>VWPW01032685.1:0-46442 GCA_013389825.1 Crypturellus undulatus | reverse complement strand
GCACGGAGCCCCGGTGCTTGGTATTCCTGGTGCATGGAGCCCCGGTGCTTCCGGTGCACGGAGCCCCGGTGCTCGGTATTCCTGGTGCACGCAGCCCCGGTGCTCCCGGTGCATGGAGCCTCGGTGCTCGGTATTCTCGGTGCACGGAGCTCCGGTGCTTGGCGGTCCCGGTGCACGGAGAATCAGTGCTTGGTATTCCCTGTGCACGGAGCCCCGGTGCTCCCGGTGCATGCAGCCTCAGTGCTTGGAGCCTCCGGTGCACAGTGCTTGCAGCAAATGGAGTTTCAGAACGGCAGTGTCCAGTGTACTGGTGCATGGAGCCCCAGTGTTCTCGGTGCACAGAGCCTCGATGCTTGGTATTCCCGGTGCACGGAGCCCCGGTGCTTGGAGCCTCCGGTGCATGGTGCTTGCAGCGCATGGAGTTTCGGGACGCCGGTGTCCCGTGTCCTGGTGCTTTGAGCCTCGGTGCTCAGTGCCCCGGTGCATGATCCCTCGGTGCTCGGTGCCCACAGTGCACAGAGCCTCAGTACTCCCGGTGCACGGAGCTCCGTATCCACAGTGCCTGGGAACGCTGTGTGCAGGGATCCTGGTTGTCCTGGTGCACAGAGCCCAAGGGTCTCCCTGTGCTGTGCCTTGGTTCCCTGGTACTCGGTGCCCTGGGCACTTGGCTACTTCTGTGCACAAAGTCCTGATCCCGCTGCTCCACAGAGCATCCTGGTGCCCGGAGTCCCGGTACCGGCGAGCGCAGTGCCCTGGTCCTGCCCCACAGAGCCCGGTACCCTGGTGTGGCCCCTGCCAGCCCCACAAAGTCCCCCCGTGCCCAGGGGGGACACTCAGGTCTCCTTCACCCGCAGCACCTCCTTGCGGGCTCCCTCGCCAGGAATCCGTTGCGCTTTGGAGCGTTAAAGCTGCCGGCTCCGATTAGACCCCGCAGGGAAGATATCGGCAGCCCAAGCAAGCGCTTGGGGGTCAGGGCGCTCACGCCGCCCTTATCACCCATCTCCCGCGCGCGACGGGTCACGAGGGGCCCCTCTCGCACTAGGAGCTGGGACCCGGACGGGCTCCAAATGCACCTGGGGGCCTCGTGAGCCCTCCAGGGATCTCCAGCTGCTTTGCTGCGCTCCCTCCATGTGGAGCCGGCCAGGGGGTCTCCTTGGGGTGCCTATGGGATGGATGGATGGATGGATGGATGGATGACCCGGTCAGTGCACGGGGCGCTCTCGGAAAGCTCGTGTAGGAGGCAGCCTGCATTCACAGCANTCAGGGCGCTCGCGCCGCCCTTATCGCCCATCTCCCGCGCGCGACGGGTCACGAGGGGCCCCTCTCGCACTAGGAGCTGGGACCCGGACGGGCTCCAAATGCACCTGGGGGCCTCGTGAGCCCTCCAGGGATCTCCAGCCGCTTGGCTGCGCTCCCTCCATGTGGAGCCGGCTGGGGGGGTGCTCCTTGGCCAGGTGCCCGCGGGATGGATGGATGGATGGATGTCCCAGTCGGTGCATGGGGCGCTCTCGGAAAGCTCGTGTAGGAGGCAGCCTGCATTCACAGCAGCACGGACGCAGATTTTCCCTGAAGTCAGATTATCTCTTTGGCACTGGAAAATCCTCCCGAGCAGCTGCTGGGAGAAACAGGCTGCGAATCAGGCACGCAGCCTCCCTGGCCGGGGCTCCACAGCAGCCTCCGAGCGGCCACGGAGGTTCCTGCTTTGCAACTCCATGGGCCAGGACATGCCCAAGAGCCCTGGAATAACCTTACCCTCACTGACCCTCCGCTTCGCAGGCTACAGATTGCACCTCTGGGAACCGATTTCTACCTTCCCAAGCAAACGAGTTTCCCTGGAAGCTCTCGCACCAGAGCGCTGGCTCCCGCTGCGCTTTCCATCCGCATTGAACTTTCCTAGGAGCGATTTCCAGCGGCGCTGCCAGATCGTGCTCATCGCGGAACAAGGAGGTGCTTCGAGGCCCGGGCAGGAGCGATGCTCTGGGTTAAGCTGGCAGCGCGGCAGCTCCGATCCGCCCAACGTGGCAATCAGAGCGCCCTGCTGAGCGTGGAAGTTTCTGTTCCGCCGAGGGCCTGAAAACTCCGGTGTCAAGTGGAACAAAATGCCCCGTTTCGACATCGCCCGCGAGGGGAAAGCAGAACCAAGGCGCGCTCCCCGCCCCGCCGCAGTCTCCAGCTCGCAGCCTTAGATATGCACCTTAAACCCATTTTTTTAAAAAAAAGGAAAACAAATTTGCAATATGTCATTTCGACAGCACAAGAATGCAGCTCCCTGGCCAGCAAGCTGGGCTTGCGACGGATGTTTCAGTCCCAAATAATTTGCTCCCTTTGGCCCCTTGGAGAGGGGCAAGGGGCTCATAGCAGGACCCGAAACGCTGCCCCGCTCTGCCCAAGGGTTTGGGCCTCATCCAGGACTAATGGATTTGGCACTCGCTGCTGGACTCGGCCCATCGGCTCCCGGGCCCTTTCCCTGCAGCTGGGAATTACGCTGCGATGCAATTCCCGTTTTTTTTCCATCTCTTTTGGCTGCTGACCTATCTTTATTTAGGGTTCTTTATGTGCACGTATATATTTCAAAGTAGCCTCTGAGCAACAACGTATCAGCTATGGAAGAGGATATAAAGAACCCCAGCAAATACTGCCTTTTCCTAAAGTAACCAATTCTGCTCCCCAAAATTTTGCTTCTTGCCTTATTGCTGTTCTTGCCTTATTGCTGCTGGGAAAAGTTCACTGCTTAATGCAGGAGGCAGCTCCGTGTCACTTGCTGAGACCATACAGAAAACTCACGTCAAATATACTCAGAAATGGAAAGCAGAAGTAGGTTTCCAACTGTTGTAACTTCGAAAAGAGATAAAAAAAACAACCTCCTCGCTGCAAAACAGCCGTTCGGATGCAGACAGTTGCTTAGAAAGAGAGCAGACGTGCAGCGGGCGCGCACAGATCCCCGGGGCCGAGGACAAGGATGAGATCCCCAGGGAGAGGTTTTGCTCCCAGCCCTGCAAGGGAGGCTGCTTGCAGTTTTGCCCAGCACAACTCGCTTCCAAACACGGCCTTTTCCCCCCAAATCCCACGTTTAGGCAATCTCTTACCTTCCCAATTTCTCCCTTTGGGCACTGTGGGCGTTTAGCAGCGCGAGTGGGAAGACCTGGTCCTCCTTGGAAATGGGATTATTCCCAAAACTTCTCTTCATCTCGACTGCTTGGCCTTGGGTGGGAACAGGCGGTTTTGGAAGTGGTCCATGCCGGCCGGGAAGGATGCGTGATGCGGAGCGGGAATGGCCAGCGCCGAGCAGCTTCCCGCAGCCGGGAACGCTCCCGAATGCGCCTGCCTCCTCCTCGGCAGCATTAACTCCCATTCCTTTGCTAAAAACCCGCTGTCAGCCTCAATATCCTTCGGGAAGCTCCATCCCCAGGCACCGCGTAGCATTTTATTAGCGAGTAATGTGGCATCGCCCGCTCGCATGCAGCTCTGCTCCTTCCCATTTTCCCTTTTAATATTGCATCCCACGGCTCGCGCTTAAAAGGCAGAGGAGCGTTATCTGCCTCGGCCGCGCGCGGGGCATTAACCTGCCTCTAAGTGCTTGGAATTGATCTCCTGCTCTGCAATTCCAAGCGTTCACATCCCCAAATTGTTGATCCGCGGAGACTAATTTGCCACCGAAATAATCCATTTGTCGCCGCGGGTTTTGAGCGGGAGGCTCCGTTCTCGCGGCGCGGAGGAGGACACTTCGCCACGATTATTAGCGACATCCATTTCGGCGGCTTCCCGGCACGGAGCGCCCGGCGATTACACGGCTCCGGGGCAGAGCGGGGACTCGAGAGGCTAATGGCAAATTAGAGGCAAGCGGGAAATTCCTTGCACCCTCAGCCCGAGAAGATATTAAGCTTTGAGCATTTAGGAGGCCTATTTAAATACAAAGGAGGGATGTCACGCAGCGCCGGCCCTGCAGACATCAGCTCTGCTCTGGCTCTTACCTCCTGCAGCTGCAAAACGGCTCCGTGCTGGGGTCCCCAATGCACAGCCAAGGCCCTGTAGCCACTTTCCTGGCCATCCAACGCGGCTACCTGCGTTTCCGAGCTGTTCCGTAGAGGCTCACGGCATCTCTTTCTGCAAAATATCATTTTATTTGGCGCAGGTGCGTGCACACGTGCTGGGGAATTGATCCATGTCGAAACCTAATTCGTGGAAAAGAAAATAGGTTATTCCAAAGCCAAGCCAGTTCCGTGATCTGGAAGGCATCGCTGCGAGCCTGTCCCCAAACCAGGCGTGATTCAGGGGTACAAACAGATCACGAACTGCATGCGGGATAAATTACTTTATTTTTGTGCATTAGTTCCTCATCCCACAACTTCAAAAATCTGTACATCTTTGGAAAAGGCACTGATGTGAAAATGTTAATTAATTCTGAAAATCTCATTAAAATCCTTCTTAGCTAGCTAGCTCTATTAATTAAACTTAAAGCAGTAGCTTCCTCATACTAAACCACAGCCTTCTCTACTAGATGAACGTGAAGCAGGTAAGTAAACATCAAGTGATTTCGCTCAGAGGCCCCTTTCAAGAGCTGCCTGTGAGGTTTAAGTCCAACATCTGCACTTGTCCGGGCAAGTGAGGAGCAGGGAAAGGCAGTATCTCCAAATGCACCAGCTGCAAAAGGGGAAGGAAGGGCCTGGCAGGCCAGGAAGGGACAGGGACACAGAGCAGACGTGTTCCTAAATGCATGGGAGCTGATGGCAGTTTTCAAGAGTTGTAGGGACAGACTCCCTCATCTGGTGGCATCTTTATCTGCTACTGGGTCTGAGTGACTGAAGCAGCAGGACAAGAAACCAGAAAATAGAAAGTTATTGTTTTTTCTTCCCGATTTCCAGCACCACTCATGACTGTTGGGAATCCTCCACCATCCTTCTCATACAGTCACTCAAGAATAGGCTGATGGGAATCTCTTGAGCTACACACACTGGGTCAGGACAAGGAGAACCGTCCTGGATGACCTGGAAATGCCTCAAGAGAGCAGAGGGACAAGAGGGGACATCCCAAGAGCCGCCCGGGCAATGAACAAGTCCCGTTTGCGAATGAGCCCGGGATCCATCCAGAGCCTGAGCTGGCTCTGCTGGATGCTGCTGCCTTTGGCTGTGATTCCTGACGGGCGGCACGGTAAGAGCCAACGCCAGAGCCGTATTTGCTACAGTTTTACAGGATTATCCAGGCGCATGCTAGGAATTACTGCGGCGAGGACTGCAGGTAGCGAGCAGCAGGGCAGCGGATGCGATGGGAGCATCTGGGTTTAGAGGGAGGGATGCAGCTGCCGCGGAAGCGGAGCCTTCCAGCCATCTGGAATCCCACGCTCGGCTTGGGAAGGCAGCCCTGCGGTTTTCTGGCATGGAAGAGGGCACGGGTACTGCTTGCAGCAGCGCAGGGCTGGACACGGAGCTGGCAGTGCCCACGCAGCCCGCCCAGGGTGCCTTCGAGCTGCACCCCGGGGGTCCCGCACTAAGAAAGCGCAAGAAACGGCTATTAGAAGCGGTAATAGGTGTGAAAAACACACAGAAGGGGATGAAAACTCCGTCTGGAAGAGCGTGAGGGATCTGCGTTTACGAGGAGGTATGTTTAGAGAAGCGCTGCACCCGGCTGCAAAGTTTGCACAAGGAGAATTCCTGCGAGAGCGCGCTGGAAACGGGGTCAAGAGGCAACGGCTGCTGCAAACGGGCATTTCGGAGCCTCCGCTTGGCCGGGCCCCCGTCACGGGACACGAAACGTGACTTGGACCATGTTTGGGCCCAGATTTCCAGAAATGCAGAAAAAAACTTAAAATAAGCAGCTGCCCCTCAGCTTCCCGAGAACATCCCGCATGGCAGCAGCAACTTACACTGCCACCGTCCTCGCTGTCCTTTGTAAAACACCTAGCAAATGCACACGGAAGGGACGGGGCGTTCTCCTCCCTCGAGCCCATCCTTCCTTCGGGAATGCCGGAGGCAACGCGTGTTTGCCCTCTGCCAAGCACAAGGGCCATCCGGCTGCACCCGGTACTCGCAAATTTAGGAAGAAAAAATAATAAAAAGTGAGCCGGTGCCCAAAGGTCTCACAGTGGGAAGCAAATGTTAAAACAACAAGTTGTGTGCAAAGAAAACAGCCAGTTTGGGCAGGGCTCGGGCTCCCAGCGCGGGGCAGTGGAAGGAATGATGATTCCAGAGGGCAGGATGGGTGGAAGGAGCGGGAGGAAAGGTGCACGCGCAGCATTTCTGAGGTCACGGCAGGCTTGGGGCTGTCTACGGAGCTCTTGCAGCCGAAATCGTCTTCACCGAACATTTACCATTTACGGCAACAGCTAAAACAGAGGAGGACAAGCTAAAACCCTGAGCGCTACCAATATAAACACTGGTCCTTTTGGAAGAGCAAGTGATGATATCATACATCCCACCCTTCCTGTGTAAACAGGAGTGCCAACATGAGAAAACATGCATTGTAAACCATATATCCGGCTGGTTAGGGCTTTTTTGAGGAGCTCTTGAGATCAGTGAGACCAGATGCACTTCTTGGGTTCAGACTCGGGCGGTTTCAGGCACTTTCCCAGCTTCTCACAGCCGGGGGGAGACCAGTTCTGTTCAAAACAAACAAGAGAGAGACAGAAAAATGAAGTCGAGCATTCACACGACATACCTGCTCAGCCCTGCACCCGAACCACCCCGCTTTGAGTCACACAAAGAGGCTCTTAGGTCCTGTTTGAAAAATGAGACTGCTTGCAGCATTTCCCAACTCCAAATGCCACCCCAAAGGCTTTAGGAAAGACTGCAGATCCTTCTGCCGGAGCGGATTCTGCCTTTTCCTGGGATAGAGGCTGTGCACCCTGCAGTCTGCCAGGTCTGTGCTGCCCTCCCAGACCACGAAGTTTTAGTAAAACCTCCCAGTTTTCCCGGGATCCAGAAAGCAGCTGTAATTCTCAGCACGTTCATTCTCTATCCTCCCTCTCTCCGTGTCTACCCACCTGCTGCAGATTCGCGCTGTCACCTATTAAAGGTCAGTTCAGCTCTGACCTACTGCCTTTTATTTTATTTTTCTTCCCTGACATTTGCATTTGCCTGGAATTGGGTTCCTTTGGGGCAGAAAGGCTGAGCCCAAGTTAAAATGCTGAAGCGGGTCTATATTCCATACAGCTGACAACAGATGGCAGTGGCACTCCAGCTATCTCCGCAGGCAGAGGGGGACTTTGGCGGAGGGCACCTCACTGCACCAAGGGCTGTACAAACAATTAACGCTGTTTTTTAAATCTGTTGCTCATTTTCAAAACGCACAACCACTGCTTGGTATTTCATGTGCTTGACTATTCTGCAGAGGCAACGGAGATCCAAAGAGACAAAGAAAATGTTAATTCTTTTGCAAAAAAACTAGATGGTATCTGCTTCAGCCTGCTGGCTCTGAGCTTTAAGCTCTGAGCTCACTGCGCGCTGCAGGGCAAACATGCAGGTCAGCGCCGCTCCACCGCATGGGACAACTTCTCCTCTACTTCCACAAGAGGAAAATGCAGCTAAATGGGCTGCTCTGCAGGGGTTTCATCTAGGCTGCTGGTAGGACCCCCCTCAGACGTGCAGCAAACACATCCCCTGCTCAGAGGGCTGCGAGTTGCTGCTCTTCCATCACTCCCCAAACTGCAGTGGCAGCTACAAAATGATCCATCTGCTCTGCTCGCAGATAAGCGAGGACAATCCTTCACTTCTGTTCCCAAGAGAATATTAAACGCTCAGATCAAAGAAATGGGCAAGAGAATTTAGAAAACGGTTCGGTGTAGTATTGCCAAGGGACGTTTGTCCCTCAGCGCTCTCCAAAGGGATTTAGGGCACAAGCAACCCCAGTGATACTATCACCCAGACAAGACCGGGTTATCCTCGTGCCTGGTTTCAAACGACACGCGATAATTTGCTGCCTCTGTTGCGTTTAGTTTGGTGTATAATTAGCCAGTTAGGAGTTCACTTGGAATAGGAAATCCATAATGTAAAAAAGCTTTCATCTGGGGCTTAAACACCTCTCCAGGGACACAAATACTACCCAGCCCACTGGAAAGAGCTTTCTGTTTCCGAATAACCCGGCGAGACCCGGTCCAAGCGCAGTCATTCGCTGCCTCTGATAATAGATTAGCAAACACGGTTGAACTTGGCCAAGTGCAGGACACGACCATAGGCAGAGCCCAGAGCCTGGTGTGAGAAAAGCCAGGACTTCCTAATTGAGATAAGCAGCAGGACATCCTCAGGGAAACATCTGCCCCTCACCCAAAGAGCGAGTTATGAAGCGTGGGGCCTCCAGGCTCCTTCCATCGCACAACCTAAAGACACAGGGTGCTGGCGACCACGCAGAGCAGAGGCTTTCAGAGCACTTGAACACCCTGCACCGGGGGAGCTGCAGAATAACAGGACATGGATACGCTTTAGGAACCAATTTTGGAGCTGGCGATGGAGAGAAGAAATGTCTTTGCAGCCTCTGGCAGCAACCAGGCGCTGGGGAGGGAGCCTGAACCCATGCGGTCCCAGAGGAGCACAGAACAGTGTTTCTTAAGGGAAAAGTTGAATAATGGAGGAAAACAACATAGAAACAATGGCCCTTCAAATCTTTTTCCTACTTAACATCCAGAAATAAAAAAAGAGGCGACAAAGCTAAGAAAGGTCTTGGCCTCCTCAGTGAGGAGAGACTATTCCACATTTTGCATTTCTCTGCCTGGCTGGAAAGAGACCCTAAGCAGCAGGTATTTGTCTTCTGCTTCAGAAGAGTATTTCAGCCTCACGAAGATTTGGCTGGTGTTATTTTGTGCCAGTCTTTACAGGCACATGCCTTTAGATTCTAGATGTCTAGAGGCAGAAACTCTTGTCATCTAGCACCTTACCTCCTCAAACCCTGCTGTTTCTTCCCCAGGTTCTATAGAAACACAGGACCGTTTCAGAGGAAAGTCACACTAAAAACAATGCAGAATTGGAAACAAGTACGGCTTGATCCAAGTCATAAAAATTTTGGAAAAGACAGGCTTGGGTGGATTTGGGGAGACCAAGTGTAGGACCAAGGATATTCCCACACATCACTGAAAAGACAAGAGCCACCGTCGCAGCCCCACCACTCAAAATGCAGAGGGCTCTTTGCGTTTGCAGAGGGGGATTAGAAAGGAGAAGGACCTAGAGCTGCAGATAGCGCCGTATCTCCAAGGAAGGAAGTCGCAGGGTTTATCGCAGGGTCTTGGTAGCCTTTCCAGACCTAATTCGACTCACTTTGTACTAGCCCCTCTGTGCTACTGCATTCCCCAGATAACAAACAGCTGCCTCTTCAGTGCAGCAGCCAGATAGCCCTTCAAAAGGGCTATCGTGCATTTCTTCTGCAGCCCCTTCCAACGTTAGGTGAGATTCTTAAGCTTTTGCAAAACACATTTTAAGCCCACGTTTCTCATATTTATTTATGCTTTAACCCCTTACCATGACGGCCTTGTCGCATACGTTAAGCTGGGGCTCTCCTGGCACCATGGTCCCTTGGTGCTGCTGGACGACGTTGGAAATTCGCTCCATAACTCCTTGATACTCAGTGCTGGCAAAACTGCAACGTGAAAAAAAAAATGTAGAGTTACTAGAGGGACTCCCAGAATATAACTGGCTTGATACACAGCATAGCTGTCTGCGTCACTGAGCTATTTCAGAGGGCTTTTCCTGGGCAATAGTGAAGGAGAAGCGCCTGCAAATATGCGGATATCACTGAGTGCCCACTGGATCCCATGGGAAGAGAGCAGCCGGGCAGCCACCCTGCACCCCCAGCACAGGGGCACCCGGCAGACCCGCTCCATAGGGCTTCAGCTTCCAAAGCGGCTTGTCCCGCTGCTCCCAAATGCCTCAAATCCCAGTTGGCTTGTGGTGCTTCCCGAGGAGGATCTGAATGTACCGGGATCTAAATGTCCTGGGCTTGTCCTGAACTTCGGCTGGGCTTTAAAGGACCGTTTAGGAGGCTTCCTAGAAGGCAGGACAAACACCTTGCCAAAGGCATTAAGCAAATAAACAAGATCCTTCTAACGTGCCACATCGAGGTCAGCGAGCTCCCTCGGCTTTCAGCCTCTGCTCTTCCAAGTGCTTTTCGGCAATGCACACAGCATTTATTGCAGGGAAACGAAGGCAACGACAATGCCCGTTTTTCTCAAGAGTTCTCCCCAGCTCAGGCTTCCAAATCATCTCCTTTACAAGCGTTCACCATCACCAAGAAGAACTAATATTATGCAACCAGGAAGATGGAGAAAAAGAATAGAAGCGACTTGTCCAAGACAAGAATACCTCCTGCATTTCGCAAGCTCACCCCGTGGTTCTGCCCCATTGCCATTCTTGCATTAGAGCTTTATTGTTCCAAGCTGGGACCCATCTGTCATGCTCAAGCCCGCATACGAAGTTTGCTAAATAACCAGATTTTTATCCAAAGTATTACTCCAGTAGGTACTTGTTTAAGTGGTTCGTGGCGCACTTCACTAATACTTCAAGTATTTCGAAAAGGGAGCCTTATTACTCAATGATCTCATTTTGTTCATCACATCAAGAGTCACTTATAAAACAAGAGAGCGGCAAATTGCTTCTGAAGATAAAAGAGAAACAATGCAGCCTGGTGCTGACCTCAGGCTCCCTTTGCTTCCAGTCCAAGCTGGCCACCCGCCCCCTGCTCCAGCTAATTTCCTTCTTTGAAAAAAACAATCCCATTTTGAAGCCCAGGAACGTGCCAGCAGTTTCCAGTAAACCCTATAAATATCCCATCTCGGCAGCCATCCAGAGAGAAGCTAATTGTGGGGATGGGCCTGAGCTCTGCTGATAGAGGACCGGATGGGAATGTGGAATGACGAGCTCCGCTAAATGAACGCGCTGCTCTCGCACCCAGCGAGCTGCAGCCTGGAGCAGGGCCTTTCACCAGCCCACCCTGAAGGATCCTGCTCGGGATGCTCCCGAATTTGCAGCTCTCCCCACTGCTCCCAGCTTCGCTCCAGCAGCGGGAAGTGCATGCGCCTGCCTCCTCCCAAGGGCTGGGCTGGAAATGCAGGGCCAGCCAGAGGTTTGCAAGCTGCCAGGGAGCGGGATGAGTCACAGCCTTGATGAGGACATCGAAGGCAGCGAGCTCTTGGCTCAGGCCGCCTCGCGGCACACGGGTAGAAATGGCCTTGCAATTCGGCACGAGTTTATCTGGAAGCCCCTCCGGTGACATTGCAAACACCCAGGGCTGCCAGCACGGCGGCGCGCTAAAAAAAAAACAAAATTGATTTTTAGAAGGGGTCGGCGGGACTTCAAGCTAACCTGTGTGGACACAGACAGGACTGCTAGCATGGAGGGAAAGGGCTGCGGAGGAAACACGCAATGAGAATGTAGCTAAAAACACAGGGGAGACGCAGAGATGTACACACCGCACCGGGCAGCCGGGCTGGATTCTCCTCCGCTGCGATTAGATCAAATGGAGGAGTCAAAACCAGAATATTTTAAAGCCCAGACACTCTAGCGACGCAAACCGAGATCAAATGCAGTTTAGCGAAACATATATTGCCGTGTTGTGGATTTCTAAGGTACCTATTGTTCTCGGATTTGAAAGCTCCTTCCAAACTAATTGCACTTTATTAAGGCCCTCCTATTAAGGATTAATATGAATTAATACATAATTTAACCAATTGTTAGAGTCCAACAGATTTTAGTTATCTAATCATTTAATACCTTCTGCTGCCGCTTTTGTAACCACCTAATGTGTTTATTTCTGTCACATACTTGCACCATCTCTGCAGCATTCAAGAACTTCTTTTGGAAGTGGACTCGTAAGATAAAATGTTGCCCCAAACTAATTAAGCTCCACAGCATCTTTGCAAATATTTAAGTGCTTAAGAGAGAGCCCAATTTCATCCACCGAAATGGCTCTTCATACACAGGCTTCCAAATTAGCTATAATCTGGACAGACCAGCGGAAAACACAGCTGTGGTCTGGATGAAAGATAAACAATATGTTGTCACGACTGCTGCTTTTTGCTCCAAATATGCCAGTCCTCTTGCAGCGAAAAAAAATAAAGAAATAAACCCCTTTTGGCTCTCATCTTAACTACTGCACTTATCCCCAGCATCATTGCTCATTAGCAACCCAAAGCACATGACTGCTGCTGCAAAACCAAGCGGGCTGGAGTCATTTCAGTCATCCCTGTACTTTGCTTCTCCCGTTCGGGTACTCCCTGCATTTCCAGCTCAGCAGCGACGGCAAATCTTGGCCTAACCTCAGGTCCTGGTGATTCGAACTGCTCTCCCCTGCAGCTCTTATGCTCTTAGATTAGTTCAGCGTTTAGCACGGGCCGAACGACTTCCCCAAAGCGTGCTAGAAACAGCTTGGCACACATAAAAGACTCGCACTTCTCGCCTAAGTACAAAGCTGGCTAAAGCTAAAGAACATCTATAGATTATGCTCCAAGTCATACAGCTAACCTATAAACCTTGTCTCAGTAGGGCTTAACGTGCTCTTAAGCAGGCTAAACCTGTTGACACTAGCTTAAAAAATATCCGATTGCAGCTGTCTTCCTCGTGGTTAAGTACAAGGCAATGGCGGGACCCCAAATGCTGCAAGGAATCACTCAACACCGTCGCCGTCGCAGACCGTCTTCAAAAGCCGCAATTAAACACGCAAATTATCTTCCTCATCGAGACGGAGGGCAATCTCCCTGCATGGGAGGGGACTGCGATGTCTGCAGGCTGCACACCATGTGCCAAGAGCCGACATCCGTGCAGCGTTTTGTAAATGTAATATTCACCGACTGCAGAGACCAGCTTAAAACTGCCTCCAGCCTTAGCATTTGGAGACAAAATCTGCAACACCAGAGTGCCTTTAATCTGCACACGTAAGAGGAGGGTAATTACTTCATAGCAACCGGTCTGAGTTGTTAATGGGGCTGGGAAGCACTCTTCTTTTAAAAAGGAATCCCATCATTTTCTGGAGTGGGAATGCCTGGTTTGGGCCGCGAGGGCGGGATCTGCTATAGTCTCTATTACAAAAAAAAAGAAAAAAGACAATATTATCTATACAGGTGTTTAGGCATCATTGTGTGAATGAAGATCCAGGCTCGGTGCCTCCAGGGCACGCTGCATTTCGTATTCCGGTTCAGCAATCCTGCCGGAGCAGAGCTGGGAATAGCGCGGCGAGGAGGAGCGCGCGGGAGCCGGGGTGAGCAGGTGGTGTTGTGAGGAGCTTGCTAAAAGGGATCCCCCAGCGGCCGGGAAATTATTCCGTGCTCAGACTGCACGAGCCGAGTGGACAAAGTCCAGGGTCATTACACTAATTGACACTTTACCTCCGGGAAGTCCCCGGAGGGCCAATCAGGGCCGCGTTGCCAGCGCCAGGTCCCAGGCACAGGTGTGGCCTGCGCTTAGTTCATTTAGCGTAATTGCGCCTTGGCAATCTGTGTTTTTTTCCTCCCGCTCCGAAGGGCTGAAGGGCTCCGGCGGAACCTGCTCTGCTGTTAACCCCAGCGTGCCCTGCAGCCAAACGCAGGGTTGGAGCACGGAGGGTTTCTCTAACCGGCTGCCTTCAACATCAGAGCAGCATTTTCATCTTGCGCTCGCCGGGTTTTCACCTTCGGGGTCTCAATTGCTGCGAGCAAGAAGGAAGAGGAGAGGGCAATTCTTTCTCATAACAAATACCGCATCAAAGACATCAGGAGCCGAGGAAATTAAAAAGCATTTTCAGCATTTTTTTTTTAAATCTAGGTCTTGATGTATTCATTTATACCTCTCCCTGATGATTCATATACAGGCACAGCACAGTATCTCTCTGCTAAGAGCAACAGGATTGTGACATTATCGAGAGAAATGCAACCAAATGGTTATTATATAGTGCGCTTCGTGCAAATCTGACAGCAGGCTCTTAAGAGCAGCTCTCAGATTTATAGCGTGTTTTACCAGCCTCACACGAAGCCGGGGAAAGAACATAAACTTGGCTAATGATTTGTATCTTCAACTTCCTTCTCCAGTGGAATTAATTTAATTAAAAAACATTATTTTAAATTGTGAAATACTTGCACCCAGCTTCAGATAATTTGATTTTATCTGTTATCAGAGCTTTGAGGCTGCTCAGCACCGTAGTATCCAGGCTTGATCTTGTCCTATTATTCACTCTTTCTCTGCTCCTGTTCTCTATTATCAACTTCACCCGCAATGTAGAGTCTGCACAATACACGACACAAACAAAAGGTTTAGAGCTCCGCTTCTGAACTACGGCAATCTGGGATTCCTGGAAAGACTCACGGGAAAATTAGAAAGGAATCAGAGAGAAGAACGCAGGGCAGCCCATACTAACCCTCACCCCTCTAGTCCAGCGGGCCTTGGATGCAAACGCTCCTGCAGGTGCATGGAACATGTGGCCATTTACTGGGCTACTTGGGCTCTTCCTGATGTCCCTCACCTTTGTGGGCTCTCCAAGAGCACCTACAGCCCTGCTTTCAGCAACGATCTTCATCTTTCCACCTGGTCCCCTGTTTTCATGGACACTGTAATGCCCCAGCTTTGGGAATCTCACCTCCCAGGCAAATTTTACTCTGACTTACCCAAGGGCCCAAAGCAACTCAAGGTGTAGCACAGAGGCTACATGACGCCTTAGCGTCTGCACACGCAGGCTGCGAGAAATAACACCCATCCTCCTGATTCTCTAGTTACTTCTTTCAGTGGCATTTCTGAATCACCAGGAGTTGCGGAACGGCTGCTCAGACTGCTCTTAGGCTACGCTTGTGGCCCGGACCTGTCAGGCAGGAGATGTCATCAATTTCAAGTCAAGTTCACGTTTTTGAAATCCTGTCTTCTTTTTTTTTTAACTCATTACACAGCATCATTGCTGTCTAGACACTTACTCAGCAAAACACCTGCAGGCTGTTGCTGTGTCATGTTTAAGCACAAGTTAACAGGTACAGACACCTTGCCATGATGCAAAGTGCTGATCCTGGAGGGGGAAGCGATGCCCAGCTCCTGATTTGGGACTGTTTTACCTCCTGTCCTAGTCCCTGGGTGCCCTCGCAGCCTGGCACACGTCCTGCCACTCTCCTGTGCCCTCTCCCTGCTCAGGGGCTGCTGGACAGCAGGATTCTCGTGGCATCACCGTGGCTTTTTCTGCCCAAATTTTGCACAGGTCTAAAGTTTTCTCCATAGCAGCTCTCCAGCACAGCAGCTAATCCAGCCCTGCAGGGCAGCTGAATCCATTTTCCTGGGTTTGAAGGAGATGAGGAGGCAGCATCTGCCCTGGGCAAGATTCTGGCTCTTTATTATACACATTTTTTCCCCCCAGTTTTGCACCTTCTTTCTTTTCTCAGCAGAGCTTTCTGCCCCATGAGTAAGGTAAGGCTGGCAACTTTTCTGTCAGATCCTTTGCCCTTTAGGTTCCCTTCAGGAGCTTCTTCCCTTTTTTCCTGATTCCATAACTAATGCAATTACTTCTCCAGGGGTTTCCAGGATTTTCCATCTGCTCGAGACAGGCACTTGTGCGCTCTCTTGTTATTAACGTGTTCTAAAATCACATTCATCAACTAAGTTTTATCACTTCCATTTTTTTCCCCCCTGTAAGAGTCAACTCTATTGCCTTAAGTCAAAGGCTGCTATTTCGACATTTGAAATTTAGGGGTTAATCCCTCAAAGCAGAAGTCACTGCTCGGCTGGAGTGCAGGCGTTGTACTTACTCATTATCAGGCTTCATACCTCTATCTCATCTCCTTTTACCCATCCTTTCTGCACCTTTGGAGTCTGACTCTAAATACTCTTCCTGCTGAAGTTTATATTAGGCATTTTGTTAAGTAAATTTGAAACTGCCACAACTTTTGCTTTTTATTATTACTTGTGTTCTTCCTAAGAAGCATTTTAGTAAAACTGTAACTTCAGATTCAGGTGATAAAACTGAACTATTTTCAGCAATTGGCTGTGGAGATGTTACCAACAGATAATTTTACTGAATTTGACAAGTTCGTTTTGAATGCGCTGCTTTCGTGGAGAAGGAAGTTCCCAATGTGGTACTCAGGGGAAACACAACACTCAGAGTGTAACAGAACTTAATAAAGATAAAGATTTATCAGATCCTTTAGTTCTGCTTCTGATATATTTGGTAACAAAGTCCACAGTTCACGTGTTTCGAAATGAAGAACCCCTAGTAATCGTATCTAGGGAGAAAACAAAATACTGCTGCTATTTAGAGAAATGCTTCTGCTTTGCGTGGTGCTTAGCAAACTGTCTTATTTATATTTAAAACTTGAGAGCTATTGAGGGCTATTCCGCAGCCTACACACATCTAGTCAATCTCCTGGATGACAAAGGACACAAACGAATTACTTCTTCCTACACAAGGATTAAACAACAACACTGATACTAATACAGAGTTACCATTTTTGACAACCTAAAGAAAAGTTATTTACCAGCAACTGCACTTGACACTCCTTCGAAATATATTGGCCACAGACACCTTTGTATTGCTGGGTGTCTTATTGCAAACATCTAATCAGATGCCAATTTTATCTTATCAGTACCTATAAGCGCGTTCAAGTCCTCCCTCCTCCAAGTGAGGACTCCCAATACACATTTGGCTCCGAGATTACTTAGCATTTTAGAGGGACCCCAAAGATAAATATTAACTATCACTAGAGGTGCATGTCTGCTGCCTGACCTTCACATGAAGCAGTGAACCATCCTACAGGTGGTTGCGTACTTGACTGCTCCCCAGACTCACGTCGATTAAGAGATACAACAGGCAATTAAAGCCATTTTAGGAAGAAAACAAGGTTGCACTAAAGAAATAAAATAAAACCAGACATTGAACAAGACAGGCAGAGAAAAACATAGGATGAATATGCAATGTAGCTCCTCCATAGCCTCCAGAACAGCAGCAGAAAAAATAATAAAACGTAGTACAGTTTACCAACAGAAAACAAATGTTAAAAGTAAATGAAACAAGGGAAAATGTACTGAGAAATCAGGGGTGCAATGTGCTATTTTTCTGAAGACTTTAGCAACGTAAAAATGCTCCAGAGGAGCCAAATTGCTGAAAGAGTCTTAAGATACACACTGCTCCCCTGGGGCTGTGTGGGGACGGGCAGGGGACGTGGCCAACACAAACCCTTGGGCTGGAGCATGAGTGACGGGAACACCCCGTGTGTGCAGATGTGCTCGGAGGAGAGAGCCGGATTCCCTTCGGAGAAACATTAGTGTAGGGACTCCCAACAGGCTCTCTGCCAAGGGGGATAATTAAGCTGAATAAAAACACACAACAGTAACAGCTCCACAAATGAGGATAATTGAATTACCACATTGGATATAGGGGACCCACTTCCCGTGAGTTTTTCATTGTGACCAGAGAGGAGACGATAGCGACATAACGTGTTGTCGAAGGCAAGGCTTATTTGCTAAAAAGGGGCTTTCTATTGGGGTCTGCATACTAAACTTCATCGCAGCTTTCCATAATCATGTCATAATCTTTCCATAAAATTCAATCAAGGCAACAGCTTGCGAGCGTCCAAAAATCAATGAAAACATATGAGAAATGATTGCAGAGGCAGCACTGGAATTTATTTCAATACTCAAGCTGCGGTGGCTGTAAGGAATGTCTAAATAACAGGGAAGCAGGTGTCCTGCAAGCACCTCTTACAAAAGGTCTCCTCTTCCTCAAAATCAGAGGAAATGCAAACTGCACTTAACAATACCAAACTGTTTGATTTTTGGAGAGAGGTCATTTCCACCCACTCATCTTTCTAAAATAAAGTAGCTGTTAAACTGGACAGGGCAGAGCCTCATCTGGAATCCCAGTCTAGTAGTGGAGCTTCAGTGAGTTGAAGTTAAAATCCAGGAGCTGCGGATTTGCTTTATTCATTAGTGCAAAAATGCAATATAAGAGGAGAGCTAATGTGTGGGGCTTCCGAAGAGCTTTATATACCGTGTAACATAGCTCTAGGGTGCTCATCTGTTAAGTGAGAGAGAAGGGAAAATATTTTTCTTACCTTTCTATTTCTCTCTCTAGTGAAAACACTCAGTGGACAGTACGTGCTTAGTTCTTTTGAAAGCAATGGAGTGACTGTATCCACTCAATTATTTAAAAGAGTTGAGTAATTGCAGGCCTGTCAGCTCAGAAAACATCTCTCTCCTGTTAAAGCCAGTGCACAAAACCACTTCTGTGAAGGTGGCCACAGAGGTGCTAGTTGCCCTTTTTATTTACTGACACATTCTGTGAGTCAGAGCCACCAGCGAGGGATGAGGCTGCATGTCCCCACCTGCATCTAGCTCTGCCAAAGAACAAAAAACAGGCAGGGGAAGCAAGTGGGGAGGAACAGGAGGGACACCTCGGGAGCCCTTTTGGAGGTGTTAAGTTAATATGTGGATTGTGCTGCCTGATGACTATGTAAATCCGTGCAGAAATCTCCCAGGGCATGGTGTGTGCTGGAGATAAAGATTACAATAGCAGACTTAGAGGTGAATGGATCCAGACAGCCGGACCGTCCAAGGAGGGAAGGGCTTGGACAGAGTTTTCTCTTGCTAAAGACTCTCTGGAGAAGCTCCCTGAGTGGGTGCTAGGGAACTGGGAAGTTGCCACCTCTGCCTCCTGCAGATTCCAGTGTAGCACAGAGGAAAAAAAGGCTTTTTAAAGCTATTTATTGGCTCGGTACATAAATATCACTGTGGCCATCAGCAGAGGCGCGGTGATGAAGCGCCACAACGAAATGCAAATCTTGTAAATGCTACTTCATTGCACTGGCCCTAATCACCCCAAACAGCCTCTTTTGTCCTTACACAGCAACAGTTGAAAGCAATAAAAAAAAGACAATTAAGAAAGTGAAATTAGGAGAGCACCAACATCTGTTGGCAAAGGATGATAAAAACAGTCTGATGAAGCCTGGGGGTTAAAGCCAGACACAGGCAGGCAGACCCTGGCTTCTCAGCTCCTTTCAAAATGCAAACACTGACAGTGATGGGAGTTTTCACCTCCTCATTATCAGCTGGCTCACCTTAACGGATACTTTTCTCCAGGGTCTCTTCCCAGGTGGAAAAGCAGGGGCAGAGTGGTGTGCTCCTCCTTCGTATGGGTTGTCACTCCCGAGACATTCTGTCCAGGACAGAAATCAATGCCCTGCATTAAAGAGGAGGAAACGAGTGAACAAGAGTGAAAAAAGACAGAGAATTCTGGCTGACACCACTTTCCTCAGCATTCTCTTGTTAACCAATGCAGGTTAATGTTCACCCGTGCTACCAAATATACACAAAATACACAATTAGTCTAAAACCGGGAGTTTGCTCAAGTTTTCAAAATGTTTTCTGATCCAATGGGGTAAAAGAAGGTGACAGTGTTGCTACTGCACGAGCGAAAAAGACGAAGCGGGCCTTATAATTTTGCCTCATAAAAAAGTAATCTCTATAAAATATTCATTAAAAATGAAATGCCGAACAAAAGAAAGAGGCGAAAGCATTTAATCAGAGGAATTCTGCTCCTGGAATGTTTCTTCTCTGGTTTCTATGGCTCAGAAACACACAGGGAGGTTCTGATCACTGGGCAACTCGGATCTAAACGCAGCAGTCACTGGGAACCACCCAGCCAAACAATCCTGGGAGGCCACGGGCACCCACGAGCCTGCCCTGACACTGCATGTGCAGCATCTGACAGCAGACCTAAAGGACCTATTTCACTAAAAGAAGCAGCAAATAGGGTTAGTTTTGGAAAGAAAAGGGTGAATTTATTTATCTGACTTATAGACTCCTAGAAAACGCCCTGCACCAAATTTCAAGTGCTAATTTCCCTAAAGCAGGAGACCCCATCGGCTAGTAAGGGTTAGCACCTAATGGACTTGTTAAACCTGGGTTTTACAATTCCGGCTAACCTGCCCTGCTGCTTACAATGCCCCAAGCCAGGCATGGAGAGAAGGTAAATATTCCTGGAAACAGGAATATTCAAATGGAGGTGGGCAAGCAGCTGCAGCATTCGCTTATAAAACAAACAAACTGAAAAGCCCTCTGCAGATGTTGGTGGGATTGGATTGGCAAACAATTTTCTAAAAATATCCCGTGTTTTTAATGGACAGCTGGGCAGTGGAGCAGTTAATATGCTGCTTTTCAATAAAGCAAGAAGGTTAGAAGCCCATGAAATCCCATTTATCTGCACGGAGCTATAGATTCCTGAATCACTGACTGGAAAAATAAGAGAGTTGCTTGATAGGTTGTAGTGGCCGACCAATAATGGACTTTAAATGGATACAAAAATGATTGACCTTTCCACCTTCTGATGCCACAAACCTTCGAAACATCGGGTGAAAAATAGATTTTTTTTTCAAAAGGAGCAGCTAATGAAAAGGTATCAAAGCTGACATAACATCCAAATTATAATTTGGATGCAGATCAAACAAGCTATTTAATTAAGAGGCTGCTAATTGGTACAATACTCTTCTGCTGCAAACGCTTTAGTTGGAAAGAAGGTTTTAGTCTCTGGGGCATTTGTTTATACATTCGTCTGTTTACAATTTATCTTTTGCTTTTTGTACAATCCTTGTAGCAGCAGCTCCACAGCAGGCTGGGTTACGTCCCAGAGGTTCCTCCAAAAGGGCTGTGACAACCCTGCCTGATGCCACCAGCCAAAAGGTATCTGTGTCTCTAAACTCAACACTCAGAGCCCTCTTCACAAGTAGGCTATTGGCGGGGCAGGAAACCAAGCATACCATTTTATTAAATTATATTTTATTAAATTAATAACGCTCTTAATGTGGCTGAATCCACCATGTAAATTTCTAAGGCTTTTCAACTTTATATCCCCAAATAAAACTATTACTATTTTGGTGCATTATGTCACCTTCGATATTCAATCTGCGGGGACAGTTTAATGTATTTTCTACTTGGTTATCTACAAACGAGCAAAACACACTCAGATCATATCCTTGCATCTGTAATTAAGGTACTGTTTGGAATAATAGTAATTAAAATATGGTAGAAACAACTGGAGGATTCTCTTGCATAAAACTCTAATGGGAGAAAGGGAACCAAGTAAAAGCTAATGAAAGGAGCCCAAAGAAGTGTTAAGTAAGGTAACAGATACAGAACTAAGCATGGGGGCAAAACGTTTTTACTCATTTCCTAAAATTATAGGGGTTAAAGTCAATGAAGAAGCAAGAGTGAGTGAACCTGCTGCAGAGTAAGGGGCCTGGCAGCACCTGGACAGGGATGAAGCACCTGAAGCTTGTGGAAAAGCAGATAGTCCATGAGCCAGAATAACCAGAGCTCGCAGAGATGTCCTCATTGCACAAACACATGGCAAGAGATGCATGGAAGAACCTTAATGCGACCGAGAGAGGCTGGGACACAACCTCAGAGCTCTCCAGGAACAGCTCACGTGTCCCAGGCAGGTGTCTCATCACATCATAGTGTAGCCAATCTAATAATATCTAATTAAAATGTGTGTGTGCCTCTTCTTGATTGAAAACTGATAGGTGTGATGACAGTGCTCGATGCTGCTCAGTTTGACTCGGTAAACCAGTTTATATTTGACGGAAAAGAGTATTTAACTTCTCCCTAAGCTCTGTCTCATTCTGTTTTGCAACTCAAAGCCATTTGCAGATCTCATGAGGGAAAAAGAAAAATCAGCCACTCCGATAAAGCAAAAATCAAGGATCCTCTAAGTCTGGATTGCTTTCTGAATGAGGACTACGACAAAATGCAATCTGCTGGAGATTGAGAAGCACTTAAAGCCAAGAAGATCCACACGCTGGAACATCTGGACAAGGGCTCCAGCTGCCAGGATGCGCCAAAAGCTCCTAGATGTCTTTGACAGCAGAGAAGAAACTACCCTCTGGCAGGAAGAGTGGAAAGAAACTGCAGCACCATCAGACTGGTCAAGCAGGACGTGCTCCTTGCAGGTACCTCCAGTAGTGCAGGCCAGCAGAAGGGAATTTTGGATCCTTTCCTGCTCTTTGATAAACATTTTCTCTTTTAAAAGGAACTCTGCAGGGTTTAACAATAAATAGCAACGTGCCAAACTCAGCGGGAGCAAAAGCAACATTGCAGCATTGCAATGAGCAGAGAGGCAGCTTCACCCACGCTACCCACCAGGATAACACAACCCAAATCCAGCACCACTTCACCCACTATTACTCATTTATCGCTGTTTCATTAGGACGGATGGTTACAACGTGCAGAAGATCAATAGCCAGTTAAAAACACAGCCCTAAGATTTTGCTCCGTGCGCTATCAAAGGTCGTATGAACGTCTACAGGTGACATTCCAACAAAGTGGAAAGGTCACTGCCTCCGTTTGGGTAAATTCCTGGATTTTTTTCCCCTCCATTATAAAAGCATGAAAGATAATGAGGAGATGCTGCCTAGAGCACAAGTTTGCTCTGTGCCTCCAAAGAGGGACAGCCAAAGACTGTCAGCTGGCAAACAGAAATATCTCGGCTCATTCCCCAAGTTCCTTGCGGAGGGATAGCGTAAGCAGGGCACAGAGCTGCTTGCTGCAAGAGAAATTCCAGCAATTCTTTACAAAATCCCCCAAATATTTCGGGTAAACCTTGCAGGAAGCGCGTCTGCCCACCCTCGTCCCCGGCAATTTTGCGATCTGCATCGTTGATTTTCCCTTTGCAAGGCCACGGCTTGCACAGCTTATGCTTTAATTTCCAGAGCAAATAGAGCCCAGATGCTATGTCAATATAGACATGAGACAAATACAGCCGCTTGCCAGTTTGGGCTCTTGGCCAAGCGCTGGGAGCGCCGCTCGCGCTAACGTGAGCCCTTTGGCAATTCGTCACCCCTGGCGCTGTCCCAGATCAGTCGGACTCGACAGGCCACCGCGGATTCTGATAGTGGGGCAGCAAATCCTGGCTCCGGCTCCTGCTCGTGTTTCCTCATTCCAGCACATTAAACCCAGAGCGCCAACAAAAGTATATTAATATTGGACAGCAGGAGAGAGGAAAATAACACCAACTAATTAAAGGCAGGAATGCTGCTTCTCGCCATTTGCCATGGCATTAGTGATGCTCTCTCGCCTGGAAATTCCCAGCAAAATCCTCCCAAAGTGGAGCTGGGAAGGACGAGCCACCTGAAAGCGGGACCGCAGGTTTCAATCCCATCGAGCAAAAAATGCTTCTAATGTGTTAACTGCCTGGAAGAGCCCCGCGAAGCCGGGCACGTCGCATCGCCTCCGCCGCTCTCGAGCAGAAGCGATCAATGGGCAGCTCATCCGCGCCGAGGACCGCAATCAAATGTCATTATTGGAGAGGTTCTACTCGGCTTCACAGCCCCCTCGCAGAACAGCCCGTATCGATCCCCCACGCCGCCGAGAAGGGCGATCGGAGCCGGCGGCGCGCGCACGGAGCCGCTGGCATTTCACACGGAGAGCAGAGGGGCTGCTCCCAACACGCACAACCCGGCTGACGGCGCGCGAGTCACGGAGGGCTCCTAACAAGATCCGAAGGTGACAGCAGAAAGGTTGATGTTATCAGCCATTTCCCAGCAAGCCAAAGGGCTTTTCCACACATTTTTAATTTTTTTTTTTTTTTTTTTACCTTCTTGCAATCCTGCTCGTGGAGGGCACAAGAACTACTCTGCGGCAGGTAGAAGGAAGATCTTTCTCCTGCTGGCTCATGCGCCTTCCTCTACACAGCATTTAATTAGGCAATTTCTATAGGACTCAGGTAAATCCACAGGGAATACTCACTTCTTCCCCTCTCAGGCCTCTTCTTCAACATAAGGAAAGTCCCTTCGAGCAGCTGGACAAAAGAACTCGCAACAGCACAAACTCCGGGTGTTCGTATTTTAGGAATGGAAAAGTTGTCTATAGTGGAACCACTATAGCTAGTGACTAGGGGACCTCATTCTCCTGAGTCACTCGGGCTCGATCTTAAAACTGCTGAAATTGGCATAATATTTATAGGTACATATGTATATAAATATACACACACACATACACTATTACCTAACTCACACCGTATTTAAACAAATGGGTTTCCAAGTTAGAGTCTCAAGCTGCACACATTATTTCTAGTTAATCCTGTAAGGCCTGGTAGTCCTAAATGGACATGCTCATGTACCAATTTTACACTTTCCAACTCAACAGGGAAATGTAATTCTGGCTGCTATAATCATATAGTCACACCTAAAAAAATACACTAAGTCTGGATTAAAAACAGTGCAAGATTTTGCATTTCCCACACTGTCAATTGATAAGGGAGCTCTGAAAGTGAAAGGAGGCTTGGCTAAAATGTGCAACAAATCTGTATAGTAATGAGATATTCAATTATCCATAACAAACCTCTTTCACATACAGCTGTTTGGACGCATCTGGCCAAGTTCAAACCTCTTTCAAGCAGATGACATCCCAAGCTGATACACCTGCTTATCCCAGGCCTGAGTTTGGACTCCTCAGATTCACATTTAAAAAAAAAATCTCATAAAACTCCACAGATCAGGAGGTAACGGCCTACGTGACCCAATGGTTACACAAGGCCTTATTAGCTGAAGCTCTGCTGGGATGTTAAATCAAACTTACTAAAGAGCAAGGGTGCCAACGGTCAGAATTTCTAATGCCACACACGTGCATGCCTTTTAATCCACTTTCAAAGGAAATTAGCAAACAAATTGGGCTCTTTGATTCTGGCGGAGCAATTCTAGCCCAATATCAATAGCACTGAGAACCCCAGTCACTGAAAGAGGCAACGGCACCATAAGGTGGGATTAAAAAACTCCTAAAACAAGACTCAGAATTGCATCCTGATTTATTTCTATTTTTAAACTTGCAGGGCTTATAATTAATGGCTTGAGGACATAGGGAGAATTGGAACAAATTTCAGAGCCCGCTTCCTCTGCATGTTGCTAATGGCTAGTCTGTCCACTAATGCGGTCCAATTCTACCCACATCAACCACATGTGATAGAAGCTGCAGGAAAGCAAGTGAATTTTTAATCATCTCTCTGATGTACAGTATAATTGCTGACTTTTATCAGACATTAGTTAAACAAAGACTTGGAAGGAAATAAATATCCCTTAATTGCACCACTGCTACTGCTCACAATAGGACGGTCTTTGAAATGACTAACTGGCCCCTATTATCACAGCTACACACATGCTCAGCCATGTACAAACAGCCTTAGATCAATGGAGACATTTATTTATTTGCAAATGAGGCATGTAAGTGTGTGTATGTGCAGAACAATTATTCATGTGTCACATTAGCTCCCACACGCATGGAAAAAGCACGTGTGAGCCCAGCCATGTATCTCTACCCACGCACATACAAGCTCCTGGGTTTTTTCCACCGGGAAAATCCTCCACGCTGTGCCGCGTGTGATATATGGGCTTTATGCACACACTAACCTAGACAAACATATTATCTCATTTTAGCTGTGGAATATTAACGTTGACACAAAGCGTGCATTGCATTTTTGAGCCAACTTTCCTTTCCTTACGACTGCGTGTGTAACGCAGAAACTTTGAGACCTGGAGCCTCGCAGTCTTACAAAGACAAACACGCATTTACTGCCCTCAATGTAAATGGTTCCCTTGGAGCTGACGTTGCCTTCCACCCCCAAGACATCCCCACAAAAGAAACCCTGCACTTTTACATCCACAGATGCCATCAGCACTTACTTCTGCACCTGAGATGCCTTGAGGATGTACCGTAAGGTTAAAAATATATATATTAAAAAAATAAATCAAACAAACAATCCCTCCCCAGTACCATCCTGCTGTCAAAATTGCGGAGAGCTGTGCCGTATACATTGACCTCGTACCTAAACGTATAATCAGCACGGCACACGTGTGAACCTGCCACTCAAGAAACGGTTCAGAGTTTAGTGCTCAAGTTTGCAGCAAGAAGGATACAAAAGAGGAAAAAATGACAGGGCTTAACTTCTAATTGCGAGAGGATAAGCCAGGAAATTACAAAAGCAGGGCCTATTTGGCAAATAAAATGTAAAATATCTTAGAGTGATGTGGGCTTGCAGAAGTGCTGGTAATAGATTAAACATATGTACTCTGCCATTTTCCACAAGAGCTGTTTTTTCCACTGCACTGCCCCTACCACTTTCCTTTTCCCTTCCAGAAAGAAAAAATAAGCCACCTTATTCCACTTAAATAGCCAAGACACCAGCGTTTTTATACCATAGATTGGGAGATGCACAATCAGTTGGGTATTCCAAAGCTGGTATGGGAAACACTGGAATGCCTGTAACTCTCCAGGGAAAGGAGCTTAATTTAGGGCTAAGAAATGTTGTTACAAGGGAGCACCACTCAGAGCAGCTTGGAAAGAGCTTGCTCGTTTTCTTTCTTTCGTCTTTAAAGGGTTATTTATAGCAAAATGATGGGGGAAAGGGAGAGCGAGGGGAAGGAAGGAGCAGGTCCGTGTGCTGTACCTTGCTGTACTCCTCCCAGGAGTTGCTCCAGGTCCAGTAGTGAGCCTTGTAAAGCCCGACTCTCACTGCCATCATCTCGTTGCCCCGGTAATAGAAGATGGGCCTGAAAAGGATGCAGAAGAGAGCAGAGCCGCGTGAGAACGCGGGGCTGATAAGGGAGCCAAACGCTTTTACGGCGTCCGACTTGCGATGCGGCTATCAGGCGGAAACAGGCTGCCTCCTAATAGTCTCCACCACAAGGTTTTCAATTAACATTTTCTCAAGTGTTCATCAAGTTGAGCGCTCACGCTGCGCGAGGGTGACACGTTCTGCAGCTCGGCTGCCAGCGGTTGTTAATCCTCTGAGCGGCGGACCCGGTTATTTCCTATGGATTTGAACCCCAAATGGCTCGGGAGCGGCGTGCGCGTGCAAGCGAGCGGAGAACTGGGATTCACCGAATCCACCACGATCCAGCTCCCCGTCCATCCTGGGAGGACGCGGAGGTTGTGCCCTCTTCGGAGTGCCAGCACAGAAAGCGCCTATGAAATAGCCTAGCAGCCAAAACTGCGTTATTTTTAACCCCAATCAATTTCCCTACATCCCTTACATCATCTGCAGATATAACTGAAAATTGCTATTTTTTTTTTCTGATAAGTTCTCTCCCCGAAAGACACGTTTGAAAAATGTCCTCCATCCAGAGCAGCTGGTGGGTTGTTCCCTTGTATGTATTGTACCCTTGTCCCAGGCACCCCAGCAACTGTCCTGGTTGGTTTCCCTGATAATGTGCCCTCATTCCTTGAGGAAACGGTGCTAAATTTTATGGACTATCTGCAGGAGAGAGGATTGATCTGGTGGCAGAGCTCACCCCACAAGAGCATCAGACTTAGTCAGCTCTTTCCAGTTGTTCCTGCTTGCTGGCAGGATGAGACTGTAAAGTTGTTTATCATCATTTGCATGGGTATATATTTTTGTCTTCAATTCAAAGATGCCACGAGGTAGAAACTGCTTGCTCCTATGATGTCACCTAAATATACAATAGGATCAAAATCATCATGACTAAATGACAAGTATGGCCCAGGATCTCTCCTATTTTGAGAGAAACAGTAGCCTCCTTTCCAGGTTCCTTGTATAATAATCCTGGTGTCCTCTGTCCTTAGAAAAGCCCTGGAGCAAACTGGAAAAGGCTGCTCCCAGCTGGGCCCAATCCTGCATCTAACACACCTGAAATGCTTGTGCAATCAAGGCAGCTCGAGAGACCTGCCAGAACACAGAACCTCATTTAAACTACTCACATTAACAAAATTAAAAGCCTGAACAAGCATGCCACAGCTGGGCGCACACCAGTCTGCCTTTTTCCTTGCCATAAACACTCACTGTTTGACAAGGTATTACGTGCCCTCTAGATTTGAAGGCATGGGGGTTGTTTTCACCTTTTTTTTTAAAATGAAAGTATACTCTATCTTTTAATGGGGATTAAAGCTTATACTCAAAATTTTGCTATTAATGGTTTCCTTTTTCACCTTTCTCTTTTTCATTCTAAGTAAAAAAGCACTGTTATTGTAGCAGAAATAGCTCTGTTATAGTGCGTTGGCAGCTACAATACCAACTCTCTTTTATAACAGCAAAATCTATTGGAACTTTTGGAAGTAAAGATGGGGATAGGCTGTGTTTGAGGGGCCTGCAATGGCTCATGTCAGCCACTGGCTGCCTCTCTGGAAATCAGGTAACCCCATTTGTGTTCTTGCTTTACTGAGCACAAAAGCAATTTTACTGAACAAAGGTTCAAGTCCATCACAAAAATAATGCAACTATGTTTTGCATGTGTATGTTTCCATGCTATCTCATAAAGAATATATCCTGTGATTTCCAAGCCTGCCAAATCCTTCACCAAAACCACAACTAAAGCACCTCTCAATCTCCAAACATTCAAGTGAGAGAGCTAAAGAGATTCATGGTCAAATTTTAGTGCCTGTTCCCAGGAGCTCGCAGCGTTGCTCCATGTCCATAAATATTCCAGATCTTTAATGCAAATCTATCCTTACAAAAACACCCACAGAAACAGGACTTTGCAGAGAAGTGAGCTTCCAGCTCATTCTCAGCAGCCCAGCCTTTGCCTCCAGCCTCCTTTGCCCAGCGACTGCAAAACCTGTAACTCTTCTGCAAAGAGCCAGGCTGCTCTTGGATGTTCCTCCAGTAATAAATTATGCATCTTCCCCTGCGCAGGCTGCAGTTCACAGGCTTTTATCTCCCCAGTTGCCATATGCTGCTCCAGGGATCCCTGCTAACCCCCTGACATTTGCATCTGTCCACAAAATCCGCTGTGCAGCAATATGTTGTGTGCCAGGAAATCCAACCTCGGCCAGAGAGAAGCTGCTCCTACCACAAAGCTTTGGTGCTGCCCACTCACCTAGCAGGAGAACAAATGCATTAGCTCAGCTTATAAAATAGAGGAGTACATTTAATTTCAAGAAATAAACCAAAGCTTGGGATCACGTCAGCTTGGAGGCACGGATGGGAGCTCCGGGTTCATAACTAACCTGTCAATTAGCTGTCCCTGCAAGATGGCAGGTAAAAGGTCGATGCCGTCAATCTGTCTGTCACTCGGAGGCTGCAGTCCCGCCAGGGAGAGGCTCGTGGTGAAGAGATCCATCACGTTGCCCAGCTGCTGGCTCACCTGAAAACCCAACAGAAAAGCACTCGCAAAAAGACCTTCGGCTACAGCCAAAGCGGAGGAGGCTGCTTTCCACTGCCGCAGAAGCACCGCTGCCTTTACCTCCTGCTCTGCTAAGCGTTTGTAAGAAAAATCGCCCTTTTGGGCACGGCAATCAGCAGCAAACCTTTTTATATATACATTAAAAAGGGGGAGAGAAAGGAAAAAAAAAAGAATGAAAAAAAAAAAAAAAAAGAACAGAGCGGAAAGGAGAAATCCAGACCCAAATTTCTTCCATTCCGCTATTGTTTTCTAGGGGGCATTTGCATTTTGGTTCATTTTTTCTCTCTTTCTTCTCACCTCTTTTTATGCATGCGCTTATAGGAGTATCTTTTTCAGTTCAACTTCCTTTTGCAAATTCTGAGTCGCTTGTGGTTTGAGAAACCACCACTTAGAACAAGCAAAAAGTCCTTGCTTCCCTCACCAGGTCATCTCTGGAGTCCAGAATACCCTGAGAGAATTCCCAGAAAGTGCAGGAATAGATGGATAATAACAAAAAGAGCCTGATGACTTCATCAGCAAACCATTTCCAACAATTCAAGAACTGTAAAGTGGTGGTATTTTTAGTATGTATTTTAATAAGGGAGAAAAACATCTGGCTTTGGCTCCAAAGGAGATCTGCAAGTTCTTTTACTTTAATTGGAAGCCATAGTTATCTCTCTGGTCTTAATTATTTATATTTTAAAAAAGTAATAAAAAAAATCTGTTCAGAGTAATTTTTTTTTTTTTTTTTTTTGCTTCCATCACCCGTGTGCTACTGTTATCTGCTGCAGAAGGTTTAATTAACCAGTAACACACTAAAGTGAAGGAGATATCTTCAAATCAAGAGCAAGAGCAGGCGTGCTTTGCACCGAGATGCACCAGCACAAGATGTGACATGAAAAGAGCCTTTTCAGCCATAGCACTCGTTCCGAGACGAGGAGCCAGCTGATAGAAAAGCGCATCTGTAAAACACAGAAAAGCATTTTGACTGAAATCCAGATTCCTCCAGCAGACCTTGCTAATGTCTGCGTGAACATTATGATGCTGGGACTATCAAAGCCTTTTTATCTTTGAATCTTCTCGCTAGTCACAAACAGAGCCCCGGCTTGTGAGCTGGTAGTAATTACTTAAATATGATTACAAATGATAACATGATAAACGAATCCTCACAACATGTTGGTTCGCTTGCTCTACAGGAAAATTAAGTGGGGGGGGGAAACATACTTTTTTTGCTGGGATACTACGCCTTTTCATGAAGAGGTTGGGCTAGGAAAAAATGAACATTTAAAGGAAGAATTAAGTAAAAGAAAAAAAAAAGGAAAAAGCAACGTGCAGGGAACTGATTAGGAGTTTAACATTAAAACACCACATCAGTTGATTACAGCAATTTTGATTTTTAACGGCTGTTGTTCATCAGGAGTGTTGGCAGGAGCAGGTGATGTTAAAAGCAGGCTCCAAAAATGCTTCCCCAGCTCTCGTGGAGAAAGCAAAGCCTGAAGCTCCAAGCAAAGGAGGAATAGCCTGACCATGGAAACTCTTGCTCAGGAAAGCGGCTGCATCAGCTGCCCAAGAGGCTGCATCAGCTGCCCAAGAGCAACGGGGCTCCGAGGTCGGGAGAAGCCGCTGTGCCAAACACTGACCCTCAGGAAGAGCCGGAGCCGGCTGCATCCGCAGGCAGTGTTTTGCGCTCCAGTGATGGAGCTAACACAGGTTCCTCTCTGCTCTTGGCCAGGCACTTGCAGAAGAGAAAAAAACAGGTTTTGTTCACCAAAATGAGCCCTCACCTCCCTCCTTACACACCTGGATGGCTCCAGGAGCTGCAGGAACTCCTGGTGCTCCCGAAGCCAAGGGTGACAAGCGCTCGGCACCATGGCCAAGACGTTCAGCCCCTCGCTGTATATGGGGCGAATCCAAAAGTTGCTTTTCCTGTTGTGAATCCTTTCCCTCGCCTCCATCTCCTGATAACGGGCAGCAAGTGGCAATCGCTGACCTGAGATTCTTGCCTCTAATATCACCTAATTTACACCTCGCGTTGGGAAAGCCTATGGGGCCACCATGGTCTTCTTGCACTGGCCCTTATTAACCATAACCAGATGTAGATGACTCTCTTTAATCATCCAATTACACTTCTGGTCTCAGACAACATTTTTCCATGAAGCAGAGAAAACTTCTTAAGGAAATTAAATGCCCATGCCACAACCACTTGGATTTATCTGTGCTCTGCAGCACCACATTGAAGAAGGGAGGGGGGGAAAGGTTAATATTTATATAAAACTTTGAAGTATTTTCAGAGAAAAATAAAAAAATTACCATTTTCTCCTGTCAACAGTGCTCTTTCATTCTAGTTGCCTTTCCCATTTATTTAGATTTTTTTTTAAGAAAAGAAAAAGAAAAATCCAGAGAGGGCAACAGCCCAGAGAAAATAAATAATATATAAAAAAGAGTGAGATCAGATATTGCTCGTATCAGTGAGAAACAGCCGGTATTACGCACGTAAGAACGGATTTTTCCCCCCCTTCTTCTCCCCCTTCTTTTTAATAAACTCTCAGTATACACATAACGTCTTTAAGAAAATGAAATCCTTTTGCTGTGGGCCACGTCGCTAGAAGAAATAGTCACCAGTGCTGTTATCAGTGCTTTCAAGCTTTAACTCTGAATCAAAGGCGACAATTAATAAAGTCGCCCCCGCCAGGAATGGAAAGGAGGAAAGCTAAATATTTGAAACCGGGTGAACAAATGTCAGGGTGTTTTTAAATAAAATCCTTTTACAGTTATCACAGCAAGCAGACCTGATATCCCTGTCTAATTCAATTTCAATTTGCGCCCCATGGGAGATAGTGAAGAAAAGGTTGCAGTGCTGTCTTTGGGTTGATATGTTCTTTTCTCCTTCAGGAAGCAGGCACGAGAGAGCAAGGGGAGGAGGGTGAGGGAACAGGAGAAGGATTCAAATACCAGCAGAATACAATTTTTTTCCTCTCTCTCCAGCTGGATCCTTCCAGAAGGCAGATGCGATGTGGGGAATGCTGAAATGCTGATTTGTTATGAATTCACCTGGAAAACATCGCTGAGCAGCGAACTGGAGAAAGGCTGTTTGTATGTGAATAAATATACCTGGTGAGGGACCAGAATTCACTGAATGTTGATGCCAAGGGCAACAGAGACTCCTGAGGAACCCCCCACACATACCGATTGCACCAAATAACCTAATCTCTATCCATATCCTCCTCAGCAGAGCTCACAATCCTATCATCTGATTTAAGTTAAAAGGTGTTCTTAAAAAATAAATAAATAAATGCACTCTTTAATCAAAGCGNGAATGCTGAAATGCTGATTTGTTATGAATTCACCTGGAAAACATCGCTGAGCAGCGAACTGGAGAAAGGCTGTTTGTATGTGAATAAATATACCTGGTGAGGGACCAGAATTCACTGAATGTTGATGCCAAGGGCAACAGAGACTCCTGAGGAACCCCCCACACATACCGATTGCACCAAATAACCTAATCTCTATCCATAGCCTCCTCAGCGGTGCTCACAATCCTATCATCTGATTTCTTTTAAGTTAAAAGGTGTTCTTAATAAATAAATAAATAAATGCACTCTTTGATCAAAGCGAAACCTACGTATCGATGAGATTATTAAGAAACTCAGACCCCATCGTGAGGATGGGGACAAGCCTTCCAGCTGATACCTGGATTTCCTGGGCCACAAGGCTGGGGCTGTAGGAACAAGCCCCGTGTGATGATGTTGAGCCTACAGACTTCAGCATACCAAAAAGAAGCCAAAAACCTACAAGATAGATGGCTTTTCACTTACTATATCCAAAGAAGCAGTTAGGAAGTGATAACTATAGGCACCTTACATGCCAGCACAATGTAAGCTACAGTACACAAAAGCAANATCGATGAGATTATTAAGAAACTCAGACCCCATTGTGAGGATGGGGACAAGCCTTCCAGCTGATACCTGGATTTCCTGGGCCACAAGGCTGGGGCTGTAGGAACAAGCCCCGTGTGATGATGTTGAGCCTACAGACTTCAGCATACCAAAAAGAAGCCAAAAACCTACAAGATAGATGGCTTTTCACTTACTATATCCAAAGAAGCACCTTATATGCCAGCACAATGTAAGCTACAGTACGCAAAAGCAATGCCAAACCTCTCAGCTGCAGTCAGTGCTGCTCTGGGTACCAATGCTGGAGCCTCGATGGCAAGAACACAAGCAGAAAAGACACCTAAGTAGCTATCATGTATTTATGTAGCAGTAGCAACATACGTGGGTCCAACTCAGGGCATCCTGGGGACAGAGCTCAGAGCCGCCTTGGAAAGACATCTAAGCAGAGTCCAGGAGGATATCTGGGAACAAAGTATCCCTGGGAGGCAAGTTGCCTACCCCTGTGGATATTTAGCAGATATTTAGCAGGCAGCATCGTGAACTGGAGCCCAGAAGAGGAAGGACTTAAAATTAAGCACATGTTTCAATGCTAAGAGTATTAACATCGCTGCAGAGGGGGATCCTGCCCCCTACAACCTCCGGCTCACACGTGGCTTGCAGAGCACACAGCGCTGTGCATGCACCCACTTGTGACACTAAGGGCACCACGCTCGCGTTTGCAAACGTGTTAAGTTTGCACAGAAGTGATTATTCACAGAAACTCAACAGTGACCCAAAGCAGGAAGCTTCACATCAGGCTGAGAACGCTGCTCGCCATGTAAAACTTCCTCTGCCATGCAACACGCCAGGCACTATCTGTGAGCGTGGCAGCAGCAAGTCAGAGCTGAAGAAAATAAGCAAGCACCAAGATTTCTCTGCTCATGTTCCTAATTATCCCTAAAGTTACTACAATGGAAAGAATTTTTAAATTTGGTATTTACTTGCCCCCATTTATAATGCATGTTTACTTTTAGCACATTATTCAGTTTGGACATGGAAAACAAAACAGTCAGCTTCAGTTTCATGTTCTCATATGTTAGCCCAAGGCTGTTGTACTTGGCTTGTAAAGGCTTTATGGAAATGTTTAAATTTAAACAAAAAGACTGTTTTCATTTCCAATTAAAAAAATAATAAAATATTTCTAGTAGGTTTTGTGAACTCTCTAAAAATGATGAAATCAAACTACCCTTGCTGCCCTCAGCTGCAGATCTAAGCTATCTGATGGCATCCTCCTAAATTTTCATTATCCTGACTCAACTAAACCGCTGAAAAGGAATGCAACTTAGAAAAATACATGTTTTATTTATGAATACTTTGTAGGCTTAAAACACAGTGTCCAGTTAATGAAATACCACTTTCTTCAGGGATAAGAAAGACTCATAAGGGGGAGGGAATCTGTATTATTTACCGCGAACCCTGCCTGCAGAAGAATTGATGGCATCTTTCTTTAATGAGAACTGAGACAAGAGAGGTGAATATTGTCACCTGAGGATTATTTTGAAGTGATCCCATATGAATTTGTGTACAGGCCGGAAAGCATCTAGACCTTCCCAGATGGCCCTATTAGCTGGTGGGCAACATGTTCCTCTTCTAGACCAGGACACACAACAGCAGCGTCTTTGTACTTGGTTTCTAGTTAAGTAACCCACTAAGAATACTGCAGTCCAAAAGAATAATGAGCTTAACTAGACACCTTAGATGAAAATCTCTAATTTAGAGAGACCTCTGGACTGACTGGTGAGATCCATTAGAAATCCCAAATCCAACAAGAATCATTCCATCCGCTTCAGCCTGCTTAAGACTGACCAGAAATTGTTCAAAGTAAATACTCACCTTGCCTGCAGGAATATGCCCAGGCCACCAAGCAATAGCTGGCTCTCTCATGCCTCCTTCAAAGGTGGTTTGTTTGCCACACAGAAAACGATTATTGCTTCCACCTAGAGAAAGAAGAGAAGCCACCGAACCTGTGATAATGCCAATATAATATTTCAAGAGACACTGTCAACGAGGGAATTTTTAGACTAATTTTAAATTAATTTTGATTTCTGCTTGAATCCTTCTTTCGGTAACAACTCCAGAGTTATTTTATTCAAATATTTCTTTATGATTAAATTTTAGAAGTGTCTTTTCAGCACAGTGAGAAACTGTTAAACACAACCTACCGCTAACAGAATAAAGGGAGAAGGAAAAAAAAAGAAAACAGAAGATTGCTAGTGTTTCTTTCTCTTTAGGGTGTTAACTGTTGTTTGTAACTAAAGGAAATCTGATGCTTTCAGATAGAATCAGCTTTTTTCTTGATAGCTCTTTTAAAATATGAGAACAGAATTAGATGCAGATATGCAAAGAAGAAAAATAACTATATATTCCCTGAATGTTCACTCTCAGGAATAACAACTGATTTGCAGAAATATGCTGCGCTTTTAACTAAGCCTCACAGCTGAGCTTACTGAGAAACAAACAGGGAGGTCCCACCACTGATTCCAGGTCACTCAAAGGCAAACATTTGCTCAGCTGAAGCCTGAAGGCTGAACTGAGAGGCTCAGCTGAAATGAGAGCTCCGAATAGTCCTGGATTTGTGGTCCAATAACCACTAGACAGTCTGCCTCCAAACAGAAAGGATTTGGCTATAAAATCAATTTGCAGTGACTCCATTTGAGAGAAGCAATCATTTAAACAAAATAAAACCCGTGACATCAGGAAGAAAAAGTATTTGCATATTTTTCACAATAGCTAAAAAAGCAGGACCCTTGAACCCTTCCTCATTACTCAGCAAGCTCAAATACACATTGAGCAGAAGGAGAGAGTAAAACATGGACCGCTAAGTCTCTATGTTTGGACCTAAACAAATTAAAAATATTCACTTATTCACAGTGGACCACCAAGTAGAAATGCAAGCAGACGAACAGCCATACTGGGTTAGGCCAAAGGTCTATTTAGCCAAAGACACTTTATCTAACAGTGAGATGACTTTAAAACTGAATAATTTAAATTTGAGGCTTCTCTTAGCTGCAGAGGAAAGCCCCAGATGTAGATCTCTCTTTCAGACATAGAGACTGACACGTTGACTTCGTGTCCCCAGTCCAGGTTTGTTCATTTGTGACTCACCTTGTTTAGGAGCTGAAATGAGAGCAGCCCCATTATCGGAGGTGAAAAACACAAACGTGTTCTCACTGATACCCAGCTTCTGAAGATGCTTCAGGATTTTCCCAATGCTATCATCAATTTCTCGCACAGCATCACCATATCTGAGACAGAAAGAGATGCAAAATATTAAGGCAGCAGAAGAGGAAGAGCTTCATACAGCTCAATGCACTGCCATGAGCCACAATGCTTTTAGTGGACACAGCTTTTTATCTGTGCTTCAGAGAGAAATAATTCTCCTATGCATCAGTAATGTAATAAAGTTTTCCAGTATCACTGTAAAAAATTACGTTTCTTGCAGAGAGCAACTTCTCTTGGATATTAGGAGTCAGAGTTTATTCACATCTGAGCCACTCTTGGACAGAGACAAGCAACTGAGATATATTTGAAAACACTGTACTTAAATTTAGGCAAAGCCACTTCGTCACAGGCTTGAAGCTAATAACATCATTTTGTTTATAGACATCAGTTGGAAACTGCAGTCTCGGAAGCAAGGCTCCCAAAACCTACACAGCTACTCTTTGCCTGCTGTAAACTGCATTTTTCATGCATGCTCCTCTGCTTGCTGCTCTGATTTATACGCTTTTAAAAGAGGCACTAATCATACAAAAGCCTTCCAAAAATCATCTGTGCCACATTCAGCACTTCATCACTCACACAACTGGCAAACGAGCGTAGACTCCACCCCCAGAACATGTTTTAGTCACGTGAGCTTCACTTCAGGTTATAGAAAAAGTATTAAAGAACAATCCAAGCAAAGTTCTTACTAATTAATATATGGTCACGTATTTCAGCATACACAAAAACTTCTGAGAAGTGATCCACATAGCTGGATCTTATAAACATAGCTTTGTTTTCCTGTTTCTACAGCATGAGGTATTAATTACCAAAAAGGAGAAGAAAAGGAAAATAAAAGACTTACAGTCCTCTCTGACTCGTACCCAGGAAATGTTTGGAGGCATAAACAGGAGCGTGGGTCGCATCAATTGCCCAGTATAAAAAGAATGGCTGCTGGCTGGCCTGCTGCCTGCTAATAAAATCGAGAGCTTCCTGTAAACAACAATAAAAATGAATTTAACAGAATCCTCCTCTGCCACGGAAATCACTCCATGAAAAGAAGCAAAAAGTCACTGTGGGTTAAAAAAAATGTATTAAGACAGTACCTGCAGGTAGATCTGAGTCAAGTTGGCTTCACCTGTCTTCCGATTAATATTGAAATCTTCGTAATATCTTAAGATAAAATGAATCAGACAGAAAAAGAGAAAAAAAATCAGTCTTGAGGAATACACAGCACAAAAATGTTTTCTGTCCCCGTGACACACATAAGTTGCTGTTACTATTCAGCCAAAGGGCAGAATCATAATTTAGGTAACCAACCAATTCTCTTTAGACACTAAAAATAATTTTATTCTTAAGGAAGAAAGCAGTGAAATGAGCAGATCCAAATTAATGAGGGGTATAAGATTTGGACAAACCTGAGCCCCTAGTTTTTCACTGAGAACAGATTAGTATGATGCAAAACTGACTGAATACTGATACCAACGAAGGCAGCAGCCTAAAAACTGGATTTAATCACCACTGTTAGAATAGGAGCAGGATACTTAAAAATCATAGGATGCTATTTTTTGTATACAGAGCTTTTTGGTATGTAGTTAAGTTTTCAGAAGTAAACAAATGATTTCAGTGAGATAATGCAAACTTGGAATGAGAAGCCGGGCTGCTGTGAAAATGCTTGGAAAGCTGAGGCATCTTGAGACACCAATTAGGCAAAGAGCAGAGCGGGAGGGAAAGCCTTGGGAGAATAACAGGACATGAATGGACAAGAATGGTACAGGCTGCAAAGCTGCAGCCTAGAACGGTGTTACGCAAACAGACAAAAGGGTATCACACACGGGAAGAGAAGGAATAAAGAGGTCTTTGAGCTGGGAATGAAACCAGCCTCCAAGACTGAAACCGGCATAGGAAGTCTTTAAGGCACGAGGGAGTAAGGAAACGTCTCCAGGAGGTAGCCCAGAGCAGCCCAATCCCTCCATGGTCCACAAGCCATCGAAAGCAAGTGGCAGGCAAGCAACTAAATTACCTGCCAACCATCTCCCAGTCCCTATACACAGGAATATTGGGGATTTCTTTGTTATCATAAGGTCCAAAATGGCAGTTAGGGGATCCAAACCATTCATCAAACCCGTGCTTCAGGGGGTGGAACTGGGGCCTGTGACCCAGATGCCTAGGAACAAAACACATAGATAAGTTCAAGTTTTACTGCATAGAAGCAAATAATAATCTCAGCAGAATGGCATGCAAGAAACACAACTTGCCTGGGAAGAAAACCTTCAAGCATTTTAATCAAATAAATAGCTGCAGACCAATGTCTTGAGCTTTCTTATACTGGTCGTTGTAAACAGATCCACACAGATTCTCTTCCCAGCTTGCACACATATCTTTTTTAGCCTGCTGTCCAGTCTTAGTTTTCCATTATTTCCTTCTATTGGTGTCTTCTCTCCTGCTGCCTCAGTGGTCTGTTGTGATGGGCTACACTGCCCAAAGCTATTGCAAAGAGGCATATACCATGGATTCTGATCTACGACAAGTCACTTTTATACTAACACACTGCACCGCTCATGAAATGTACCCTTATATTTGCATTCATTTTATGGATTTTCCATGCTGCCAAAATGGTACAAGGCGACCAAAGGCAAATGAGTTCTTTACTTGTATATGTGAACACAAAATACATTTAGATACTCCCAATGTAAGCTCCATTCTAGTCTACTTCTTAAAAAGATTTCTATCTTTAACTTCAAGAGGAAGCTCCTTTCTGACTTCCAACTTCTGGACTGCAAATTCTCCACTTCCTCATTTATACTATCTTGAAGATAAAGAATGTCCATGTTCTCCCTGTCTCTATAGGGCATCTTTTAGCTAAATTTCTTTTTATCATTCTAGGTTCAATTCACGAATCTACACCTATAACCTGCATATTTTATGCCATCACCCTCTGAATGCTTTCTGAACATAAGGAACATAAAATACATTACCAGAACTAAAATGATCCATAGTATCATTTTGAGCTTTTCCAAAATGAGTTATAACAGAAAATAACCATCATTCCAGCTATGATCAAATTGCAGTGATGTAACTAAAACTGCACATCTCACGTGCAGGAGTTTCCCCTTTCCTTATTTATATATATAGCAATATAAAGCTATTCCTTGCTGTTTCCACAATAATAGGGAACATGAAAAAATACTTTTCTTAAAGAAATCAGTAGGAGAACTTAAAAAGGAAAAGAGGAGACACAAATGAGCTACAAATAATTGCTGAAGTGCAGAAGGCAGATTGTTTTCTCTCTCTTGCAATAGAAAAATAGAAGACTATTTAATGAAATGTAACAAATTCTAAAACTCACAGAAAATACTTGATTCACACAACATATAGCTAAACTGTGGAACTCACTATCACAAGACACCATGAAAAGTCTTTGAAAATGGACACTAAAATAATGCAAAATCTTTTGCTGTAAAGATTTCTTAAGCTTTCAAACAACTAAAATTCTAAGAGGGGGTAGGATGAGACTCCAATTTAACTGCTGCATTCTGCATTTTCTTACACCTTTCTAGGAAGCAGGTGAGGACCACAAATGCCAGAGACTCCTACTATGTAACATCGTTCCCCAGTCTTGTCCAGCAACATAACTCTTGAGTGCCCAATGATTATGTTGCACATTCAGGTTTAGCCTCCTTCTTGCTAACAGCTGCAGGTTCTTCCAGATTTGCCATTTTCCAAATAACTGCCTGGAACCAATCTGTATTTGCGTTGTTTATTTCTCCTCGTGGGGTGTATGAATTTACATTTATTAGCACTGAACTGCAACTTATTGCATTCAGCCCACTGATCTGATTCTTCATGGCCACTCTACTGTTTGGATTTGTGCTAATAAATAATTCACTGTCTTAGGTTAGTTTGCCTCTTTTCCAATTTCAGCAGCACTGGTGTATTCGACCACAATTCAATCACACTTTTCTCTAACTTGTTAATGCAACTGTTAAATAAAATGCATTTCATTACCTTCCTAAAGAGTATCTCCCTTGGTACTACTCCTGTCTGAAGTCTTTTTATTTGCAATTACTCTGTTAACCAAGCAGTACTTGTCTGCATTTTGAAGTTGTTATTTATGCATTTATTTATTATAGCACTATCCCAAACTGTGAATTAACTGTTCGGAGAGCTCCAAACCTAGTGGGACTCCATTACAGCCCACAAGCTCGTAGGAAATTTGAATGTTATAAATACACCAGTTTCAAGTACCGCATTGTTAATTCCACTGACTGTGTGTGTTTGGCCCAAGTGCCTTTCAGGTTTTGCCCTTCCGGCCTCCACAGGCACTGCTGAGCACAGCTGTTTCTGAAGTTTTTCTGTATCTTCTGTAAAAGTTTATTGTACTCCCACGAAAGTCAATAAAGGCAAAGAATAAAATTCCAGGAAGTATATTCTGGTCAAGTCTATGACTACCCGCTCTGACCTTCTATGCCAAGCGAATGGATTTCGACGTAGCTCTGGTATCAATCCGATGGTCTTCACGTGTCTGCGCCTCTATTTCTATGTGAATACACTTCTATTCCCCAAAGTTTGCTCATTTTAGTCTACTCCATCAAAAGAGCAATATATAGCAGGGGCCAAAAATAAAAATGTGCAGGTGATGAAGGCAAGTTCCAAGAGAACACCTTGGTGGGGTTTGTTTTTTTTTTTTTTGATTAAATTAAATAGCATTGTACACGGATGAAAGCCCAAAGAGTTGAAGTGTTTATATATACATGAATTATAGTACGTATATATAATGATAGCACTCAGTTCTGAAATTAAGCCCAACGAAGGAAGAGATCTACCACAAATTCTGTAAGATGGACATCTAAGCTTCAAGACATTAATTCCTCCCAACTCCAGTTGTCCTCCTCCTTCACCATACCTACACTTGAAAACTGAATCTTGAAGCAAAAGATCTCAAAAGAAGTTTACCATTTGCCAATGATCTTATTGGTGTATCCTGCTTTCTTCAGCAACTCTGGAAGCAGTAATTCAGAATCTGGGATTCCTCCTACTATATTCTGCGGTGTGTATGCTGTGGAAAACAAAAATATTCTTTCGGACTCTTACATAATGGCCACTTGATTAGAAGGATTAAGCAGATCAGAAATAGCAATTAGTTTGATGTTCCAACAATACCACCGTGTAGAAATCTAACTCTCAGAGGCCAAGAGATAAAGAGAACAAGTTGATTCAGCATGCCTGAAGCCAAGAGAGATCTCCACCCACCTCCACACCACGGCCTACAAACAAAAGGGATTGCTGGCACAGCATGAAGGTGAAGCCCTTGAAAGGGAGGGAGGTCATAAAGAAAACAAGTGCTTTAAGAATGTGGTGGAGTCACTTGGCTTGTATTCCTGCAAATTTTGCTTGATACTTTCTAAAACAAAGGCATTTGCTGAAATCAAATGATTGATAAGCATGACTAGGCTGCAGGAGCTGAAAGAACCAGTATCGCTCACACACTCAGCAGCTTTCTGGCCCTAGAGAATCTAAGATGTGACTTTGGTTAGCAAGGAGATAGCCAAGCATGCATGTGATAGATGGTGTGAATTAATAGAGCTGCTGATTCTTGCCCAAGCACGTGTGGTCTTGCACGCTGTCTGTCACTTTGAACTCAAAGGAACACAGGGACATTATGACCTGAGACTTTCTTGGAAGCACCATGAAAACAGAGGTACTACAAAAACACCCTGGCTAACCTAGTTAGCAAACTGGCTGATACAAGCACCTAGGATGTTAATACCCCAAGTGACTTTCACCAGACATCAGCTAGCCCACCCAGAGAAACCGTATCCCAGCCAACGGAGCACATGGATTCACCCATTTCTGTCTCCATTTGAGGATGTTTTCTGCTTTCAGCTTGATGAGGGGGAAGCAATACACTTCACACTTATTACCAGCAGCTAACATGGCAATAATCTTCTTGTGCCATGCTGAAGAGCCCATAAAGCCAAGCCTCTGTTTGAAGCAAAACTTCCTACAAAACACCAAGTAATTAAGGCAAATCCATAATAAAGCTCCTACCGTTCCTGGCATGTGCATTTGTGGTGTAAAAGCCATTCCTGATCGGGAGTCGGCCGGTCAGTAGTGCTGCCCTGGCTGCAAATGACAACAAACAACATTTCACTTTACAAACCCACTCTGTTAATATTATGGCACTAAGGACAGCTCACTGAATCACTCACACAAGAACTTGTACAACTCCCTGCGAGAGCCACGGAGATAACCAGGCTCTGATATGACACCATCAGAGGCTTTCCAAGTCTAACCTGATTGGAATTTAGCCTATTAAATTTATTCACATCTGAGAAGTAACTACTTCCAACAGGAAATGCAGCAGCCATTCTGTATCAGTGCTGAGGAATTGAATAGCTGGCATATACATTGAAGAGGAAATCATAACACAAATTTGTTACAGGCTACAGCTAGCTTGTCTGAACAAAAGTCATGTAAGAGTGAACAAAAAGAAGCTGTCCATTCTTGATGACAAAAATGCGGGCCTGACCACAGGAAGCATTTAAGGAGATGCTTAGCTTTGAACTTAGGCTGAAGTACCACTCAATTTAGCATGACTTTTGCATATTTCAAATAATTTTTTCTGAGAAAGGACAGTCATTATCACAATGATTTCCTAAACAACAGATCAAAAAAGCCCTTTTTCTGGTCTTAATTTATTTTAGTTAATTTTGTTAATTTATTTGGTTTAAAAAAAAGGCAGTAAGGATTAACAAATAATCTGTATTTTCCAGACTTGAGTGCTTCTTTTGTCCCTTTCCCAAGAACCTAGCAAGCCCCCAAGGTCAACAGTAGAACACAACCTGCTGTCATTCCTTGCATGAAAGCCAGCAGAATCGGACAACTTATTTATTTTTTGTTCAACAGCAATTTAGATCCTGTTTTGTCTATTAACCCCAAAACAATAAAGGAGAAAAAAAAAATCAGCAATGGAGGCTGCAATACTAAACTGGAATATTTTAAAAAAGTCCTTCAGCTGGACTGATTTGATGACTAAAGCACTGCTTTGTATGAACTAAAGATTGCAGGCTTTCCCCTCAAAAAAATAAATAAAAGAAAGCAAAACAGAAGATCAAAGCACCAAATGCAAACTCTGCCCTGAGGGTAATCACTGGTTTGGTTGCTAGTTCATGTCAGATGCTGGCAAACATCCCAATGTTCTCAGAAGGTGGCATTCTTATATGCTAGTTTAAAACTCAAGTTTACTTACACGGAGAGCAGAGGGGGTTGGCAGTATAAAAATCCAGGAAAAGCATCCCTTCTGCAGCCATCTGGTCTAAGTTAGGAGTTTCCTTAGAAGGCTCTCCAAAAGCTCCCAAATCACCCCAACCCATCTGCAAAAAGAACACACCAAAAGATGTAAAAGTACTTTTACCTTTCAACAAATGACAATGCTTCTGGGCCCACATAACATTTTTATTTTATCTCTCCGCCTTTAAATCTTTATAGCGCTCATCTCTCCACTCGGGGAGTACTTCACAAATGTGATGAAATTTATCCTCCCAAATCCTGCGAGGCAGAGAACTATTCACCTTTTCCCTAGCAGATGGGAAACTGAGGCACACACGAGATTAAATGACTCGCTAATGGCCATGGAAAGTTTGCAGTATTGCTGGAAAGGAATCCGAACACCTTTCCTCCCACTGCAATGTCTGAAGACTGCCCCATGTGCAAGTACCAGGGAGGTAGAGCAAGTTAGATGATATGGACTTGAATATATTGCAGTATAAACCACCCGGGCCCTGGCTACGTCTGCTGTTGTGTTGGATCATCGACCCCAAGTCCTTCTCTCTGTCATCTCTATCTATCTACCCGTCCTTCCATGGATATATAATTAGTAATGCAAGAAAAAGGTCTAAATTCAGAAGTGGTGCAGCAGGAAAAGAGAGAAAGTGTGTATTTTAAAAGCAAGATTTCAAGAAAATCCCGCCTGAGGCACTGTGTGTCACTGCTTATTTGCAAGACAATAATTTCACCCTGGGTTTTCCCCTGGTTTAGTGCAGTGAACAGCTCCTGACCAGGAGAACTAGCAAATTGCCACGGCGCTGTCTAAATTCATCGCTGAAAACTATTACTGGCAATAATACAAATAAAACTAAGTGTCTTAAAACAGAAGGTTCTAGAAGAGAACAACTTAATGAGCAATTAGGCGCCACGGTTGCTAGAGTTAATGTTGTGCTTTTCAAAAGGCAATAGCTCTCTTTAATACAGATGTGTATCAGGTGAGCAACTGATATGGAGGGCATAATGTATCTCGAGCTTTAGAAAACCATCTGTCTGGTCCCATTTGAGAGTCTAACGTTAACACTGCAGTGGTGCAGTTTGGAGAGGAAAATTGTTGGAGAGCTGCAGAGCTGCTTGTTGGAGCCCGAGTGAAGAAGCAATTAAATGGTATCACATACCACTAGGATGTGGAATTAAAAAAGGAGTCAGCAGGGTCATCTCCGAGTTCTCTCTTCTTCAGTATCTTTAGCATCAAGAAAGAAAGGAAGAAAGGACACCGTGCTGCTCTAATTCACACACGGTGAAGGAGTCGCAGAAATTACAGAAGGATCAAAGGAAAAAAAGACCATGGAAATGTATTTTTAATGAATGGTATATAAATAAATAAATAGTTCACAGAGGCTGCAGTCAGGATCCGAGCCTCCTCTTGCCTTGTGCTGTACTAACACTTCTAGAACAGCCTAATCACTGTCCCAAGGAGCTTTCATCTCAGAAATTACACATGCTGGCTTGGGGGAGAATATTCTTGAATGAGAAATTCAGATAGACTGCTGGAGGCTCAACTGGTCAGAAAAGAAATAAAAAAAAAAAAAAAACAGGCTTACAAGGTAATTATCTTGTACAAGAGTGTGGAAACACTGTGAAAACAACAGCGAGATAGTCACAGGGAATTGCCAAAGGGAGCCAAGGAGCTGATAAGACCTTGCACACCCTTCCAGCCATGCACCCACCCTCACTAGTTTTCCAAGTAGCTTAAGAGGGCACAAGACGCATTTCCGTTACAAACGCACCCAAAAGACAACCAAAAAAACGCTACAAATGAAGCCAAGCAGAAAGATGCCACCAGCTTAAAGGCTGTGTTGGAAACATGTTTCCTACTAGAGAGCAGAAAGGTGAAGGGGTTTTCAGGTAGGAAGAAATCTGTGATTTTTGCTCTTAAATGCATTTTTTTTTTCATTTCAGAAATCAAAAGTTAATGCAGTTAATTCACTTTTTGCGATACAGATCACAGATATTTTTTGCAAGTGACAAAAACAAGCCCTAAGTTTAGGGTAACTCTGTTGAGGCTTGGAAAAACAGAACATCCCTCTTCTCTCCGCTGTGAGCAGCTAGCGAGAGGAAGCCTTCGCCAAGGACAGCGGAACGAATTGCTCGATCGTGATGAAGGCACCACAAGACGAGATGATTCCACGTCCCCTTGGCTTTATAGAGCTGGAAAATCCGTCTCTGGAAGGGACCATATGTGAGCACAGAAACCGTGACACCGGGAAGGGACCGCGCTGCTCGGACAGCACAAGGAGGCAAATGAACCTGCAAGGCGCCCTCCAAACCCCTCCTGCGGTGACAAGTGTCCCCTGCCCCTTGGGATTCCCCCTGGTGACAAGTGCCCCCCCAGGGGACATCCTTCTGGTGACGAGTGTCCTCTTCCCCCTCAAGGCAGCGCTCATCTAGTGACGATATCCCCAGTGCCCCCACACAGAAGGGCCCCACTGGTGCCAAGAGGTGTCCCCCGAGTCCCTAGGCATCGCCCTGGTGACAAACACGCCAACAACTTACAGTCCTCCTTGGTGACACGCACAAGCCCTCAATGACAAGTGTCCCTTTCCCCAAGGGGCCACAAGCAGGTGACAAGTGTCCCCCTGAGGACATCCCCCCCCATGACAAGTGTCCCCTCCCGTACGCGGCCACTTCCCCCCGGTGTGGCGCCGCGTCCCCCCGGGCTCCACACTCACGTCGTCCATGAGGAGCAGCAGCAGGTTGGGCCGCGTCGCCGCCGCGGCGGGGCCCGGGGCCCAGCACAGGCCCAGGGCCACCAGGGCCACCAGGGCCACCAGCGGCCTCGCCATGGCAACCGCCGCCGCGTCACGTGAGGGGGGCGCCGCGTCACGTGGGGCCGCGAGGGCGGGGCGAGGGGCGGGGCCAAGATGGCGGTGTGCGTCGCCGTGATCGCCAAGGAGGTGGCGGCGGGACCCGAGGGGGGCGGCGGGGCCGGGGCTGAGGCCGTGGGGCTCGAGGGAGGCCGTGGGGCC
>VWPW01032680.1:329547-601505 GCA_013389825.1 Crypturellus undulatus | reverse complement strand
GATTAATAATTATTAAAAAAAAAAAAACTCACAGAAAGAAGAACGATGCTGGTTTATGGTCATTTCCACAATGTTATCAATATGGCCTTGGGCATGAAGTCTTCATTTTCAATGTCTTCTATTAAACACTAGCTCAATAGGGTTATCACGGGGTCACTGACATCATGTGAATCAGTTAGTTTCCCCAGCTGATCCTGCTGCCTATTTTTGGCTTTGCCCTTTGGCTTGCCTTTGGCACTTGAACTATATTAAATACTGGCAATATGAATCAGTGTTCGGGGCTGACAGTCTTGGAGCCACTGAGGCAAGCTGGAGATGTGCTGAATAAATAAGCAAAACTCCTAATGAGGCTGGATAGCGCTGGGGGCTTGCGAGGAACTTTCTTGCAGTGTGGTCGGGAGTGTCACAGTTGTTTGAGAAGAAGGAGGAAAACATAATGCTACAGCAGAGATGTAAATATGCTTAGAATATTTTAAAATAAGCGAGCCCCAGCTAAACTGGTGTTTAGATTTTCTTGCGGTAAGATTGGGTATGCTCGTTATTTATTGTAACATTGCTGAAGCTATAGTGATACAAATATATGGGCAAAATAAGTTTTGTAGGGAGAAGCTTTTAGTTTAGCAAAGAAAAGCCATTACTTCTCCTTAAAAATCCTTCCTTTTGTTATTTATAACTTTCAAGCAAAATAAATTGTTACCACATAATGTGCACATCTGGGAGTGACCACGCAGGTTGCAAGCAGATCATCTGCTTCTTCAGCTGCAGGAATTACTCACCAGAGCATTAGCAAGCAGGAGACTAATCTTCTCCAGGAAAGCAACTGAATTCCCTATGTTAAACCATCAATTATCAGCTGGTGACAGGTGGCAATCTGCTAACTGCAGAAACCACCAAAACCCAAAGATACAGGAGACGGCTGCTCTGGGCTTCAGGTTCACAGGAAGGAGCTGCAGAGCCCACCGAGAGTCCTAGGAGCACACCGCAGTGATCCCAAGCGACCCCGGCCGCTAGAGCACGCTGCCCTGTTTTCTATGCTATTATGTATTTCTATTGCTATGGCAATAAATGCACACTTTACCCAGGGCGAATGTTACAGACTCTCACAAACCGCCTCTGAGTGCGCCATTCTGTAACTGCGTGGCCAGGTTATCCCTGCTCCTCTTCAGCCTCTCTCACTTTTGAGCTATTTTGCTGCAGGTCATGGCCAGAGGAGCGGGGTGGATGGGAGGATTGTCCTCTTCCTACCTGTCCTCTGCAGAAAAGTTTAGTCTCTTGGACTCTTACGGGGACTCTCTTATGGACTCTCACTTTAAAATCCTCAGTCTTCTTATGGAGAGCTCAATTCATCATGTCTCAACTTTAGAATCATTAGCCAGCAACGACAATGTTGGATTACGGGATTTAGGGGGTTACTGTGAGCCACTGCTCCGAGGTGTTAGTGTCTGCCTGGTGATGGAAATGGGCTGAGCCAGGGGTGCTGGAGCAGCGGCTCCGTGTAGGATGGTCGGACCCGGGAGCACGAGCACTTTCATTTAGAGCAGAACCAAAAGGAAGATGTGCTCTGGTGTTAAAAATTCATCTTGTTCCTGAAGCTTTTCACTTTGTCTCTCGAGGGGTCAATTAAAGCTTCACAGTCTTTCCTGCCACACTGGCAAAAAAGGATCTTCATCTCTTGCTTTGATTAAATATGTTGCTATAAACAGGCAATGTAGCTCAAGTAAGGGAATCTAATGTTTTCCCCCTTAACCCAGGTCCTTGTAAATGAGTCAATTACTTTGAACAAGTGCACCCTTGTACTTGAAAAGGTGCGAAAATGGCAGGAGCTAAAACCCTGCTGATGTCTCAGTGTGATGGGGAATGGGAACACACCGGCCTGCACGTACCTCCTGCATCGGTGCTTGGGAATGGGCTTGCAGAAACTGTGCGAACCCATCAGATCCCTCCCCACCAGTTAAGAGATTTCCTTGGCCTCTGTGAAAAAGATGCTTGCACCAGGCATTTAAATTTTTATGAAGTGCCTGCTTTATTGTCCTCATAAATCCTTGTTTGGTTTGCAGAATGCGTTCTCGTGGATGTTAAGAGTTTATATGAAAATTAAAATGGCACTATATCTTCTTAATTAGACAAATGTATAGATAAAAAGGAACAAATGTTAGCTGGCAGGGGAATTTAGTTTTGCTGGGAATGCTCTTTCTCTGTCTCCCAAGATGTTTGCAGAGGTTAATTTTGGTGCTGCAAGCATTCAAAGGGATTGTGCTTACCAGGAGGGAATATATGGGCCCAGTGCACTCTTCTGTGCTGGGCATCTCACTCTTGCTGAATTATTTACCTCCAAAAATAACTTGCATAATTACCATCATATAAAAATTAAGCAGGTTTTATTTTTCATAGGTGAGCAGCCACAGCTAGACCCATAATATCTTAGCTCTGGTGGATCTTTTAAGGTACAATTAAAGTACAAACTTACAAGCTTAAATGGTGAAAGATAGTGGAGGAATATTGATTAATTAATTTTTTATTCAAACTGTCCTTTGGCTTTCAGAAGCTAGAAACTGCTCAGGTCATTATTATTTCTTACATCTCCAAAAGGCTGTAGCTGCAAATCAAGGGGTCCTAGTCCTAGCTGGTGAGCTCTGCAAGACAGCTCTATTTATTTATTTATTTATTAAAAAAAAAAAGACCAAGAAACAAATTTGAGCTGAAATGTGGGAATAGTTCTGCTCTGCCTCGGAGCTGGCTGCAGGGTGGACCTCGGGCTGCGTTTGTCCTCCTAGCTACACAGGGCAGCTCTGCTGGGTCTGGGTGCCCCGTACTTTGCTGAGGAGCTCGGTCGTCAGAGCCCAGGCAGGGGCTGGTGCCTGCTGGTAGCACAGGGCTGTGCAGGACGTGTCACCCGTGTCACCGGGCTCTGGTGCATTTGCCTGATTGCATAAATGTACTAAAGGGGGTTGTGCAGAGAACGGCCTGGTTCCAATTCTGTAGCTCCAAACTGTGTTTGGGATGTGGGTGGCTTGGGGCTGGGCAGGAGCTGAGCATATTTGCTGCCTGAGGCAACTGACCACCTTCACCCCCATGCAGACAGGATGGGACCAGCAGGTTTCCAATTCAGAACAGCTTTTATGAGGAGACTTTCTTTCCAAGGCACACAGCATCATCATCATCAGTTATGTTGCAAGTGTATCTTCCAAATGTAGAAATCAATTCTGAATATTTTATGGCTTTAATTACACCACCCTGCGTGTGCTGCAGGGAAGGGGTTATTAGGCTGCCAGATGCTAATTTCCTCCTGCTTTTCTTGCTTTGGATGGCAAAATATTACATGCAGCAAAGTTCATGGCAGCATTTAACTAGCAGTTAAGTTCAAAGCAAAAGATTGGCAAAATGTCTCTCAGTCCTTTCCAATAAGATTCAATAGCCGAGCAGGCTCCATGACTAGGTTATCAGCAGCATGTGGATTTCAAAGGGCAGGGGGAGAGTATTTATCAGGAGGTTGTTCACAGTTGCTGGCAAACATGTGCTTCTGCGGTTAGATCAAAGAGGTCTTGGAGCCGGTGGATTTTGGTCTAATGCCCAGGAGATGGGGCTGGCGTTGAAGAGCAGGCAGTGCAGGCCCAGGGTGTATGTGTGATTCGAAGAGAGGAATCAAACCTCCTGGTGTGACATGCCAGTAGACTCGTTCTTATGGACCGCAGTGAAAGCCTGAGTGCTGCAGCCAAATGTGGGGTTTAGTTTCTAGCAGTGTTACAGCAGGATGGTTATTACAGCTCTCATAGGAAGGATTTGGGCTCGCTCTCCTTATTTTCTATGCTCACCTGCACACTGCATGCAAGGAAATTATTTGAAAAGTCAGGTCTAAGGAAACAGCCAAGATACTCGGAGCACAAATCCTTGAGGAATAGTTAGGATTTTCTCATCTAAGCCATCTGCCTGCCTCTGCTCTGGTATCTTTTACAGGTATTGATCTTTCCAAGTAGTTTATTTTGATAGTCTGATGATATAACAGATGATATAACACATGCTGTCTGCTCCAGCAAGTAATGAGTTCAGATGTTTTACAACATATATGGAGCAGAAGACCACTGCCCTGAGGTTGTAAGGCCTTGGCCTTTCCTTCTATCAAATCTCATAAATGAAACAGGATTAAGGTGACTTTTTTTCTGTTGTCTTCCTGGGAAGTGGGTCTGCTGGATGAAGGAATAATATCATCATTGCTGAGACCAATTTCCATGACCTAAATGGCCTGGGAGCCAGACTGTACAAACATTCATGTTGTAAGTCTTACAGATAAGGACCCCAGGAGAAAGCCTGGGCTCGTAGTGTTCCTCATTCCCAGAAGCATGTAGTTTTTCTTGGGTGTAAAATAGAAGTTTCTCTCTCCCTGTAACTTTTCTCCTTGGTTCCCCACTCTCCCGTTGTGGCGCAGCAAGGGGAAAGGAACAGCTGCATTTGCATTGCTACAGCTTGTCTTTCCATATCTTGAAGATTTCCCCACCTCAGCTGAAAAGATGAGCTCCATCTATGTTTATCTTTAATCTCATCTCATTGTCCCTGCTTCCTTATGTGATTTCATTATGTCCCTTACACTTATCTTTGAGAAATTTAGAAAAGCATGGATACATATGCATGCTCCCATTGGGACACTGCAGGTAGGAAAGAAATACCAATTGCAAGATACGTGAATATTATTGTTATGGGGTTGGAGGTAAGGTTAATTAAATGTCTTCATTGTGCATTGTCTTCCCCTTAAGGTGTCTGAGATTCTTCTAAGTGAACCATTAACTTTGACTAGCCAGTGTTTTTAATGAATATTTTTATTCATTGTGCTTGCAACAGGTTTTCTCTTAACTTACCTACATGCTCTCTGCATGTATTTTGTCTTCAAATTATGTTTAAAATATCCCCAGTTCAGCATAATTAACTGGTGAATTTTTAATCAGACATGGCATTTAAAACCCCCTACTTTCTAAGATAAAGGCATCAAAGTGCATATAATCCATTGTTTTCAGTCTTTATACAAACATAATAAGAATAAAATAGTCTGAAAATTGCATACAGCTGACAAATGTGTCTCTTACTAAACTAGGCAATTAAACCGTCTCAGTATGAATGTCTTGGTTATATACAAAAGTATATGTTTTAGAATTTCATATGTTACATAGTTTTTTAAGAATAAAAGGAGAAGTTTGCATCTAGATATAGATCTGAAAATTGTTAGGTCTCTTGTTTATGACCTGCATGCCAGTGAGAGACATTTGAACAGAAATTAAGTTTGAGTATTTGTGAGTCACTCTTTCTATATGTATGAGCTTTTCCTTTCAACATGCCTGCTTCTCAGTTTGCATGAAAACTAATGTTTCACTGCCATGGAAATGAGAAATTGTGAGAGTTAATGGAATGATGAATCTTATTGCTTGAAGACTTTCAATCAAACCTGCCTGTCTTAGAGAGTTATTGGTCTCAGTTCAGGAGGGACTAGAGGAGGTAGTGACTTGTGTCTTTGTTTAAGGCCCTTTTCTGGCCCTAAAATGATGTCTTTCTGTGTAAATGAATTTTTTATACTCAACTGAGCCAGATCTGCCAAGAGTCCTAGTTCCTGCAGGAGATGCTGAGCAGGAATGCTTTGGACCTGTGGTTGGTGAGGTTATGGATTGCCTGAGGCAGTGCTGTGGAGCACCACAATATTTTGATTTCTCACTTACTGCGAATCTTTAAGTACTTGTAGGCAGTGTTTAGCCTGTGGTGTAGGAGTCTCTGCAGAGCTCTCCAAACCCCCGGTCTCTGATTCTGCCAAGCGAGGAGGTGGCTGGAGAGGGGACCTGCCCCTGGTAACAAGAAGCAGGTGCCTGTCCCTAGGAGAGGTCACGGTTCTGCCCCGATTCTTACGTGTCCCCTGGGCACCTGCTGCTGCCCCCGACAGACACCAGGCACCAGGGAGGGAGCTGTGTGACCTGGGCTGTAATGGCCTTTCTTGTAACTATCCTGGGAATTGTTTCTGACTGTTCACATTTCACCACTGCTCATAAGGACAAAGATTTAAGGTTGCTGCAGCTCATGACTCATTGCACCGCTGTCATGTGATATTAAAATTTCAACTCTAATATCCATAATCCAGCAGCAGCTGGGAAATGTCCAGCAGTTTGAATTTAATGCTCAACAGCACCTAGGGAGTCAGGGACGGTATTTGGAATAATGACCCACACTTTATAAGTAACATATGTGAAGCAGTGGATTGTCCGGCTAATATTAATAAACAGCTGGAAATGGAGCAGGCAAAGTTGAAAGGTTCAGGAGTCCCAGGTGCTTTAAAAGTTAAGCTGGGCTTGTATGCTGCTTTTACAATTTTTCCTGCATCAGTTCACAAATGCCTAACTTAAAGAAGACTTACGCTCAGCAGAGGTCTTATGTGCACTACCAGAGCCTGTTACTCATCTAACAAAACCTCTCACGTCTCCTTTTTGTTTTTACAAAAGGAAACATTCAGTTCTCATCCTGCTCAAGCAATCGATCAACTCAATGTTATAAAATACAACAGCACAGATCTGAAAGCATTAGTTAAAGACATAAAGAATCACATCCAAAGTTGTAAACATAAATTTTTGTGAATTATTTTTTATTTACGTATGTTCAGGAAATTTACATATAGATGAAACCCTAAATATACCAAATGTCAGTCTGTTTACATCCAGATGCCTCCGCATCACTGCTGTGTATAGATTGGGTTCAAAGCTGGAGCAGGCTCCTCATTACCTCTATTGAAACCACTGTGGCAGTGTAGGTTCAAAGAGAAGCCGATGCCAGGCAGGGGAGGGGATTGACTCGTTTGCTATGAACTTATCTAGATTTTAATGCAGCTGGCCTAAAAGTTAATGAGCTTCCATCTGGAGAGATGCGCCGGATTAGAGCTCTGTCTATTCTCATACCTGGGCAGCTCAGCTCTCATCGTTGCTCTGCAGAAACAACAATAGCAGCGACTTTTCCTTGTTGGAAGGAGACAATTTCCATTGAAGGTCGTTATTCCACAGCCCATAGAGGCAAACACCTCATTTCTTTTTGGATTTGTCTTTTTCTTCCCCCTTTAAGTTTTATTCCTTGCACATTTGAAATGCCTCTTCCCTCAAGGTGGTTTTGTAGTAGTTAGTGGTTCCTCAGGATGGGTATATAGCTAGTATTGATATTCTTGTCTTCACGTATGGGGCAGCACAATCTAATAGCTGAGGCACCTGGGGGGTCAGAGCAGTGCGATAATGCAGAGTGATCACTTCTCACTAAAATAGGATTGCACTGAGGGAACAAATAAAATCTTATGGAGCAAAAGAAGGCAGACAGTGTATCTGAATTGTTTGGATATTGATATAGCACAGCAGGAATATATCCGCAAGACCTCACCAATAAAACTAGGTGTCAAGGCAAAAGATTTGAATTCTGCCTTGTTGACTACACCGTGCAATCTCCCTTTTATTTTTCTGTCTTCATCTGGAAAATAAAAAAAAAAAGAAATTGGCTTTGCTCTCCCTGAATAGAGGTGATGCACCCTGCCTAGGCACGAGTGAATTCGGCCTGGGTCAGGGCTCCGAGTTCCCGAGGGCAGCTGAGGGGCTGGTTAGTGCCCTGGGTATGCGGGAGTTTTGCTGCAGACCTTGGAAACCAGAGGGAATGGGGAAGGATCCTAAAAATGGAATAACTCGCTTGTGAATTTCTGCTGATGCATTTATTCTTCCATTACCTGAAAGGCTCATTTTTTATGGGCACTTTTATTTTACAGGACAACCACTGTTGTATTTTCCTCCCTCTCCCTTTTGTTTTCCACCCCCTGAGCTGGTGCCAAACTCTCGGGGTGACGCTGAGGTTCAAGGGGGCTGAAGAAAGTCAATGTCGTAGTGGCTTGGACGGGGTTTATGTCAACCTGCTCTGCTGGTTGGCCCCGAGATGGCTGAACCCTACGTGATGAGCTACAGTTAACATTTACTTTTAAGTTACCCAGTAAAGATGAGAAGATCTTTGTGAGTGAGGCAGCAGTATCTAAACCTTAATGGGGTACAGATACACGATAATTAGGGAATTAGAGTCCAACTCCTCACTTTGCAGGATTTTAGAAGCAGCTTTTCAGCTCCCAGGAGATGGGTGGCAGAGAGAGGCTGTGCAGCCAAGAGCTTAGTTTCAGAGAGGGCCAAAGAAGTTTTACATATTTGACTCACACTCCTATTTGATAATGTAAGTATCCTGCCCTGTTCTTTCAGGTGGCAAGAAAAATGTCCCCAGGTCTTCAAGGCAGCTGCAGAATGAAAAATTTCTCCTAACAGATGATACATTCCCCTTATTAGTTACAACCCAGTAGCGACTGTCAAACACTTATTAATTATTCCTCTATTTTTTCCTTTCTTAGCACCTTCAAGAAGCTTTGGCCTACAATAAACAGCTCTTTATTGACCAGCAGCTTGCTATTGATTTCTGTTTTTGATGAAAAGAGTAGTAAATGAGGACAATAAATTACTCCAAAGCTCTCACTTCTAAAAAAGGTGAAGGAAAATAGGGCATGTTTAGTTAATGTGCACAAGGTAGCGGGTGGAAGTTGGTTGGAGACGGGGGGAATTGCCTGAAATTTTCCTACTTCAGTTGTTCATAAGCAAAATTTGGTCTTTCACATGCTCTCTAGAAAACCCTCTTGGAGCTTGTACTACTTCTCCATCTTCTGTGAATGAGTGGGGACCTTGAGACTTTTGGGCCATTAATATGTCATTTTTTTAACCACACCAATTCACTTCAAATTCTCCCACGCTATCATCCTCCTGGCTCTCACGCGCTCCATTTAGTTGATCGCTGTCTACGCCTGTTAGTGCTCTGTTGGGCTCCTGATGTATGGTTAGTAACTCTCCATAGCGGGCTAGTTCTAAAATAATACAGTGCTGAGAAATTTTGACATGGGGAGATGAAAAGCCAAGGTGGTGAAGCCCTGATTTCAGCCTCCAGACGTCTCACCCAGAGTGCATGAGCAGAGCTGTGCTGCTGTGGCACAAGAAAAATTGCTCTGGCTCTGACTTAAAAGTGAGTTCATTCCTTGTTGCCCTAGAAGGGAGTGGAGAGCCCAATTTGCAGAGCTTTCCTGCCTATGGCACCAGGCGTGCAGGTCTCCAGGAGAGGGGAACCATTGCAAAGAGCTTTACTAATCACCGTGGCAGGGCCTTTTCTGCATGTAATAGGGCCGCACTTCTAAAACGTTAGGTCTGTGTCTGGAAAGGACTTGGCTGGATTTCCTCTTCTTCTAATTAAATTTCTAGTCCTGAGGTGTCTTTATGAAAAGCAATAATTATGAGAGGGCATTTAAGGAAGAGGGTCCCTGCTTATGGCTATCTTATTGTGTTCCAACAAATCACCAGGGATTAGCTGGATCATGGTGACTGTGTGTGTGTTCCTAGCCCTAAGCATATGTATGGCTTAGGTTAACGTATATTTCTTTAACAACATATTTCTCTAGGATGTATTTTCACAACAATAGTGAAAAGATCAGAATCATTTTTTTTCCAAGACCTTTTAGACATATTTTCTTTGCAGGAGGGGAAATTTTAGTTGGTACTCACACACACTCCAATTTTCTATGTATCTAATATTTCACACTCACCAAAAAATTACCAGGCCAAGATGGAAATGTCAAGTCCCTGGGTATCTGCCATTGAAACATGGTTTATACAAGATCTTTCAACACATCCTTTTAAAATTTACATTCTTTCTGTCTCTATAGGGATAGAGGAGGAACGGTCCATTCATGCAGGCAGTTCACAGGGCCTCTTCTCTGGGAGAGGCCTGCACAGAGCCCAGGAAACCAGCAGTGCAGGGAAGATGTTGCAGCACCCGGCTCCTTGATTTAGTGCAACTCTTGGAGATGCTTCAACACAGATCCACAGGGATTCACAGGGAACAGCCGGATGGTTCATTCTCCATGGAGTTAGAACTGTATTGACAGCTGTAAAGAGGAAAATTATGCATTTCTAGCTTTTTTTTTGTCTTTTGGCATGTTTTTTATTGCTATTATGTATTTATATTTCAGTAATGACTAAATACCCCTTAATATTGGGAGATAACCCAAGCAATTTGCATTCTAATAGGCAAAACAGACAAAACAAAGAATCGCTATGCATCTCATACAGATGGCAAACTTAATCACGGCGAGTTTAAGTTGCTTTTCCAATATCATGCATAAAGTGAGTAATGAGCCAGGAAGTAAACTGAGGTATCCAGAGTCTCAGGCTGGAATTTTAATCATAGACTCATCTTTGCTCACCTGGCTAGTCCATGGTCTGGCTTGTCCCCAGATGTAAGAAACTTGTGTGCTTGTACGTTTAGACAGCTCAGGCCAAATCTGTGCTTGATGTCACTCCACAAAGAAATGGATTTACACTCAAGGGCTTGTCTAGTACATGGAGGAGGAGGGTTTGATGGAAAGAGGATCTCAGTCTAGGAGCATTTGCAACCTCTCCCCTGAATTTCTAGCACAGGAAGAGGAAAAAATCTCCACAAACTAAGCAGGTTTTGTCTCTCCGCTAAAAGGATTTCTGCTAGAAAAGCAGCAGTGCTGGGTCCTCATAAATGAGTCCCTGTCCCCAGCAGTGCTCAACAGGCATTTAGATCCACAGTTCAGCCCTTGAGGGTGGTCTGTGAGAAATGTGTGAGACTAGCACTAGAGACTGATCGCCGGCAATATCGAGATTGAAGGGGAGATCTGAGATTTGGGAAGGTGCTTTGGGACCCATGCTTTGGGTCCTTTGTTCCAGTGACCACTGTGGTCATGCTCTTGAGAACCCAAGGACTACGGGGATCAGGATGCTCAAACTGCTGAAGTAACAGAATGGGAATAAATGTTATTTTGTTCATATTCTACTCGTTTGACTTCAGATTTCTGTTTCTAGACTTCTGGACTGAAGCCTTAGACCAAATAGCATAGACCAGCTATTCAACAGATGTAGATTGATGCAGAACTATTGAAGTCATTGAAACTCTACATGGCTTCAAGATGGTTTATATCTTTTGAGGTAGTGGCCTGAAGTCTTTTCTTTCTTCTTCTTCCTTTTTATCAAAGGCAGTCTTGATCTAGAGGCTGTGGAAATTGTCATTCCTGCAAGCTGGCACCTGGCTTTTTGAGGGAAAGTTAAAAATAAACATTGTTCCTGCAGGCAAAAATGCTTTGGAAAATACAAGAGAATTGTCTGCACCTTAGTAAGATTAAGGTCGTAGATAGGTTATCTTATAATTGCCCACTTCACAGTTTATTTCACCTTTTTCTGCAATGGCCTTTCTTGGCAATGGTGACAGTGGGTAAAGGCACTGCTGTCACATTTCTTGTTTTGCTTTGCCTCTTTCAGCAAATGGGAGGAAAGCGAAATAGCTTCACTCACTGGTGAGCAGGGGAACAGGAAGCCTCTAGGTAGAGCACTCGGGGACTTAGAGAGTGGCTGTAGCTTTTGGGAAGGGTTGTAAGATGCAGGTCATCATCTTTTGAGATTCCTTGTTATTGAACCAAGTAGGAATCAGCTTGAAGTGTCACTGATTTAAGTACCTTTTACTGAGAGTGTCCATACCAGTTTCATGTTCAATCAAGTCTGTAAAGATTGCTCAGATGATAATGTGCTTGTCTACTCCAGGAGATGATTTGGATCTTCCCTATTTATTGCTTTTCTTCTTTTCTATAACAGAAGGCAGAGACTCCACCACGCAGCCATCAGCTGGTGTCAATCAGCTGGGAAAGCTGCAGCCTGCTGGGAAATCTGCAAGGCCAAGGCAGCGTAAAGGGAGTGCGTAGACAAACTGCTGAATCTGCGCATCTTAACTATACCAAAATGCTTGAGAAGAAATTCAGCTACGGTAAACTAAAGGAACCTTTAAAAATAACATAAAGTCTAACATTTCATAAACTATCTTTCTCCTCCAAAAAAATACAACTGCGAAGATACCAAAGTGACAATAACATAAAACTTAATTTGTTACTTAGTCTAGTTTGTATTGGCCAGGCCATTGCTTGAAATGAAGAGAGAGAGAGATTTCGGGACTTTTTTTTTATATATTTTTCACACTTCAGAGGTTCAACATTGATTTTCCAGGGTAAAATTTTGCCTTTTGAAACAAAGTTTGTGAACAGAAAGATAGAGACCAACACTCAGGATTTGCGAAAGTCTTTTGAGGACATGTAGAACTAATAGCAGACCCAATGGTTTTCGATTTCCAGCACAATTTTGCAAATTGAAGAAATGTGAGTAGTTCAGAGATGTCTGAAGTCCCTGTACTATTGCTTTATTATCTCACCTGTAACAAAACTAAGACCTTTTTGAGCTTCTTTTATTGCTTTCCTCAACCAACAGGAAAAACAAACAGGGACAGTCTGAGGTCTGCTTTTACCTATCTGTATCTGCTTAGACTGTCTGTTCCCCAAGATACCCCAGACAAGACAGCAGGGCCTGGAAATTAGGTGGGTTTGTTAAAATAAGGCTGCATCCAGTGAAATAACCCTTCTTCTCATTTTCTTAGGAAGGGATATTATTTTCTTATCACAAGCATCTAGATCATGGTCTAGGGCACTCTTTATAAATGAGGTGGTCTGAAGCTACTGTAGTCCATAGGGATGACTGGTGGTGGCGTGGGCGGGATAGTGCTCCCTCCCCAGGAGCACTGTTTGTGCTTAGTTTCAGGAATGCTGCTTTGTGTCTAGTTTCTGACACTATCCAAAAAAAAGATAGGAAAAAAAAAGTATGAAAAATAAATATTTTAAGACAAGAAAAAGATACAATTGAACCATTTCCCCAAAATACAATGAAACAGCTGTCAACAGGGAAATACATTCTTTTCCGGATCTTTTCAATACTATCTAATGTTCTCTTGTATGCTTGTTTCTCCTGTATTATTCTCTATTACCTGTGCTATTTAGATAATGATATGAGATTTCTTCAAAGAAGAGTATCAAAAAATCCGTTGGAAGTGACCCTGAGAATCTCAGCACTGTATTAAGTTACTGTGCTGTGGACACATATATAATAAAATAGATAGAGGTGTGTGCCTTTAATTTTCTCTTTAAATGAAATAAGATATTTATGAAGTTTATATTTATAGGCTTGCAATTTTATCTTATTTCATTCCTGTTCTCCTTTTGATCACATTGTTACCTTTTTTAATAGAGCAACCCTCCCTCAACATTATGTACAGAATGATGATGTACATCCTCATAATCATAGAAGAGACATTTTTTCTGTGTCATTTCCCAATAAGCTCTTAAAATAGCAAATGCTTTGGTCTGCCTACTATGCCTTTACGTAAAGACATGCATGTGTATTTGTTTTCAGAGCTGAGTGGATAATTGGTAGCAAATCATTTATTTAACATGTTTTCCTTCAGCTAAATCTACAAAGAAATGCAGTGTAATTGGAAAAGCGGCTACGTGACTCTTGCTATAGACAACCAGTGTGAGTGGGACTGACAGAAAAGTTGCCAACAGATCTTTTTTAAGAAAATACCTTTTTTATTAAAAAAATAGGGATTTTTTTTTCCTTTCAAGGAAAAGCCTTTTTTTTTTGACAAAAGCATCAGTGACATGAGAGTGAAAAGCATAATTCCCCAAACAATTCAGTTTCAAAGCCTTGGGCAAGGATCTCTTGCACTAAAGACCCAAGAGGTCCCCAGAGGACCCAAATGCATGATGAAATCCCAGACAGCATGAGATTTCTAAGTGTCCAGGACAGGATTTGGGTCTCTGCCTCACAGCTGGCAACTCACTGTGAACCAGGCTGACATCAGAGCTCCTAACGCACAAGTGATGTGGAGTTTGGGTCAGAATACCGCTTGTCTCTGATAAAAACACAACCCAAACAACTAGCCATCAAAATATTAATTACATTGCCAAGGAGCTGTATATTTAACAGAATTCACCATATGTCACTGATGCCTAATGAAGTACTGGAGCCAGCTATTCTTTCGCAGGTCTTTCCAGCTCCAGAGAATCATCGTACGCTGGGAATTAAATCTCTGTGTCCCACACCACCAAAGCCCTGCTGTTCTTTGATAACAGGGCCAATCTCCTCTTTCACTGCTGAAGGCTGCTGAAAGAACCATTGACTGTATGGTCGTATTGAGACATTTATTGTGGGGCTCCATGGTAAGTGTGCAGGCCAAATGTGATTGCTAATTCAATATCTCTCCTTAATTTGACCTTGTTCCCTGTTGCCTTCACCTGGTCATGGTCTTTTTCATCTAAACTGTATCACTTCATTACAACGGGGAAAAATACATATTCATGTGTTTAGCAAGTAGCTTAGCACTGCCTATGTTTTCTTCTTCTTGCTGAAAACTAATGGCCATGAACTCCATTGCCTGAAAAATTTATTTGGAGTGATGATTATGATAATGTCTCTTGGGGTGCATTTATCATGCGTGCTTCTGAAGTGAGTCTTATGGAAAACAAAGGTTGACATATCTGTTTCCCTGATCAATTAGCAGCATTAGCTGCTTTTAAAATATTAATCTTCTAAGTGAAGTTGCAGAAGAGTCTGTGGAGAGAAGGCAACCAGGGCTACAGGGATGCAGGAACACGAGAGCTCTGCACAACTGTGCGATAACCTTGAATGAAAACATTTTTAACGGTAAGTACACTGAAGTTCTTTGATACCTTTTGTCTAGGGATTACAAAGCATCTCACAAGCTTTGAACCAGTGCTTGTGTTCTCCTTAGTGTTACATGGCCAGTACAGAGGCAAACAACTGATTCCAGATGGTTGGGAGAGCCAGAGGAGTTACACAGAGCGGAGCTTGGCCTCCTTCATCAGCCGGGCTGACTTCTCTTTTGCTCCTTGCTCTGTTTAGTACTTGAAAATATGTCTACTGCCTCATTTCATCTTAACCTGTTTTTTCCCTTTCACATCTAGGACTCTGTGGCTGAGTACTCATTTAACTTTCTGAAGGGTAACTTCAGGAAGTTGTGCTTTGAGAATTAGGCTGCTTATTTATACGCCTAAATATAGAAATATGTTACTCATTAACACAGCTCTGAGCGAGCATCCCAGACCTGCAGAAGGTGCAGGTGACTTGGACACATGCAATCTGCTGGTGGGCGTCAGCAATGGGATCCAATCCATGCCCTCCCCACTCTCATCCCGTGCTGCAACATGTAGGTCTAACCTGGGAGACATGGGCAGGGGACCCCTCAGTGCCTCGAGGGGTAGAGACTGTCAAAAGGAAGAAGCCACTGCTGAAGTCGGGGTTTCAGCTGAGGTCCGTTTGTGTCCCTGCATTCCTCCACTTCTGCCTGTTGTCGTCCTTCACAAAACCGGGAACCAGTTTATGCTCGTGCATTAGGAGATCCAACAACAGACTGGCTAATGAATGCGCCCTCAAGGCCTTGCTGCAGTAACATAAGTGATAAAAAATAATAATTATGAAAATAATAGAGATGGCATCTATTAGTAAAGACACTAATACAATCCTAATAAGAATCACAACTGGATGGTGCTTTTTAATCAGAATTAATGGCGTGTGTTGAAATAATATTATAGCAAGATGTCATTGATTCAGCAGCTGGGTGACAAAATCATGGACTTCTCACTAAGTAAGTGCAAGCCAAAGATGATTAGCCAGATTATTGATAATGACATACGTTAAACCTGCACTTCCCGTTGCAGGAACAACTTCTTGGTTCTCATAGGGCTATTTACTGTTTAAAAGTGTTATCATGGACTCATGAATGCATTATTTGCTATTTTGACTCCTGGAAGATGTTAATACAAGTGCTACATTTCCAAATTTCTGCACATGCATCAAGCATCAAATGTTACCACATTCCCCATCTCCTCTGAAAAAACCTGAAACACAAGCTACCCTGAGAACATTGCTTACAGTCATGCAGTAGGAAGATAGCACAGGCAGGATCCCCTGCATCAAAGCAATCAGCTCTAATTAATAAGTAATAATGGTACTAATTACCACAAAACCTCCATTTTGTCACACCTGGCCTCCAGCTGATTATTTAATGCAAGGCTGGATAGATGCAGGAAGCTTTCACCATTTCCTAGCACCTCCAGAGTTTTGTGAAATTCAAAACCCGGGCTCCCTGCTGTGGCGCAGAGGAGCAGGCTGAGCAGGGGGGTCCTGCTGCCTCCCACAGCCGGAGTCCTGCGGAGGAGCCGGCAGGTTGGCCACATGGAGGGCACGGCCCCTGCTGGGATGTGCGGTGTTTCACCAGCAGAAAGAGAAGTTCAAAAGCAGCCCCTGCTCCACGTCACGCTGCCTCTGCATCACCAGGGGTTTCTGGAGGACAGAGGGTGTCAGGGCAGCGACGGTGGCCAGCGGCAACGAGGAGGTGTCTTTTCCTGGTGGACTTCACTGTTCCTCTGGTCAGACTAAAAGCCAGATGAGTGTTTTGGAGAAAAAAGAGGACCACAGTGCCAGCAGCACAAGAAGCAGGATTTTATGGGGTTTCTTCTGAATATGACCATTTTATGTTTCCTTGGCAGATGGAAAATCCAGTCCAGGTAGTTACAAGAAGCACAACTCTATGATCACATCTATACAGAGAGCACAGCTCTACATCATATAATGGAATTACACACTCTGTAGTACCATTAAATAATAGTATCAGCAAGAACGGGTGGCAGGTGACAGAGAAGAGAAAGCGGGTGAGTGGTTTCACCCTTCCCTCCTCAGTGTCCGTTTCCTGGTCTAAAATGCAGGGTACAAAAGAGAGGCAAAATCTGCTCTTCTTCTCCTTTGCTGGTTGGGTTATTCAGGTAGCAACTCTTGGTTTCAGGTAGAAACTCTTGGTTTCAGGGAGATTTTTGTCTCAGGACAAAGACTGTCTCGTTGATGGATCAAAGTGCCTCTCCACTGCAACTCCCCTAATGAGAAATCATGATTTTCTGGATGTAAATCTCCTTGCATCCCTCCTTAACGGTACTGAGTTTGTTATGATCACAGTTCCTCTGGCATCCCATCTATTATGGTGCCATTATTCAGTGATGACTTTTTTTTTAATAATTATTCCACTCCATTCTTGTTCCAGATGGCTTCTATAATTAGTTTATTACTTTTGCAGATGTTGTATGAAAACTTCAGGACAGGAGCCAACAATGGGGAGATGAAGCTAATGAAAGTGAGCTTTCGGTTGATTATTCACTATGTGGAAATAAATACATTTTGTGTGTCAACTAAATGTAGTCTGAAATGCAAAGCATGTGTCTGCAGCATTTGGTTCCAAATGGTGTGTATTGGGCAAAAGGACAGACTTGCCCAATTAATCAAAGAGATGGAGACGTTTGGGTGGACTCTCCTCACCCCTCCCATGTGGCCGTGTTGCAAAAGCACCGAGGCGGCCTGGAACCGTTTGCTGGGGCTCTCAAAACATATGGGAAGGGGGAGGATGAGTGCGGTGTAGCTAAAGGCTGGACTTCACAGATAAGTTTTGCAGTGGGATTAGCTGTGATTTGAAGTGCATGGCTGTTGTGCACAGGGAGCTTGCACAGTGATTGCTTCAGAATATCTCGTTGCTGGTAAATGTTCTTCATCCCCTGTCTCTAAGGCATGGATCCTTGTCTCTAAGGCCAATGTCTTTTCTATCCAAAGACCCGGGTATTGGGTTCAGGAATAGGATTTCAAAGTCGAGTTTTCAGTCCCTAAACGCTAATGTCTTTCAACCTTACTTGGATCCCTCCCATCCCTTCTCCTACCCCAAGCAAGGAGAATTGCTTCATGCCTCCTTCCTTACCTCTCTCTGCTTTTTACAGCATTTGCATCCCAGCAAAAGACCTCTTGCCGTCTGTTCATCTGGTAATGAGACGATCACACATTTACTAATTTTCTGGGATGGCAGTTTATTTCATTAAGGGCAATTATTCATTCCCCTTTTGGATTTCGATTGCAATTTAAAAGAAGAGAGAAAAAAGAGAGAGACTTGAGAGAACCTTCCTTGCATTGGAAAGCAACACTTCCCTCTGAAGAATGCCAGGGCCCATTTATAAGCCATCCTGGATAGGTTTCAGTGTTAATACCCTTGGCTGAAAATGCCCAGTGATTAATAGCACTGACTGGCTAGTTAAATACACGATCAACCTGGGAGCAGTCATGTTTCTCAAGTAACAACAGTAATTGATAGAACGTTCAGCAAATAAAACTAGCTTAATGCTGTACTAATATATAATTAAAATACCTGTAAGTCTTTTCCCCCTGTTAGGGGATACAACATCATCATATGATTGGATTTAAAAAAAAAAAAAAACTCATTTTTCTTTATGATACCTCCTTACTCCCCGTAAATAGTGGTGAGTTTGCTGGTGTTTTTAGAGGTGCCAGGGAACACAGGATAATTCCTGCTCCCGCTGCACCCACACGTTGTGCCTGCAAGCAGGAGGCGATGGATATTTAAAGAGCTGCTCATCGGCGGCCTCCGCTCCCGCCTGGAACGCATTCCGCCTACGCCTCGAGGACATGAATTATTTACCACCAAACAAAAAGGGAGGGTGTTTAGCAACAGCACCCCCGTGACTTCGGTGCAAACCAGCAAATTCAGCCTCGTGCTTGCTGCGTCTTACCACCATGCCTTTAATTTTCCTCCCTCTTCAGACGCATCCTAGAAGGGATTTACTGGCAATTCACATTTAAATATAGTGCGTGTCTTCAGCTTCCAGTGTGTGGCAGCGTCTGGTCCAGACCTTTCACTGTCACTAAAATCAAGAGGGGTGAGGAGAGACTGACCCCATCTTTGTGCAATTCACTGAATTATAAGTTGGAAAAATACAGCAGTGAAATGATTCCCTTCCTCCTTCCACTGGCAATACATCTTCAGTTATAACAGAGTTACTGTCCTTAGTTTCCCACATTTTTGCTCACACTGCACCAAATATTAAGCAGTGTGTATTATCCATCAGACTATTTGTTCTATCTGGGTGTGTTATTAACCTCCTTTCCATCAAACTAGTGTAGGTCAGAGCTGTGTGGAACTATGCACCAGTGAATATAAAACCCAGAATCAGTAAAACATCAGGTTGGGCTTGTGTCAGTGTAACTCTGCAGCAGTTAGTGGGACAGCCATGGGAGGGAGAGTGCTCAGCCCTTCCTAGAGAAAAGCACGAGACACTGGCTTAATTTTGGAGCTCCATTAGAACAAAATAAAAGAAAATACCAAAATAAATAAGATAATAGCTTATGGGACAACATAACTGGAAAGAAAGCAATGGTAGCACAAGTCTACTAATGGTAATATTTCATAATATGGGAGCATAAACATTTGGAATATCAGAAACATAAATGCTGCGCAAAAATATAATAACATATGTGTGCTGTTCTTAATCTTCCAATCCTTTGATAGAAAAAGAGGGATTATTCTCTTATTTTTCCAAAGGGTTTGGGATCAAGTGATTATGATTAGCATCAAGTGATTATGATTAGGATCAAGTAATTTACCAGAGGTTAGAGAGGAGCTGTAAGATGCCTATGACTGATCTCCAAGGGCTGTGAAGGGCTCTTGAGAGGAATGGTTAACACTTTCTTCTGAGGCAAAACCAGCTTCTAACAGCAACAGCTGCATTCTCCTTAACTGAGCAGCACAGGGAGAGTGGGGATACAATAAAGAAATACTGATGGAAGTGGGAAGTTTGATTTTATACAGAGATCTGTTCACTAAGACTTGAGGATACCATTAAGTTACTGTAATATATTGCATAACATATGAAACAGATTTTATTAATTTATGCATATATATGTGTGTGTGTTCACAAATATATTAAATAAAATCCCTATAATAAAATATTCCCCATTATATGACAATTCCTCTCTTAAAACAACTTTCTTTCTCTCTCCTTCATTATCATGATTCTCTGGCTACTGCATGGAGGCTTTGCACAGCATCGTTAGAGAGCTGACATCTGTTGTGATGCATCTATTCTTATATTTTATAAATAGGCCTATAGCACCAGGCTATGCCTTTTTTTCTCGTATGATTGTTCATGTTACTGTTTTGCACTGTTTTTACTTTCTTAAAAAAAAAAAAGGAAAAAGACATCAAGAAAGTTTGTTGTCATTTTCCAAAGAGTTCCGTTTTTATGAGCTGGCTGCCTCAGCTGGGGACAGGGGCAAAAGAGCTATTGCTATAAGCACGGACATGAGAGAGATAAAGACTCTTTTCTGCTCAAGCAACGTTTTCTTCACAATCTAAATCAAAATCAGTAGGACAAAAAAGCCATAGCGGGACATCATACCAAGACACTGTAGCAGCAATGTTTTTTATGTAACATTTATAAGTTTTTATAAGTTTAGAGCTTGGTTAGCTTTTGTGCTACGGGTCTAGTGCTTCCTAGCTCTCACCCCAGTCCAGAGCCTTTGAGTTTAAGTAGCCCTTCTGAGTTGTTTTATCAACTGTCTTCCCAGGCTGACAAATCTTTCATGCACTTAAACGGGACTGACACACTCTGATCTGTTCATTTGTTTCCACCTTCTAGTTCACATCTTAGTGGAAATTGATTCCTTAGCATTTTCATGTGCTGGTGGTGGAGACCTTTCCCTTGCTACCATCGTCCAGATGAGGAGTCATCCCAGGGTGATCTGCCATAGGCATCCATGGGACAGTTGCAATCCTGAGAACAAATTAAAAACATGTTGGGAGGTGAAAATAGCAGGGTCATCACTGTCATTCACCTTCAAGTCTGACAAGTTGTGGAAGTTTAATCGGAAAAATTTCATTTTGGCTCACTGATGCAATGTGGTTTGTCATGTTAAGGGCTTGGGGCCAAGTGGTTCTTTTCAATATCTTTTGAGGCTCAGGATATAGTCTTGCCAAGCATCTGATTTGCTAACATTAACTGTATAGCACGCTACATCTTTTGGAAAGGTGCTTTCCACACTAAAATCCTTAGGACTCCTTATTGGCACAGAGGATTCACAGCACGACTTTAGCAGTTTCAGTCCTGAATTATCTTAATGGTTGAATTACTTTTAATGGTAGAGGGAGGCTTACTTAGCAAGTTAGGTTCAGGCTGATCCTAAACCTTGAAGAAAACTGCACTCAAGTCTGAATTTCATGGCTTCAATATTGACTTTATGGGCCACATCATGGACCCTATCACGCATCATTCCCTTTTCTGCTTAAGACTTATACTCCAGTTAATGGCTTAATGCTTCTGAATTGACACTTTTAATACAGGGGATTGTATTTCTCTTCACATGGTTCATGAGCAGATAATCGGAGCACTGGAAATTACAGTTCATCTTCTATAACATTTTATCCTTCTGAAGAAGAAAAGACTGTGGGGTGTTAAACAACTATTTAGGATATTCTCTTTAAATGTGATCGAGAATCTTGTTAGGAATGATCTGCATCTTCAATGAACCTTTTATTTGGTTGAATAATCAACCTGAATCAAAGTCTACAAAATTCAGAAAGACTGCAAGTGTATCCCAATCTAAGTATGGAGAATAGCCTCTAGAAAAAGCAAGACCCAAGGTCAAGCACACTCCTGATCAAACCTACCGTCTTACAGTTGTCTCAGTTTATATGCATTTGTGCTACTCTCTGAGATTCAGGCCATGATCCATCATTTATAAGGATTATGAGAGCCTGGCGCATTGTTGTGCTTTAATGTCACAAGCCTGGGATCCTCATAAGATCTTCTGCTCAAGCAACAGAAGGAGACAAACCTTCCCACCAGGGACAAGTCAGCAACCAAAGGCGACGCAACTGCAAAGAGAACCAGGGATCGCTACACCAAAATTGTTCTCTACCCATCTGAATTCAGCTCATGACATGAACTAGCGGATAGGGGGCCCTTAAGAAAAGAGACAAGGCCTGTATTTGGGCATTTGGCATTTTGGGGAGGTGGTTTTAGAATCCTGAAGAGAGATTTGGTCACAGGCCTAGAAAAAGACAAGCTTGAAAATTGGTTGGTGTTATGTATAATTACTTCTCCTACTATCTCAGAACATGATTTAAATGCAAATTAAACTATGCTGCTAGAAGGTAGAGATATAGTGCTGAATAGAGCTATTTTAGAAAACACGGGCATTTTTAGGAAAATTATCTTCCTTGTCCCGAGAAGAAATGATGGCCGTGGAATTAGTGGTACCAATAATGTTGCATCATCAAGATCAGTTAAACATACTTATTCTCCAGCACATGGGCTGCTATAAAACTCTTCTAAAATGAGTAACAGTGGTTGCCTAAGTAGGTCTGATAGGAGACTTTTAAAGCTTGTAGAGAAAAATATGTATCACTTAACACCAGCTGGGAGGCTGAGAGGGTGGGTGGAAAGTTGGGAAGGTTATAATGCTTAAACTCATGTCCTTCCAGTTCCTGAAGCTATCGGTTTTGTACGAGTGAGCCACATTTGTCTAACAACTCCCCCAGTAATGCCCTGTGGAACTGCTTACTGATTTAGCTGGGGCAACCATAGAAACCACCGAGGTCATATTGCTCCTCTCTGAGCTGCTTCACAGGAGCCACAGGAGGTCCTTCTAGGACCTTCAAACTGAGAAACAGACAAAAGCAACACTTGAAAAAGAAATTAAATTAACTCAAATTAATGGAGTACAGCAGGGTATTGGAGTACGGAAAATAATTTGTTCAGCTTCCACGAAAGGACTGAACTCCATTGACTCTCTCTTTGCCTCCATCAGGTTTTCCTGCAGGACTATCAGTTGTACCACTGATCCAGGGTCAGAGTTGGGCTTGTCTGGCTTGTCTGGGAATTTAACAGTTCCTGTTCCACATTCAAACCTTCCTTTGCTTTCCTCTAGGAGGTTTACAAGAAAACAAAGGGGAATATTTTGTTGCAAAATGGCACATTTAGAGGATCAAGGCTAAGCAATTCTGGTTGGCTCGTACAACCTGCTTTGGTATGAAGTCACAGTGAGCGCAGCTGGTAACTCTCACTGATTCAAAGTGTGGCTTGATCATACAAAGAGGCTGCTGAAGGAACAAGGCGTATTAAATGGATACGGTACGTGCGAGCACAGGCAGGGGATGGTGTTAGCTCCTGCCCTTCCGGGCCTCACCCTGCTGGGCTAGGCCTTGGTGATAGCTCAGAACTGAGTTTTCAAGTGCCCAGCATCTGTAATGAAGGACCAATTTTGGGAAAGATCTTGGCTCCTTTTGGGGTACCGGTCCACCTCAACTTTAGAAAGGTCAAAAAATTAAAAATAATTCTCTGTTTACAAACAGTTTTCCCAAGGAAACTTGGAAACTGCTCTCTCCACAGCCCTTTTGAAGATAGTCCGAAAAGAGGGACGTAATAGCAGTACAAAACCAAACTTACCATGGAGATGGCCCCTCAGACTCCAGCGCTCGCTCAGTGAACTCCGCAGGCAGCCAGTGTTTTGACTTTATATCTAAAGCATTTGTGCCCAGTATCTATGAGCCAACTGTACGTGCAGAATGTGGGCAGTTCTTGGGCACTCTGAATGTCACTGTTCGTGAAGAGCTGAGATGTAAACAGCTAGAAAAGAATTCAGTTGGACATTGGGTGATACAAGGTAGGATGAAGAAAGACACAAGACAAGGGGAAAAAAGGTATAGACCTTTAGGGAAGATGTTGAAGAATTACTCAATATCATGACACGGGGTCTGTGCAGAAGATACAATAGGTTTGGGGGTTTGAGAAAGGCCAAATCTCTGAAGTCTGAAATGAAGGAGAAAAAAAGCTGTAAGAAACAAAGAAGTAGCGCTGAAACTATTCTTCTTGCTTAAGGCTAGCACTGCCACCCCGAAGAAGCAACTGGATGCATCAAGACATGTAGACAGGTGAAAGGATGAGTCACATTTTTATGTCGATACCACCTATCACAGACCCTCTAGTGCAGTGGATACGGACACCCCAGTGCAAAAACATGCAGCCAAGATGTTTCTCTTGGGGGGCATCGTAAAGTACATAATTGCAAGACATTTATCACACTTCCCAAGGAACCTGCTGTGACAGCTGCCAAAAGACAAATGTCAATAGCAATCAATGCCTGGCTGGGGATATTTCAAGCAACAATGTACCCAGGAAAAAGATTCCCTGGTTGCCTGTACGGAGACACTGACTTAAAAAGGTAAAAATATTTTAGACCAAATAGACACTTTGGTACCTGAGCTATAAATGTGCCTTGTATTACTGCAAAGGGGACCACACTGCCTTCCCTCCCATTCCCTTTTCCCCATTTACGCCAGCCTGCACCTGCGTGTCTCTGGCATGTGAGAACCCAGAGGATGTTGGAACGTGACCAGCTTTGTGTGCGCCTGGGCAGCCTCCCAGTCCCTATTTCTATGGCTTCTGAGGGCCTCTTACAGGCTAATTACATTGGCAATGTCTTTACTAAGGGGACTAAAACCCATTGTAAAGAAACAAAGCTAAAAATGTTGATCAGGTTGGAATGGCCAGGTGCTACACCACACACATGAGTGTGCTGTATACAAGAGCTCTTATATTATGCTGAGGCCTCTTTATACCATTCTGACATCAGAAGAAAAAAAAAGAAGGTCTAAAATGACTATTTTGCCTAGAGAGTCTCCTTAAATAGGACCAAATTGCATGGATACTTACACATTCTTGAAATTAAACTGCCTAATAGTTAGAGTTTTTGCTTTCCAAAGACCGTAGGAAGTAGAGAATGAGACACAGCGTCTCTAAGGGAATGCGAGTGCACTGAGGAGACTCCTGCTGCTCTGTGTGGACAGCCCATTGGGCAGCGATTTCAAATGACAGTTACTCTTTCCTGTCATTCTCGGAGGATTTAGCTAATCCCTATCCATCAAAAGGGGTTATGTAGTGCATAAAGGGTTGTAATGTGGGGGTGTGGGATCACACAGCAAAAATCTGTCACCAGTTTGGCTGATGCAGCACTGAAGCAGGACTCGAGTTCCCCATGAAATGATAACTTCTGATGACAAATCAGCTCTTTTTTTGAGATATTTGACAGCTTGGCCCTGGATGGCTGTTCTCACAAGATTTTTGTTGTTTTGGCTGCTGGCTCTGGCCTAGAAGAATTGGCAGAGGGAGATTGTGTTTACCCAGCAATATATAATTTATATAACTTGAATGCGTGGGGAACTCTTTTGATATGAAATACTGAGCGTACTGCAAAGTCTGACAAGCTGTCACGGTGGAGGAAGAGAGCATCACTTGGGCAGGCTGGTGATAAGCACTACCTCTGGTAGATGGCTTGATAGAGGATTTCAAAGGTGTGCCCAAGGGTATTACAGCCGAGTGGAAATCTTTCTGCCTGTACAGCTAGGATAGAAAACTGATGAGAAGCAACCTTTCCACTGCTTGCTGCCTGAGTTCTGGACAAAGATTGCTTGTCCTAATCTACTTCAAGCTTTCATTTCATGTAGTTCAGTTCACTCTCCCAAACAGGAGAACTCATAACTGAGATGAAGAGGATGGCTGTGTCCATGGATGGGGCAATCGCAGTGCACAGGGAGCACTTCAGGCTTGTTCACTTCTTCTGGCTCTGGAAAGCAGGTTCTGGCAGCAGTCTCAAAAGCATTATGGTTTTGTAGAGTGGTAGACAGGAAGGTTAATAAGCTTATATTTTGTTAGACATCAAAGACTCTGTATGCAAAAGCTCCTTTATTAATTCTGTTGCTCACAGGAATGCCTTCTTAGCCCCAATTCACTATATATTACAGGAAATTTAAGAAACTTTAAGAAAGTTTCACAATGCTAACCATGGCCAAAAAAATGGAACAAAACTATCCTCTATTTGCTAGCTTAGCCCCTCAAATTCCGCATTGACCCCTATCTGTAAGCTTCTTGCTTTGATTCTAAAGTATCTAGTTTTAGGTTGTTCATTTCAGAGAGAATAGAAAAGCTGCCAAATCAATCTAACAGTGGAGCAGCTCATACCAGGGAGAGGTAGAGATTTTGTTTTCCTGTCTCTTTTCTGCAGGGAATGTGCATACAGCACGTGAAAGTTCAGACAGCCCTTTGCACTGAGCCAGGCACAGGTAGCCAGAGTGCCCCAGCTCCTGTGCATTGGTTTTGTGTGAAGCTCAGGTCTGAGATAGCAGCCACCATGCGAGACCTTTGGCATGACACTGTGGAAATTATCATTATGCAAGCTTCCTCAGTAAAGATATTCTGTAATGACCTTTGTATCTGAAAGCAGAAAAAGAGAAAACAAATCAAAGAACACTGAAACAGCGCCTTTAAAATCTTAATTAAAATTTGAAGCCTTTGATTTTAGACAAATTAGACAAGACATTTTCTATCTTTACATTGAGTGTTCTGGTACTTTCTCAACAGAATATACTTGCAGCTGGAGCTGTTTTCAAGACTCTTAAAGGGTCCCGATCAGTAGCACTTCAAAGGTGCCCCTCAAAAGCAGAGCTGACTGCAGAACAGAGCAGAGGTGGCTTCCTCAGGACTAATAGGAGTTGAAGACGCCCTCCTCTTGCTTGTCAGCAATGACTTGCTTCAGAGGCTGACAGACATAGGTCAAAATCCCATTGAAGGTTTGGAGAGGAGAATGAAAATGATGGTGTCATTCTCAAATAATGTGGCCAAGCACAACAGCGTAGCTGTTGTATACTGCACCAGGTGGAAGTGTCTCCATGTGGCCTTCAGGATGAAATCTAACTAACCAGCTACCCACAAGGAAAGCTTTAAGAAGCTCTGAGTGAATCACTAACAGAGCAGTTAGGTGAAAATCTCCTCTGCACAGAGCCTGGCCATTTTCTTCAAAATCAAAGTGCTTTGTTTGTGTTTATTGAAGAGGGAATTTGGAAAATACAGGAAATAAAAATAAAAAAAAACATAAAAGAGGATTTGCACATGAGAGGAAATGCTGAGTTCAGGCTCTTTTTCTTTGACTGATTAATTAATTATTGCATATCAATACTTCAGTGGAGAGAAAAGCGCAGGAAGAAGTGTTACAGGAAGGCAAGTCTAGAAAAAAAATGAGCCTGGACGAGTTCACATGAGAAATAAAGTCTGCATTTGGATGGGAATAAATGTGCAATGAATTAGCAGAGAGCCACAGCCTCGTCCATTGGGCTGCGGTGGGGATGTTGAAACCGTGTGTGTTGAGGAGGAGACACTTCTGCTGATGTGGATAATGATGGAGCTTCCCGTGCTGCCAGCGCGGCGCCCGGCGCTGTCTGGAGCGTGGTGGCACCAAGGCAGCTCTCCGCATCCCGCAGGCAGCGCCGCGGGGCCGCACTGGGTCAATGCGACTTCTGCCTCTCTCTGCTAGGAGGCAGTGATCTCACTCTCATGGCCTCGTAAGTTCAGGAGTGACTTGGCAAAAGATGTCTTTTTGCCCCCCAGGTGATTCCTTGGTCATCCTGAGCCTAAGGGGTCCTGCTAAATCAGGTAAAGGCAGAGCGATAAGATGGGTTTGGGTGTCATTTAGTAGTCAAACCTTAGTTTTGGTAATGAGCTTTTACCTGCTTAAGTTCCCTCTAGTAACATGTAGCTACAGCCTTTGGGTTTATTTTTTGCCCTAAAATATTGAGTAGCAGCACGCTAGGCAATTAAAGAGCTGTCATGCCTTCTCCCAGACCTAGCGGCACCTTGGGGATATATATGACACATGATTTGTACAATCAGTTAGTAGAAACTTTGTAAAGCACTTTGGGATTCATCTGGATGAAAGACACTACCATAAATGTAAGATCATTCTCATTACCATTAATATTCTTTTATGAGGGACCTTATCAAAAGCGTTTTGAAAACCCAAGTAAATTATACCCACCAGGTCACCTTTATGTACTATTTTATTAACTTTTAAGTTGAGGAATTGCTTAGAAAGAATGATATTGCCTTGTGCAGGCAGAAGTGGGGTCACTTATTTGTCTATATTATAGTAATGCCATGGGATACAGGGAGTTCAAGGCCCCTGCGTGCCTGAGGCATATGAAAGCAGACGCTGTTGACTGAAAAGCTGAATTATCAGAATAAACTTGACGGGTTTGGCTATGTCTAGACCCCGAGGTCTGTGCACTCCAGGAACACCCTGGTCGAGATGGAACCTTTCCCTTTGGTGGATACAGAGGTCTTCCTCAGGGCTGAACATTAACAGTTTGTCACTGGTGGCACTGCTGGCATCCCAAGTGAGCGTGCAGAGCGCGTGGCACCCCCTGTGCCCAGGGGCTCCACTGTCACCCTGAGCAAGGGGAAATGTGTCTGCAGAAGACACGTGAAGGTAGGAGAGGAAAGTGCATCCGCTGAGGAGCACTGCCCTACTCCGCGGCTAGGAGCTGGGACACCAGCCTGGTCTCCAAGGCGTGTGGGACCTTCCCACGGTGAAGCCGCAGACGGGGAGAGGGTCTGGGCTGGGTGAGACATGGCACCGTCTGGGCAGTGGCTGTCCCCTGGGTGTCCGGGGAAGCAGGGCTGGGGCCACCTCCCCGGGAGGTGCCTGACCCCTCATGTGGGGCTCGGGCACCCCAGCCCCGGAGCCATCTCCCTCCTCACGGACACGGTTTCTGCAGGACTTGGCTCTCGGGCGAGCTTCCCCGGGCCGTTACTGGGGGCAGCGCAAGCCGCCGCTGAGCCCCTTCCCTGGCTGTCAAAGAGGCGTTTCAGCAGTCGGGTGAGCAGGGCACCTTGTTTGACAGACTCACTACCCTGCACTTTGTTTTCTCTGCAGTCCAGGCCAGAACTAACTAGTCCAGGTGATTTACTACCCTGCAGAGCTGGCTGCCGCATAACTCCTTCCTAAGGTCCTGTTCACCTTCTAAAGGAGTTAGAGTAAATCACCACTGAAGTCACTCTAATCTCCCAAGGAAAGTGGCACAGACAAGGAATCTCTTTAGTTACATCCATAGAGATAACTCAGACCAAGTTTTTCTTTCTTTCCTTTTTTTTTCCCTGCTCCAGCATCCTGCTTTTCAGCCTCTCCCTCTCTGCACGAAGTTACAGGGTTCTGCAAAAGAGATGCATAATTTTGCACATCTGACAGCGAGTTAGCACGAAGAGTGGCATCTTTCAGCAGAAACATATATTTGAGTTAAACAGGTACAATAAAGCTGTCACACCACACCAGTGGCTTTCTAAATTCCAGTCTTTAGATGCCCAGTTGGGGGTTTAGCTATTTTTTTTCCTCTCCTGTATCAGAAATACTTTGAAGCTTTTTCTTCTGTAGTCTTCCTATATCTCAATGTTGTTTTTATTTCCAGCTTGTCTGTCATTTATTCTATCTTATGTTCTGGTGTTTAGCCAGACACCCCCTATAATGTTTTTAAAAGAATGTTTATTTTCAATAAGCTCAATGGAGTCTCAGATTTCATTCTTCCTGTTCCTATTTTCATCTCAAAGCTCCAAGCACCATCTGCTTCTCTTGCTCAGGTTCTTAAATAGCCTCCAGACTGATTGCATTAGCCAAATTCATCCTGGGTACAACTCCTGGGACTGCTGCAGGAGTTACTCCAGGAACAAATTTGTCATATGTTCTTAAAGTGTTTCGCTTTGCCCTTGAGCCTGCTGTTAATCATTTTTTCTCATAGTTTTTAAATGTGGCCTTTTAAAGTTCACCCTCACTGCATTACCCCTAGGAGAGTAACCTTCTATTATGATATCAAACCTAATTGCACAGTGATTATGATTACCCAGTGGATTTCTTACTCTCACCTCCCTCAACTCCTGTGCATAATTTAGCACAAAGTTGAGGCTCTGTTCCTCCAGCTAAGGGCTCCTCACAGAGTCGTTTTAAATAATGTCAATTATTTGGCTCTTTGGTCCACGCTGCGCATGGGCTTTTCAGCATCGTAGAGGAGGTGACGTCCTAGCTCCTTTGCAAAGGACGCAGGACTCCTTACAGGGTAGTTCCTCTTCATCCCACTGATGGGCTTGGAGATGTCCAGGCTGCTCTTTAATGTGTTGTGATGTTCTCAGCCCTCTTTCTTTGTGGCTTACCCAGGTGGTCGGCCCAAATGCTCATCGCTGGCACCTGAGGAAAGGCCGTATCCCTTCCCTGTGCTGGATGTCATTCATTTCTCTGTGCCAGAGAACCACGGCACATGCTGCAGGGTCAGTGCCTGGTGCTGGCGACAAGACGGATCCTCATGAGCAATTTGAAATGCGAGTGGGCTCGCTCAGTGTGTAGCAAAGCAAGGACGAATTGGGATGAACTGGGGAGAGGGAGGAGAGCCAGTGCTGAGGCAGGGATGTGGGACATCACCCAGCTCCAAGGGAGATGCCAGGGACATCAACTGCATGAACTACGTACATTAATGCAACTCAACACCCCACTACAGTTGCTCCTCAACATCCTTTTTAATGCGCAGCATGGCAGAGCAGCTCATTTTGCTGGGTTTTCCATGAACTGAGAATGAATGGAGCAATCTGGAGAGAGCATGTTGCTAATTTCAGCATGCAATAGCTCTTGGTGAGTGCACCGGGTCATTTCAAAAGCACTCACCCTTCAAGAGCTTCTGGAAATGCACTGGAAATGTTTAGAGTACACAGCAGAGGTAAATATTTTGATCTTTTTGATTTCTGACATAGTGCACTTTAGCTGGGGATCAGGCACCTCTTTTATAAATAGCTGCTAGCAGAAAACATAATTCGCAGAGTGAAAAAAAAATAACACTTTTTCCTCTTTAGAAAAGCATCATAGTTATGAAGAAATGAAAGAAATGAGAACTGGCCCATAAAGATTAATTCATCACTTCAGAAATGTCCTCTATGAGAGGTAAAGTGTGGTAGGAATCTAACAGTCTGCAATAAACGCAAATGAATATTTTCAGTGTGCTCTAGTGACTGCTAATACAGGTATTTATCTTAATGCATTTAGAAAAAAAATGAAGTAAAATAAAAATAAAGCTCAACAGCTTGTTCTAAATGGGTTCCCAGTGTTGGCAGGAAAAGACATACAAGACACTAAACATGCCGCTGCTAAATGCTATAGGAACAAATAGTGATGGTGCTGAAAACACCACTATAGGCTACTGCCTTTCAGCTTTGTCACTGCGGCCACAGAGCTGTTGGGAGATCTGCTTGATGAGGGGGTTGTGCCAAGCAGAGGGCAGTGCTGGTATTGAACGGAGCAGGAGCTGTGCTGGCACTGATACCAATCCTGCATTTTTCTCCCTTTCACCTGTCCCCACTGCGATGTCCTGTCAACTGATGGTTTCTAATTTCCCTAGAGGGGTGAGATGGCATGACAAGCTAAAGCACTCAACACGGGCATTTGGAGGCTGCAAGCTTTTATTTTTACATAGAGAGACACTCCACTTTAGCGTCCTCTCTGCAGTCTCAGGCTGACAGTTCAATATTGCCCTGGTCATTTTCTTCTGCTGCTGTTTGCAGCATTTTGCTTTTAGGAGATGGTCACAAAAACAGGCTTATTTGTTCAGACAGTCGGCTCAGCCTCTGTGTGCTGCTCCAGCTCTCTCCGTGTCCCCTTTCCTCTTGAATCATTTCTTCACGGTGGTACAACCAGCACCTTTACCGCAGAATCCTGGGCACAAATGGGCTGCGATTTCATCTTGGAGACATCAAGGAAACGTGTTCTCATCTTTAAGGACTTGCGTTGCTGGACGCTGTGCAATAAACATAGGGATAACGTCATGTAATAAGCACTGGGATAGAAAATGCAGTCCAGAATAAAAATGTTCCTGTTGATTTAATGGACCCGAAGGCCTCCCTTTGCTGTACTGGATTTTCTTGTTACCACTGAATGAAAAGAGAAATCCAACCTGTCACCATCAAATTCTTCTTCTCACCATGCTCAGTGAGGAGAAGGAAAAATGTGTTTTACAGGGCACCAAGTTGATCTGCCTCCAGCATCTGCGAGAGCGGGATGGCACGAAGGGGAACGAGCTGCGGGCAGGTACCGAGCAGAGGCCGTGGGGTCAGGCATGGGCAGCCTGAGCCCCGCACGGAGCAGGCAGAGACGGGTGAGGGGTTCCAGGAGCGTGCGACCGGGTGGCACTGAAGGGGCAGCTCTGTCCCCATTAGGTAGCTCCCTGCTCTTAGCTTCCTCGCCGAGAGCAAGTCTAGCCCAACCTGACAAGACTTGCAAAATCAATTGAAGAGCTTTCTTAGGGGCTGAGATTGCTCCCAGCCTATGCAGGGAGGGTTACGTGTGAAATCAGTGGAGCAGAGGGCAGAATTGTGTCTGAACCAGGAAGCCAAAGGCAATAATTGCTAACGTGTAGCCATAAAAAATTCATGGGAAATTTTATCCTGGGCGAAAGAGAATGAATAACAACGTTGATTAAGTATTAAAAGTTCATTTTATTTTTAGAAGCACTCAGAAAATTGAAAACATCTGGGAACATTAGGCAATTCTTATATAATGTTTTCCATTTATGTTTCACCAATGCAATCAGATTAACCCTGACACGTATGGAGGCAGCCCACAACACGCAGGCGTCTTCACTGCTGGGTTGCAAGAAGTGGCTGCATTCGGAGGCTTCTACTCTCTACACAAATATGTTACTGGTTGACCCCACACAGGCTACTAATATATGTATAAATGATGGTCTATATTAGAGTGTAATTTCCAAGTCTTTCTCACATCTGACCTTCTGCATCCCACTGGCAAAGTGCAACAAGTTTGAGAGTGGGTGTCAGTAAAATTTCTTAAACTGAGTGTTTTTATCAGTTTATTAAAATGTTGGATCCATGGGAATTTGACTTAGCGTATCCCATTGAACAATCTGTGGATCTCATTATATCAAAAGCAAAAAGCTTCCAGAAAAAAAGCTCAGATCCAAAGGGTTAGTTCTTCAAAGATATTTTGATAGGTAATTCCAGATGCTGACATCTAAGCAACTTCAGAAGCTTCAGGGCCTTTGAGGTTCTTCTGTTACTCCTGAGCCAACAAGCTCAGATCTGTTGATGTTTTATTGTAAAATGATTCCTTAAAGAATATTCTGGAGAGAAACAACAAGGAAATGAAAAGTAGGCTGGATACTAATGCAGATGTCCCTAGGCTCTGTGTCCAGATCTGGCCAAGGGATTCAGTCCCACCTGTGGGTTGGTATTTTGCTCCCTGGTTTTTGAGACTTTGGGGAGTCAAAGTTGGCGATGCTGAACAGAGTCCAGTTCCTAACCAGGTTTCTCAGATGTGAGGAAATTTCGCTGACTCAAAGGCAAATCAAGGAGCTGTGTGTGGGAAGAGCTGATGCTCTCTTTCCTGCAGCCACAAGTTTGCAATGCAGAGCTGACTGCAGAGATGTGGGGGCCATATCTGTACTTACAAAATCCCTGGGGAGATAAGAAAGTGTTGTGATCTTATCTTTGCTATTTTTCTCTGAGGAGATGAGACACAGAGCAGTAATAGATATCTACAGTGCTCTAGGTGGGCATTTAGTACAGGTGTGTGTGGTCTCTGCAGCCCTGGAGAGCAGGACTCCTCCAGTGCCATTTGGAGCTCTTGTGTTAGGTGGTGGTGGAGCTCTGGGCCCTGTGTTTGGACGGCCCTGTGCAAACCTGTGCCAGAGGATGGAGTGAAAGGACAGCTACTTTTTGGATCACCTTTTGTTTCCAAAAAGCATTTTCCCTCATGTCTGTGATTCCTACCACACATGGTGGAATCTCAAATCCATGAGAGCAGATTTGTCTCATCCATGATGAGAGGCTCAGCCACAGCCATTGCACTGGATCTCCATGTGGGAAAGAGTGGTTGGCTATGGGGAAGTCCCATTCCAGGTCCCAGAGGGTAATTCCCTTTCAAGGACAAGGCACAGCACAGAAGCTGACAGCGGGAGGGGGCTGGTTTCATTTGTGTGGGTTTGTGAATTTGTGGCATGAGGTTAACTCATGTAGGATTTACCAGCTGTCTCTCTGGGGAGTGGGCTGCTTTGGAGAGCAAAGTTGCTCCTCAGCCTGCGCCTAGCCAGAAGAGCGAGGCATACACCTGCGCACACTCCTGTTTTAGAGGACACAATGCCCTGCGGAGGTGGGGATTCTCCTTTCTCGCCTGGAGAATCTCACATCATCACAGGTAGAGGGATGGAGAGGAGAGGAGGAATTTGACTTTGCTTTATAACCTGCCTCCTTCATACTCTCTCTGGGAGTTCAGTGCTGTGTAATCCTGCATTAAAAAGTTTTACACAACTTTTTTTTTTTCTCTATTTAATTTCCCTTGCCATTTACTCAGCTAACAGAGAAGGCATCGCACCCTTTAAGTGCTTGCAAAAGATGCGCTTCTCTGTCTGACTTTCAGACAAAAGAAAGTAGGGATGAAATGAGACCACTCTGAATCTGGTCCTGAGTGGTACAAGCTCCAAGAGCTTCTATCAGCTAGAGGTGGGACAGAGGAGACCCATTCTTGGTAGATGAACCCTGGGGCCACAACTCGTAAATCTGGAGGGCCACACACAGCCCCACAGGGCAGAGATCACCTTCTTGCTCCTGTGGGTGACTGTTTTGGACAGGAGCATGACAAGGGGACTCAGGAAGTTTCCTGGAACATAGATCGGCTATGTAAAACCGATGCCTGTAGTTCTAGATATCACTGTCTAAGCTCTTACATCAGAAGAGAGCATTAATATATTTTGTCCAGTCTGCAGCTCTCCCATTTGCTATTTGGGTGAGACTTGAGAATAAAAAGGAGGAAAGAAAATGGTCCAGAGCATATATCCCCTCGGTGAAGTTTGTTTTTTGAATTAAGTAGTAGTACTGGGTAGTGTGAGAGTACTTTAGAGACAACTGTGCTATCTCCAGCATAAAGAAGTTTCATGACAAATTCTGTAGTACTACAATGCACAGAAAATACTTTCCTGTACAACCTGTTTCACATATGTGAGAAGGACAGGGTCAAGATAGCTCTTAACTCCTGGAGTTCACGGTGATGGATACTCAGGAAGAGTAATGGGGTCTGGTCCTTTTTCCTGGTTTTGAGGACTCTGATGAATTTGTCCAACTAGCCATGATGAAGTCATTAATCTTGATGACACTTTTCGCAGGCGAGCCCTTGGGCAGCAAAGGGGTTTTTTGTTAACCCACCAAGAGGCAGGTCGTGCAGCTGGTTCATCACTGTCAATGAAAGCTATGGACCTGGTTCCTAAGAAAACCTTAATAGACAGCAGCTAATGGGTTCAGATCAGGAGATGACCTTCATTCGAGGTAGACTAGGGGCAAGCAACAATTTTTGTGGAAGCAAAGGAAAACAGAGGATGGATTTCTTTTTTTTTATTCCCTTGACAAGTCTCCATTCTCTTGACCAGTCCAGGCCTAATACTACAGTCCATATTACCTCTATACAACATCAAAATCAATCCCAAAGGAAGGTGCTCAGTAAGTCAGCAATCAGGTCCACACCTAGTGCTGTCACATCTCCTGCTTTCCACTATTCTGTATAGTGAGAAAACCTCCTTCCAGCGCAGAGATGCCTTGTGCAGCCCCTCCTACTCGGAATAATAATATGATATTAAATTGTGATGATATAAAACACATCTCACCGACCTGAAATTGCCCTTCCTGAATGTGGCATTAGATAGGTTTACTTCCTGAGTGCTCAGAAGACTAATCCTAAGCATGGCAGGAATGGATCTTAAGGAGAAAGGCTTTTACAAGGACAAGTTTCAGCAATGTTTGCACCTCCCTAAGTGTTGTTTTCTGTGAGTGACTTCTTGTTCCTTTGTCATTTCCCACCCCAATCAATACTGAACAAAAGGAAACATGAGTCAATAATCTCTAAAGCTATTGGCAACTAATGCTGCCACTCTGAAAGGGATGTGCATGAAAGGGAAAGGATAAATGCATTGGAAATTTAATCTTAAACTCTCTGTAAAGGTTAAATGTTTAATTTCTGTTCATTGAAAATCTACCTTTATTTATTTATTTATTTTTTAATCACAGCTACAAGTCTGGAGAAATAAGAGTACAAAAGATTGACCATAATTCCTAATAAAGTCCACCGGCAGCAAGGTTAGAGTTAATGGATTATTTATCAGTCTAATGGTTAGTGGCAAAGTAATTTTTACCATCAGCTCTCTTATTGGGTGGTTGTCTTTTGGACACCAACACTGTAACTAAGATTTGCATTGAATTAGTCCACAGAGTTGGATACACCTGCAGATTCAGCCCAGGTACTGCCAAATGCCTCCAGCATATTTGAAATGTTGCTATTGTTCAGAGGTGTTTCAAAGCTATTTTTTCTTTACTGTTGAGACTAGTATATCTTTTATTGAGAACTGGGAAAGGTTTGCTAACACTGAGATAAGAGAACTATATCTCACTCTGTCATCGCCCACTGACACCTGTTTGCACTTGACTAATTTTCCAGTTGTACAGAATTTGTTCAGTGCCGTGAGCGACATCCCTGGAATAGAGGTTTGTGGTAGTCGTGTTGTACCTGAGAAGGTATCTGAATATATGACAAAAAGCAGCTTTTGAGGCACCAAATGCTGAATATTTTGTGCTTATAAAAAAGATATTAATAGAACTGGAAAATTGTTTATTCTGTTTACTTAGAGCAAGTGAAAGGCCAAAAAAAAAATCCCTACACTATCACACTTCAAGAACTCCTTGCACATTAGAAATGCCCTGACTTGTCCTCCTGTCTTTGTATGACCTTTGTATGAGGAGTCACCAGCTCGTTAGTGGGTGCAGAGGCAGAACGCGGTCCCTGGTGCCGCCCAGCACAGCTGTGCTGCCATTAAACATCTGGCTGCTTTCTGGATCTATGCAGACACTTGCCAGTCTCGGTGTCTAGTATATTGATTTGGAACGGATGTCAAATGTGGGCCTGCTATCCAGCTTTGATCTCCCACTGAAAGGGAGATCAAAGTCTCTTAGTGCGGTGTAGAATAAAATTATTTATTCCTTACACTGCAGGGTCAATATCAGAGCTTGATTCGGAAATACACAACCTCCTTGCTGAATGGATACATTGACAGTGTACATATGCATATAGTGCTAAGACCTGGGCTTTCAAGAGTTCGCTGTGCCATCCAGAGCAATAGATGGATAGGAAATGAATCAATGGAAAGAGGCCATGGAAAGCCTGATCCAGTAAGTGTCCAAAGTCAAGTGAGAAAAGTTTTTTCACCCTGGGAAGATATCTGAAATTAAAACATTATTTTCCCTATTCTACAATGCAATGAAAAAATCAAAATATTGATGTATTTTTAATCCATCAAACCAATGAACTGAAATACAAAAAAACCCAGATATTTTCCAACTTTTTTTTTTTTTTTTTTGCTTATGAGGATGGAATTCCTGCCTGGATCCACTCATAAAGAGTTATGAATCAGCAACTTGGCTCATGCCCATTTTGTCACATGGGAACAATCTCACCAAGCTCTCCGGAGAAGCACATTCTGGATAAACAGAAAAGAGACACGAACCAACCCTTGAATTGTTTCTTAGCTTATCACCAATGCAAGGCAAGTGGTCTGACTGGGAGAGGTTCACCGTGAGAAGCGAATGAGCACAAAAGTCTGCGACTGTCATCTGTTCAGCCCGTCCCTCCTCTCGCATTGGTCCTGGGCACCATCGTCTTTTGCATCTTGGATTAGAAAAGGAAGTGTCAGCTCAAAGCACCAGCCAGCACCTTTCAGTAGTAACACAGAATCACAGAATAATTATGGTTGTAAAAGACCTTCAAGATCATCAAGTCCAACCAGAAACCCGGATTTGAACCCCAGACCTCTGCGAGCGCAGATCTGTGTTCAGATGCCACAAACGGGGTCTGCAGGCAGTAACTGCATCAGCAGGCAGCAAGTGCTGACTCACACGTGTCCTCCTTCGAATAACACTGAGGGGAGCATGGGATGGACCTGAAACTGCAGATAGTCTGTCTCTCCTATCCCAGAATAATTTCTGAGATGAAAACCATTTCCCAGCATAATTTCAGAAAAGAGGCAACATCTTAAGCATTTAAGTGAACTGCCACAATCCATTATTGCTTCAGGACAATCATAAAATTTCACATTTCAACATTTTTTTTCTAGTTTTTACCTGCCTTTCCCCTGACACCCCTCCCATTTCGCTCTCTGCTAGTTACATTTATAAGGGAGCAATAGCAAAATGTCTGTCAAGGGAAAAATAAAAGGCACGCAGTAAAACTGGGTCTGTGAAATTGCCTCAGGTATCCCTGAGTGAGAGATGGGCTGCATATAGCCTTTTCCTGGGAATTTTGCTGTTTCGACAAATTCTGTACGTACACAGATGTGTGTTCTTAGGCAAGTGACGACGGCCTATGTGAAAAAGGTGTCTTGCAGAGATGCCTCGGTGGAAAAGCTCTCAGTTGTACTTCGCAGTCGCCCGTGCGGTGCTGCGGGCGCCGGAGCCCCTCGCTGCCGCGCGCCGTGACGTGGCACCGCTCGCCGGGAGCACCGGGTCCCGTAAAACACGTCGAGACGGTGCCTCGTGGCGAGGAGGGGAGCGAGCCGAAGCAGCGGTGGAATAAATTCTGTAGCTAATAAAAAACCTAATGCCGTGTTCTTTTCCTCAGTCCCGATAGCTTCACTGTTTGTTTTGCTTGACTTGAGGCTTCTAGAAAGAAACCGAGAATTTTTTTTTTTTTTTGATAAAGCACCCAAAATTAACACCACTGGCCTGGCACAGCAGCAGCGACATAAAGCAGAGGTAATGCAGAGCTGTGGAGCTCTGTTTTCAGGCAGATAGTCAAAAGGAAGGAGAAGAGAAGAGAGACTGGATTGCAAGGAGGCGAGGTGCTCTGGACGGCAGCACGCCGTGACGCAGCTCTGCGGCGGCTGATGGTGCCCAAAACTGGGGTGGAGGGACAAGTTTTTGCTGATGATGGAGGCAGTACCATGCCAGGCCTTTGGGAAGAGCCCCAGAACGTGTTCTACCCTCTGCTCTGACAGACCCTGCAAACACCAGGAGAGGAAGGTGAGGCCTGCTCCACTGCAGCGACAGCACAGTGAATTAACTTGCGTCAGGGCCAGCTTTTCAAAAACTTGGGTTCCTCTGGCATCTCTGTTGCTGATGTACAAGAAAGACATTCAAAACTTGACTGGACGCAGCCCTGGGCAACCGACTCGGAGCTGGCCATGTCCTGTTTACTTAGACAGGCAGGGTTTGGGTCTGGAGATCTCACAGCTCTACCACCATCACGGATCCTGACTCATCACAGTTCAACAAGTTCTCAGCAGCTCAACATGGCAAAAAGGTCCTTCTCCCTCTCCCCAGTTTTATGCTCAGGTAAAAAATCCATTTTTTTTTATTTTTGTTTTTGTTTTGTTTTGTTCCTGGAGAGGCCAAGACAGGGTCCACGGGTAACCTTCAGGTTTCTGGTCAGTAGAGGCCATAACCCTCCCACATTGCTCATAAACCATTGCCTTGGCCCACAGCTCCCTGTTTACTCTGCTCCAGATGCTGCCGACTCAAACCTTGGGATTCAAACAGGATAGTGACCAGCGCAGAAACACCACCTGGGTCTGCTTCCTTCAGGAGTGATCCCGGCTGTTAGCAGGGGCCTGAGATCACCCACAGTGTGGAATCATTCTGCTATTTAGTTACATTAAAGAAATCCCTTTGGAAAGGGCTTACTGATGACTTATACGCCAATGTGCAAATAATTTGCTTACAGCACATTAAAAAGTCTCTAATAAGGTGGTAATAAATTTCATTTTTTTTTTCAATATAGGTGTCTAGAAACTTCAGTAGTTAGAAGCTATTAATGCACTCACTGTAAGGTACAAAAGTCCATCCTCGTGCAACTGTAAATGACAGGACTGCCTATAAATTTTACCGGAGGTGGAAGGAGCAATAATTATATGGCTGGTATTGGAAGCAGAGCTTTCTGCAGAGATACTAGAGGCAGATCTTTACCTCCTGTCATTAAGCACTATTTTGGGGCACAGCCAGAGCCAGAGAATAATATTGTAATTGTAAATAATATTGTTTTCTGTGATGGTTTTTTGNATGCACTCACTGTAAGGTACAAAAGTCCATCCTCGTGCAACTGTAAATGACAGGACTGCCTATAAATTTTACCGGAGGTGGAAGGAGCAATAATTATATGGCTGGCATTGGAAGCAGAGCTTTCTGCAGAGATACTAGAGGCAGATCTTTACCTCCTGTCATTAAGCACTATTTTGGGGCACAGCCAGGGCCAGAGAATACTGTAAGTAATATTGTTTTCTGTGACGGTTTTTTGCACAAACAGGAATAAGGAGTATTTTTTATTAAAAGAAAAATTGGCAAACGTTCAAATGTAGATGGCTTAGAGAGTGACAATGAAATAAAGAGTATTGAACATCTGGTTCAATGTTGCCTGGCTGCCCTATGTGGATGGTGATAACTGAAAAACCCATTAGCTGCTGGCAGAGAAGTAACTGTGAGATTATAGTCCAGTCACCAGCATGGGCATATTGCAAAACCACCAGCTCCATCGGCATCCACTGTCAGAAGCAGTGGAGAGTATGCAGGGAGAGATTAGTCTGCTCCTGGGGAACTGTTTGCATCATCACTTGAATTTGAAAAAAAAAAAAACCTTCCTGCAGTTTGCAATCTTCCTGTCCAAACTGCACAGTGAAATGAGATGCAGCTCTTGCCAGCATTGCTTCTTGCCTTCCAGGCAGCAGTTATTTTAGGGTACCAGTAACACACACCATCCTCCTCTTTAGCCCTCCTTTGAGTTTGTCTTCCAAACCAATCCCACTTCAGGTTTAGTAAAGAGATAAAAAAAAAAAAAATTTCTATCCAACTCCAGTTTTATTACTGTTTCTTTCTGACACAGAGCGCATCCTTGGTTCTTGAAAAAAAGCTTATCAAGTTAGGGCAAACTTTTGGGCTCCTTAGTAGGATTCATAAGTAGAAGACTATTGTCAGACTAGAAACTTCAAGTATTTGTGATACAATCAACTCCTAGATGATAATGCCCTCTAATTCCCCATTGAATAAGCTGAAAATTTTCAACATGATAAAAGTAAGTCGTATGTTTCTGCTAGTGCTAAAAATGCCTCTGAGCATGCACCCTTTTACCATCTGAGCTACCTGTCTGGTAGCCTTTGATCATTTACATGGAGAAAAGCAAACAGAGAACAATCATTATGAGGAGTACAAAGAGCTGACTAAAGTGGTATACAAAGCAGTTTGTTTTTTGCATATCAACCTTATAAACTTTTAAGGTATGAATTAGTCATGTTATGAATTAGGAAGCAGTTTTAGGATAAATTTAAAATGGGAAGATCATGAGAGACTTCCTAGGATTTTCTTCTCTGCGTGTAATACTACTTAGGCTTTATAATTTCTTTTTTTAATGCTGAACCCTTGTATGCAGAGATTCCAGGAGACCTGATTATAGATACAGGAGAAGTGGTTTTTAGGGAAGAGTGGAGAATCATATCATAATGTTCAAAATCTTTTGAAAAATTGCATGCCACGACTTTCCCTGTGACATCATTAAAACATCATGGCAAAATATTTGGAAAGGTTACAGTTTCCTGATAAAAGGTATGACAGAAAGAAAATTGCAGTAATTTCCACTTGCAAAGTTTTTGTAGAAAGCACAAATGAGAGCACAGTTCATTAAACAGGTGTATCTTTTTCTTTTCCTTTTGCATCACTACATCAGTGGTCCAGTTGTGTGGTGCAGAGCTCATCAACAAATATTTTGCTCAGAGCTGTTCAAGCATATAACAGAGAATGCATAATGATGCTCAACTAGCCATGAGATTTGATTTAAGGTCTTGATTACTTTATCCTGGAACTGCTTAGATAGTGGTCAGAATAGGCAGATTAGAGGACAAATGTCAGAGAGGTGTTGGGTATCATACCCAAAGACTGGCAAGCCCTGATGAAAATTCAGTAATGTGTGAGAACCTGTGCTGATGCCAAAGGAACCAGGGGAGAGCTGCTGGTCACTCACTGTTTGTACCTGCCTGCAGGATGTGGGTTGACCTAATTTCCACCAGCAAAGTGATTGCCTGGGAGGTTTCACAGCACTATCTGTGCACGGGATGTGCGATGGTGCTGCCTAACCTTTTTCCTCACCTGTGAACGTATTGAGGGAAGAGCTATAAGAGGTATTTTACTCCAGCAGAGGAATAAAAGGCTGGATTTACTGAAGTCGCTGGCAATAATCATGTCCAATTGTTCTGATCACTGGGTTGTTCCCTGTGCTGAAATGATCCTTGTTCAGCTTTTTAGACCCAAATTGTCTCTCTTTGCCTCTGTGAACAGCAAGCTGACAAGAGCAAGAACAGGGACTGTGAGCAATAAGAATTTCGTGGAATTAGAAAATCACTTGTATATGTGCCTGCTGAAGAAGCATGAGACATGAGACTGCATTTCTGCAGTTTGCCTTCCAAAAGCTTCTGTTCGCCTCTGCTGGCCTTTCTCCTCCAGCATGTTTAACACTCACCTCTTTTCCGTTCTTCCTACTAGACTATGGAGAAAGAGCCCTCTCCCAGGTAGGTTCTGGCTTGAAGAACACCTCCCACATTGATTTCTAAGCTGAAAATATCTTCTGTGTTTGCCTGGACCACTTTGTCCCTCAGCTGATAGGTCTCTGTTTTAACTGTGCAATTGCATTTATCCCCGTGAAGTCATATCCCATTTCAGCAAATTGCTAGCTTGGGTCACGTTTGAAAGATCTGACGCTTCATCAGCTTTTGCAAAGGCTGTGATTCCAGACTGGCTGGATTTTAATAATGTGGAAAATGTCTTCTCACCACTGCACTGGGAATGTTGCAAGCTGTAATTACTTAACGATCCTAATGTTTTGAGACTGTTTGGGTGAATAATTTTGCTATTGAAAACTGCAACTTCATGTTAACCAGAATTATTCCTATTTGACTGAGGACTGTTTTCAGAAAAAGTAGAAACATTAATTTTATTATACATGGAAGACATGTTTTCAATTTGATGGGAACAACCCGAGCTATGTTTAACTTAAAAACAAATAAAAGCAAAACCAATAACATGAAAAATTAATCAGTTTCAAGATTTGTACTTGACCAGAAACAGCTCACCAAAGAAGCTTTGGAATCACCCAAAGCAGTATTCTGCTTTGATTTTTCAGTATGGTGTGCAAGCCCCAAACAGCAATTGCTCACAAAGCTGTGGGAACTGAATCTTCAGAGAATGTTTCTGAAAGATTGGGGCTCCCCTTCTTTGCCTTGGCTTTTGTGTTGTGCAGGTTCCTCAATTCCCACCAGGGAATGCATTGACTTCAACACTGGCTCATAGAGAAGCTGGACATGTGCAGCCCCGCGGGTCCTTTGCAAATGCAGAGATCAGCAGTGTGACTTGTGCCACAGTTCTCCAGCCTCAGCTAGGAATTAAAATTTCTTTTACATCTGATGGAATGAGGAAGAGACTTTTCTATTTTACTTCAGGATAGTTACCTGGAAGAGTAACCTCCCTTTGTGGAGCTCCCTCTCCATCTCGGTTGACTGTGGAAGGAGCTGGGACACCTTCCTTCAGGATAGCTCTGAGATATATTTCCCCCTTAAGTATTTTATCTTATGCCAGAGAAATTCTGTGCCAGGTATTCCTCTTCATTTCCACAGGAGAGGTGAAAACCATCAACAACCTGATTTTTTTCACTGGAACTGGCTGTTTTCTTGCTAACACGGATATAAAAAAGGGTAACTTCACTAATGCCAGGAAATTTTGTTTAGTGTAAAGCTAGTGGAAGACAGGGGAGGTCTTGTATGCTCACTATCCACACAGTATTAGAGATTTCTAAACACAGACATGGAAGGTATTTCTAAATGGCGATTCATCTGGATAGCCTTTGAAGGTCATAGGAAATGATTGTTTCTAGCCAACATTGCATTCATTCTGTGCATGGAAAGGTCTAGAGATAGGAGATGACAGATTTTGTCATTTGTCTCATCTGTTACCAGACTCTTCCAAAACACCATGCTGCTATGTTGCTTTCTGTCATCATATGACCCATGAATTTTTTTGCCAAGGAGAAACTGAGATTCTTATTTTAAAAGAAGGCTCAAAAGAAAACAGCAAGACCCGGCACTCCCTGATCTTCTCAGCACATTTCCATGAGGTAGAAAAAAGTTACAATGTGCCAGTCAGTGAAACGACCTTTTTCTAAATTATAGCACCTTGCCCTTAGTGACTGATGATGATGAATATGGATGAAGCCAAAGTCTTGGCACTTCAACCACTTTCCTTTCTGGCTGTGAAGTACGTAGTGAAATGAGCTGGGAATTGGCAGTGCCTTGGCATGGGAGTGGGCTGCACAGCTGGGTGAGCATCCAGGTGGCTGCGGGAAGCTACCAAGGCAGCGGGCAAGCCCCCATATTGTCCTCTCCCTGCTCTTCCTTTTACTTCTCTTTGCCCCTCCGTGCTGGGAGCAAGTGCTGCTCCTGGCTGCGCACCCACCACGCCTCAGAACTGCGTCATCTCAGCTGCGTTTCGTTACCAGGGATGGATCTCACTCAACAACTGCTGTAATAATCTAGGGCAGGACCAGAAAATGGCAGCAATTTCAAATGACACCACTGAAGACTCAAAGCTGCCATTTTACTTTATTTTATTTGGGCCTGCCTTACAGTGCCGTCCTCTGCATGGCTGGACTCTGCATTACGGGCTCTGGTGTGGTGATTAAGAGCTGAGGTGTACACCAGGCTAATTATACTTTTGGTTGTAGTCCAATGAGGACTTAAATTTGCAACTTATCAGAGAGTTTATTGGATTGCCAACTCAAGCATTTCTTAGGCTAAAGGCTTCTTTCCTTTAATTTTGCTGAAACTTCAGGTTCCACATAATACAATGGTTAAAGGAAATAAAACTTGCACACGTGAAATATCATAAGCTTGAGGTGTTCAGTAAAGCAAAACTAATCCAGTTTTAAACCATGAGGAGTTCTGCTATTGAGTGGAGTTTGCTGGAGGAACAGGCCCTGGAACCAGCTGGGAGGCGAGCGAAGGATGGAGACCACTGGGGTGCGAGGAGATGCCGGGGGACCCGGACAGCCCGGTTTTAATCCTGGCTGGGTTCAAATACTAATGGAAAGGACTAAACAGTGATTGGTTTTACACATAGGAAATCTGCGTAGGTATCCCGGCTTCAAGCTGAGCTCTGGATATTAAATTCTAAACCCAGCTGTGTATTTGTGGCTTTCTGTGGTTTAAAAAGAAAATTTTAATCTTAGTATTAGAGAGGACTGAAAAACTGGAGTTTCCCTTGAGGAAATCTGATATTTAGACACTTGTTTTCAATGCAAATGGGGATAAAAATTAAAAGATCAAAACTTTTGGAAAACAAAATCTTCTGAAATATACTGATCTGTAAATGTCAAGTAATGTTCTGCCTGCGTGTTTTATTGTAATTAGATGTTTTGGTTTTGTTTTTGACTGCAGGAATTTGAGTATGCCGACGCTTTGGGATTTGGCTACAGTGATTACTGTACCTGTCTGGGTACCAGAACATGTCCTAACACTTGTGATGTTAAGTCCATACTCCAGATTTTCAGGGCTTCTTCCCCAGTGTCTCGTGGGTTTGCAGTCCGGTGAGAGCAACTATCTTATAACGAAGGGAGAAAAAGTAATGGGGCACCCTTTGATGCCTCTGGCAGATTTGGATTTTAAGGTTTACTTGGTGCAAAAAAAAAAAAAGAATTATTTTTAGAAAATATCTTCAAAATTTTTGTGCTACAGAAGAATGAAATTTAGATGAAATACAGATTTTGAGGGTAAAGATGTTCAACAAGCTTTATAATTGAGACTTTTGCTCCCTTTCCTTGCCATTTATTCAGTTTGCAATGCAGTCTTGTAAATGTATCTGTTTTGCTTTCCTGCTAGAAATGAGCAGATGTAGCCACTGTGCTGCAAAGAAAATAATTCTCTATTTGGAATGCAAGCGGTGTGACACCCTGAGTGTTTTGAAAGAGCAGTGGCTGCAATTTTGCCTTAAGCCCACCTGCGACTCCCATCCCTCTCTTCCAATCTGTTGGGTTTGCAGTGGGTAGACGTCAGCATCGGTCACTTAGGCTTTGGGGTTGCTGTAAGCGTGGCGAGGGCTGTGAAGGTAGATCTCAGTTTTCCTAACCTCGCTTAGTTTTCCTAACCTAGCTTTCCTAACCCCTCAGCCACGTTTTAGAGGGACTGAGGACATTGTTGTTGGGGTTCAGGTAGCTGAGGAGAGGAAGAAGGTCCACACAGCTTGCCCTCCTTAAATACCAGAGCCCCTGCACAATGAGCTTTGATGATATGCATAGTTCTTGAGGATGTAATGGGGAGAGAGAAGCATCTTGCACTTAAATGCTAAAATGCAGTTGGGTTTGAGCTTCCCTCCCTGGGGAGGGAAGGAAACATTGCACCTCGAGGCTCTTAGTGAAAGGGGAGCTGGCCAAAACCACCCTGACCCACATGTTTTTTGTGATGAGATGTCAAAGTCTGTACACTGTTGTGACCGGTGATTCTTCACTCCTGCTGTGCGAGGCTCTGCGCTTGCCATCACACTCGAGAAAATGCTGCTCCGAGCTAAAACTCCTGCTTGCAAGTGATCTGCTCTTATCGATCTGAGAAGGCTGAGCTTCAGATAGCTGCTGTTTAACGTCCCAGAGCGTTAATACTAGATTTGAAAGATATCGCCTAGTCCTTACAGGGAGAAATGGGCATCAAGCAGCTCTGCTCTTTCAAGTTATGTGTAGCGGCGTCGGGCTGCAGCGCCGAGCTAACCCTGCAGCAGGTTCCTGTGTGGCGGCCCCCTGTGCTCAGCCCCATTCCTGCGCTCTCAAAAATCCAGAAGCATCCGCAAGGGCCCACACTGTGTGTCCTGGAAAGCACTGCCCTGCATCCCCTGACAGACTTCAGAGGCTTTGCACCAAAGCCCCTAGAAACTGCTTTCACCAAAAAAAGAACAGGAGCCATCAGAAGCTGCTGGTGCAGGGCTTGCTTGGCTACTTTGCTTCTATTCCTTTGCTTTTCAGTCAGCCAGGTTATGTTTTTAGTCAGTAATCTTACTGACAGTAGGATTGTGGCATTAGGTTATATAGTCAAATATTCTTAGCAATTGCAATCAACATATTCCTCTGCACCCCAATTCAAATTCTCTTTTAGCTGATTTGACACATAATTTCCCACTTCAGAGCAATTTATAACACTAGTCCTTTCAAAGCAGTAGGTAGATGCCTTCTTGGCTTGGGATTTATATTTTCTATGATCAAACTGGAGATGTTGCATTGTATCAGTGGCTAATTTCCAGGTGCTTGAGGGTTTTTTTTTTTAAATGTCCCAGTATGGTTTCGTACTCACATCTCTTAGGTGCAATCCTGTCTGAATTTTCCTTTCTCAACAGCATCATCTTCTGCTCACCAGATAGTAACCACTCCAGTAGTCACCATATCTAACACAAACAGTTTATTTCTAAATGTCGTGGGTGACTGTAATGATCAAATGAGAGCAAATCTTGCTGCAGAAGGACTTAGCAATTAAAAAAGCATGACAACAAACACCTCCCAGCCAAGCAGAACTGCAAACAACTCATTATAATTATTCCAGCCTGTTTGCACCTATTTCCGCTCGCGCACCCTGTCAGAGCCCGGCTGCTGCCAGGCAGTTCTTTTCCATTAGGGTGAATCAGTCTTTTGCTGACTTCTTATAATACAGCGGAGATAAGAGCTCTTCAGTGGCAATTTGCTTCAGTTCTTAATAAGGAGAGGTTTTAGAAAGCACAGACTCGTGTACGCAGCAAACTAAATGCATCTATGTACATAAGTAGGCGATTCAGGGTGATGCTTCTTTCTCCCATTTTCTTCCTTGTGCCTGAGAGGCCCAAGAAAGTGAAGGGTTTGGATGCCAAGGCAGAGCAGCCCTCAAGATGCATGGGCTTTTTTTTTTTTTTTACTATTTGGATGGTATGGATAGATTATTTCGGTATATGTGGGTGTTATTTCCAACTAGAGCAAGGACAGTCCAGAGGCAACAACAGAAGTTGCTCCAGGTGGGAACTCAGGCTTGAGATTAAGCCTAACCTGGAGAAAGGGGGTACTCCAAGAGTGATGAGGATGACTAAAGTGATGCTAATTTAGCTATGCAGTTAAAGCTGTATGATCTTCAAAAGCAGGCAATGCCTCCACAGATGACACCTCTCCTCCTGTGAGGAATCCTCCAAGGGATTTTAGATATCCAAGAGCTCAGAGGAAGTGAAAGGAGCACACTGGGGGCAACCCTCTGGGTCCATTGCTCCACTTGCAAAATGTGGAAAGTTACCAGTGTTACATCAAGGCAGCAGACTGAGAAAGAGAACCCAGCATTTGGGAGGCTGGTGGGGCATGTCTGCTGTGTGGTCTGGAGGGCCCAAAAGGCAGCCTGACACTAGTCTTTAACATGTGCCTTATCTGGACGTGAAAATGGTTAGAGAAGACCTTCTTAGAAAAGGGTTTTTGAAATCCTGGCAGGCAGGGCTGATGATACTGGCCAAGCAGAAGTCAGTTGTCCTTGGAGCAGGTTATGTGCCCAGTGCAGTGGGGACAACCAGCAAGAGTGCTTTGGGTTGAGCACCTTCCTGGCTGCGCTGAGCCAAGCCAAGAAGGACGCTTTGGTTTGCACTGACCTGTGCAGAGGCTAATGTGCATCCGTTTATTTGGACTGAGGGAGAAATTCATCCTGTTTAGGAGGCCAGATAAGATCTATGCACCAATTATGTCCTACTCAAACCTTTGTGCACAGGAATGAAATTCACCTTGCTTGAACTATGAAGGTATGTGAATATTTATCTCCTTTCCCTTAACACTTAATTTAGCTAGATTTTTCTTTTTCAACAGTAACTTTCCTTGATGTACATCTGTTTCTAGTTTAATGCCTACTAGTAACTTGAAATGAATGGCAGAGATATCTTTTGTCTGCAGTCTAATACAGAGGCAACTGAATCATTTACTTTTATAAAGTGAAATCCATTTCCTCTCATGTCTTCTGCATCTGAGGTAGTGCTCACAAAATGTTTTGAAGTTGAAAAGCATCACAGTATATAAATATTAAGTATTTTTTTTATATCTTCATCATCTGTGCTGTTAAAATTAATATGGAAAAATGCTGAAAACCCAAAAGCCCAGTAAAATGCATATCCTTCCTCTAATCTTAATGCTTTATTTTCATCTATGAATCCTCCTAATCTTTGAAATTAATTACCATGATTAAAAGTGGGAGATCTGTTTTCCCAGAACAATCAAATTGTTCTGTTGCAAATTTTCATGCTCATTTCACATCGTTAGTTTAATTTCTTCTGATATTAAAACATACAAACGCACTCACATCCCTGGATACAGCATCTCCCTCCCTAGGGTAAGGAGGGAGACTATTTTGCTGCTTGCTGACTGTAGCCCAAAGCGACTGTGTAGAGCGCTAGCCTCAGAGCGAGAAGAGGGGCTTTTCTTGCCTGTTTTGGGTTCCCCAGCAATACTGGCAGAGGCTGCAATTGCTGGGCCTTGAGCTGGAGCTCGTGAGGGTTGCATTCATCCACCCAAATGCTCAACAAAAGATGAGAGCATCAACAAGCAGGGCATATTCACCCTGCTGAATGTGTGCAGGGGAAGGCAGTGGTCACCGTGCTGCAGCCACGCTGCTGCAAAGGGCAGTCCGAGTTTGTCCTGAAGTCCTGCTTCTCTTGGGCCTTGTGAGCTGCACGGTTTCCGCTCCGGTGTCAGAAAGCCAAATGTGAGAGCACTTTTAATGTGTGAGGGAAGCAAAACAAAGACTGATGCTTTTATAGATGACTGATGAACACAGCCAGCAAACATGATTCTCATCAATCAAAGTGAGGGCAAATTCTTGCTGCAGTTGGGTTTCGATACGGTCTTGTCCAGATACAGCTGATATTTGGGTCCAGACTTTTGTCTTTCTTCTGTGTAGTGGTTGGTTCAGGTGTGCATACTAAAGCTCCACTTTCTATTAAAAATTTACAAAACTTAGGGGAAATTGTATCCAAGTCCTTACACTATTCAGATTCCCTGGCCAGAACAGGTGGAAAAGAAGAGAAGAGGGAAATGTTTTAAAACATTAGAGTGTAAATGTACTTCAAAGAACCTCAACGTATAGCACTCACAATGCAGGGTTTTAAGAAATGATTCCCTAGGAAGATCTGCTTTGATATAACACAGAAGGTTCCTTTTGTTGCAAAATGGCAAGAAAAAAGGGGGACAAAATGTGTCAGCTGAAAAGGAAGAGGGACTGAAATAGAGTCACATCACAGGTGCTGAAAATGGATCTTTCATTGTAGATGGCAACAATAGAGAATTTCTAACTCAGAAAGGATTCGAGAATAGAAAAGAAGCCATCCACTGTGCAAGAAAAGCACAAGGAGATATGTCATTTATTGCCCTTTAATTTTTTCTCCCCTGCTCACCAGAACAAAGAGCAAGGTCGAGCATGGGATGTGGAGATTATTTTGGCAATACAGACACAGTTGTAGTGATATGTGACTGATGAAACGGGGAAATCGCCCATGTAGAAACCTCACAGAACTAATCATCAGTCCAGAAAATGGCTGTGGAAAGAGAGTGTATGTGTCTGGGAGGGGGAGAAAACTGGCAGTTTAGTTGAAAAGGGAAAGAAAACCAGAAGTGCAACAAAACAATAACAACCTGGGAGAAGCCAGGGAAGTGGTAAAATCATCTGAAGGGACACTCAGAGTGTGGAGCCACAAAGCTGAGCAGGATGGATGGGTTGACCCAACATGAGAGCCCTGAGTGGCCAGTTTGTGGGGAGAGATCAACTCTACCAAACTGCAGATACCTGGGGAGTGTTTATATAAAATGATAAAGCAGGTGGAGGTGAAGGAAAGGAGCCCATGGTGACTGAAGGGAGAAAGGAAGAAAGGAAAGGAAGGAAGGACAGGAAAGAAGGAAGGAATAACCTGTTATTTCCACTCTCTCCAAAGTACTAGGTTCTGGGACATTGCCCAAATAAAAGCCACAGAATAAGAGAATAGCAAAATTTCACAGACTACATTGTGACCTCCTCTGCTTCCCTCTAGCCCCAATGCAGAGGGAGGATTAGCTGTAATTTCTTGGTTGGTCTTCCCTTTATTGTTTCACTGCTTCTCTACGTTGTCTCTGAAAGTAAAGAAGAGCTTTCATGTAATGAAAGTTAGCCCAGCAAAAAGATCTGTGCTGATGAGATTCCCCAGAAGACAATACTAGCTCTGATTCCTCCAGTTCAACTTTCTACTTCCGGAAGATTTGCCAAGGAAGGAATTTCATTTTTTTCCCTGAACAAATGTATTAATATTTAATAAAAAGCAAAGCCAGATGGCACTTCTTGAGAAAATAAGGAATTTATATAAACCCTTGCTTTATTTGTACAGAACAAGATAAATTGAGGAGTTTAAACTCAGGTTTTTTTTTTTCGGATTTCTTTTTTTTTTTCTAAATAATAATAGCATTAAAATACCCAGCAGACTTCAGCTCCAGAAAACAGCCTTTTGTATTGCTCCATATCAAATCTTCTTGGGACTTAAAAAATGTATGACATCCTCCTCCTCACAGGTTCCTCCCCCAGCTCTGCCAGGCCCTCCTAGCCTGCTCTTGCCCCAGGGCCAGACCCTGAGAGGAGCAGGGGGTCAAAGCATCTTTTTCCCCCAGCTCAGACCTCCCTCTGTCTGTCCCTCTGACTGTCCTAGGCCCACGCCTTCTCCCCTGACTGTTCCTCAGTATCCTCGGTCATGAAGGTTATTACTGATCCCATTGTACAAAGGACTCCCCAAGATCTATATTGCTTTTTGAGATTTTTCCTAAGGGAAATTGTGCGCCTGAAAGTTTGTGTGAATTGGTTTAAAGGAAACCAACAAAGAGTTGATTTGGGGGGCAAAAATATACCTTAAAAAGTCCTACTGGCAGGTTGATCTGCCTGATGCCAAACTTGCTGTGTTTTCCTCTGATTCTCCTTATGTAGCCTGTCAAACATGATCCCTGACCACCCCAGCAATCAGCATAGATCGCAAAAGTGGTGATACAAATTCTCCCACTCATTACATTGGGTGCATGTTGTAGGGAATTTAACCAATGGAATCCATCGTTGACCCACAAAGAGGAAATTCTGACTTTGTGGGGTCCTCACACCAGCCTGTTTCACTGACTTTCTCTTCCCTCCACTTTCACATATCCCACAGAGGTGACAGCATCAGCTAAAGACTGTCCAGTCAATGACCATTTCTCTCCCTACTCACTATCTTGCTTAACAGTCTGGACACACATTTGCTTGCTCTATTTTAGAAGGATATGTCAAGTGTTCTACTGGCACGCTGCGTGGTCTTTCTCAGTATCACTCCACTCTCCATTGCCAAGCTTTTAAACAAAAATAAAACAAGATAATGTCTATAAATCATCTTCCAGCTGCTTTCCAGCTCAGCACCAATGGAAGAGTGTGGTAAGTTATCATGTTTTTAACTATGAACCTCTCTGGCTTTTTGTCATTTATCTTGTGTCTCTTACTCTGATCTGGCTCAAGGCTGAACATTAGCAAAAGATGGATGCAGCGCTGTCTGTCCTGGTTTGTACTGGCATTATTAACCCATATTCTCCTGAATATTTCATGCTATAATACATTATTCATATCTTGTTGTAATCTGCTCTCAGGTTAGCTACCTTGTGCGTGGGGGTAGTGAAGAAATGTTTGCTATTGAGGGGAAATTCCCATTTTGTGTTGTCAAGGATTTTCTTTACTCCTGTGATTCTCAGTACTGTGAAGTAGATCAGCCAGTGTAAATTGGCCATTTTACATGGATTTACACCAGCATCTGTCCTAATCATGTTTTCCCAGGTGGCTGTAGTATCATATTTTGATTTATTGTGTTTCTAAGATCCCTAAGAACCAATTTTGTAAAGTAACAACTCTGTGACTGTAGGATATTGTCTGCTGTCTTTCAGTTAAATAATGTTTTATTAAATATTATCCTGTTTTTCTTGTATTCCCCATTCATCTATTATTCTTTTCTTTTGTTTCCAGCTTGTATTTTTTTTCCCTTGAGAATTTGCCTCAGAAAACAGCTGCTATATATAGGCTTCAACAGGAAGAAAAAGATAGATCCCATGTTCCCACCTGGACATGGCCAGATTTGTATGGGGTGGATCTCTGGAGGTCTAGAGTCCGCTAACTCGATGTTTGGGGTCAGGATCTGAAGGAACAACAACTTCAAATTGTGTAGGAGGAAGGCGAGGACTTTGAATTCAGTTTGGAAATGAATTCAGAGCCATCATTTTACAACAGCATGCCTTGCCATCTCTTGAGGTGTGTAAGTCAAAGAGCAACAGGTTTATGCTGATGTTTCTCCAAGCAGCTCCTCTCTGAGAAGCAGTTTATAACAAATGCCAGCGCAGAACGTGATCATGGATTAAGGTCTGCCCATGAAATGGAGGTTGCTCTGCTACTCTGCTGCGCCTTGGTTTACAGACTGGTCTCCTGTGGTCGCTGTGTGCAGTGATTTATGAGAATGTTCCCACATGGGGCCCTAAAAGTCACTGACAGCTATCACACATCTGTGAGCTTTAGGCTTTCTCATCCTCTCATGCTAATTGCATGATTTCTGGGACAGTTGATGAAAGATCATGGAAGCTCAGCAAGCGCACAGCAGGCGCAGGTCTCGGGCTGTTTATTTCAAGGGTTGTACCTTGCATTTCTTTCCTTAAAAAAAAAAAAAAAGAAAAAAAGAAAAAAAAAAGAAAAAAAGAAAGAAAAGAAAATGAGGAAGAGCTTTGACACTATTTAACCCAAGAAACTCTCCAGAACTTGGCCCATTTTGTCCTCAAAATGCCTGCACAATGATGAAATGGACTCACTATCAGCACTTTCCTCAACCTGGTGATTGGCACTAATGTTTTTCGGACCCACTTTAACTGACTAACAGCATTCCCAGGGATGTGCTCCGTCCACACAGCTCCTGGGAGGGCTGGGGGACAGCTCTTGCCTTCCACTGCAGAGGTGGCTGCGCTTCCATAGTCAGGAAGCTACAATCCCAGAACAGATTATCTTGCCTGTAGCTGTTTGCATATGTACCATAACAAAGATCATCTCCAAGAGCGATGAGGGTCATGACTGGAGGAGCTGGATTTTTCTGCAGAACATCTGCAGAGCCCCCCACAGTGATGATTGTCAAGCTGTGTGTCATGTAATGAGGGGCTAAAAATGGCTGAGGCCAGAGGCACTGTAGGTACTTGGTTAATGAGGTGCTAATTGGGTAAGAAAAAAGAGAGCAAGGGAAATGAGCAGCCAGACTAGTGTATCTGATTCAGAGGAGCTTTGAAATAAGGGGACATGCAGGGTATTTTTAGCTCTAGCTTGTATTGCTTCTCCTCTGTGTAGGAGACGAATCTTGCCTGTGACTCAGACAGAGACCTCAGGGTCCCACCTGACCATCAAAGCATAGCATCAGGTGCCAGCTCAGCTTGCTGCCACTCTGTCACTGCCGGCTCTGCCGCTATGGAGGGAGCAGGTCAGTGCCTGACTGCCTGGCAGGAGCTCCCGAAAGCTCCTCATTAATTCTGTACTTGAATTTAACTGATGCAACTGACTTGCTTACAGATCCTCCTCTTGGGTTCCTGGTGTCCTCCTGACTCTCCAGGATGGAGAGCAACGTGCCTGGCAAGACAGCAGTTCTCAGCTCTGTGCTAAGGGTGCTAGAAGAGAAAGTCTATCTATCTATCTCATGCATAAAAGGCATCAGAGGTGAGCTAAATTATTCTGTCCCATGCTGTGCAAATCATTCAACCTTTCTGTATCAACAGGTGTTGATGCTTGTTGATCATATCTGTGGGGACAATTGCAGACAAGATCTGTGGGTCCCAAAGGAAGGTGCTGTACAAGGTGGGAGTCTACATGCAACTCCCTGCACTTTTGTCTTTCTCTGTTGCCAAAACTTCACAAAGGAGCTTCCTGCAACAGGCATGAAAACTGCCAACACTGCAGACACTAACCTGCGCTCTGACCCAGCTGTCATGGGCTTCCCTAACCAGCCCTTGCTCTGGGATGGCCATCATCTCTTCTCTAGCCTCTAGCTCTTACATGAAGCATCCTTCTGGAATCTCTTGCATGCCAATACTCCAGGGCTTTTTAAGCACTGAAAAAAAAAATCCTAGCATCTACTCCTTCTTGTGGTCTTTCATTAATGGTCCTTATGAAGATATTTCACTTATTCTCAAATTTTATATTAAGATACTATAAGCTATATACTAGTGACCACAATTTCTTAATTGTTTCTAATTTGATTTGAAATATTAGATTTTTTTGTATACACATGGGATAAAGACCCTCACAATTTAAATTGCAGTCACAGCATTTAATACAGATTTTTCATATGCCAAAAATCATTTTCTGTTGTTTATTTTCCCTCTTTTTGAAGCAGAGATCACGCTACACAGCTGCTTGTTGCAGGCATTAAAATTATCGTAATCCATGATCATTCTTTGTTTGGAACGGAGTGGCCATGCATGTACACAATGTTAGTGTTACAAATATTCCATAATTTCCACTTGCCTTTCAGGCTCAGTGCCACTGAGTTGCTGTTCAAAACACATTTAGATCCTCTGGGAACAGCAGGATTTTCAAGGTCTACACCTATGTGCAGTGAGAGGTGTGATAAATGCTGAAGTTATTTCCTAAGTGAAGTGAAGAAAACGAAAATTATACCAGTGCTGATGAAGGTGAGCAGCAAGCCTTAGATTTAAATGGGGAAATGACAGCATTATCAGTCAGGTATCATGGCAACCCGGGAGCCTGGAATTTAGGTGTCAACTCTCCAATCATATTATCTCTTTACCTGGCATTACAAGCTACATTTTACCTTCAGGGTAATTTAATCACCTCTCCAGTACTGGTCTTTCAGGTGTCTGCACTCAACAATTGGGGGAATTCGAATTGCTGCAGTTTACCTGATCGTATAGAATTGTATAGGGAAAATAAATAAATAAATAAATAGAGAGCTCTGTGAAGGCCAGGCAGAAAAAAAACACAGCTACATAAGCCTTGTTATTACTACATCTTGGTGGATATGAATTTTATGCTCAGTCATATCCAGGCATTGAAGATAAAATATTGTAAATCCAAGCTTTCTGTAGAGACAACACTGGCCACTTTTTCCACAGTGAGCTGAACCAAATATGTTCATAAGGCCAGTGGTCTGTCATGAAAAGTCATCTCTGACAGTTGTCTTATTGTTGACCCATACACATGCTCTCTTTGTGGCAGAGAAATGAGATTATGATGTAAATTATGGGGCAGAATTAGAAAGTAGAAATCCTGAGATCTGAGTTGCTAAATCCTTGACCTGTTGCTCAAATGAGGGTAAGAGCAATCTGGCTGCACTGGAATCCTCTTACTGAGCATGCGATGATCATGTAATATATTTCTAAATTACGAACTGGAGGGGATTTACTCAGACTTGTTTTCCTTTTCTGCCTGGAATAAGGTGTAAGAACTGCCAGATATAGATGTAAAACTGTATGACTACGCTTGCTGCAGGTGGGGGCACAACCCAGTCCTAGCATATCCTGGGGGGAAGCAGTTGCCTCCTTTATACCAAGTGTCTTCACAGTCCTTGTAGTTCTTTTTTTTCCTGATATTTGGGGCAGCTGATAACAAAAACTACTGACAGAGGAAGTTCTCCAGTTTTCCTGACTCAGGGACTGTACCTATCTACTACCATATTGTAATATAATAATATAATACTATGTTATGCTTTTATGCAAAGCTTTTAAGCTTAACTGTATGGCCTATGCATGTTCTTTTACTCTTTCATTTCTTTATTGAATTTAAATCAAAGATTTGAAAGCTTCTGCATTTTAGTCTATCTCTTATTTCCCTCAAAACCAAATAGCATATGGGTTAAATACTATTTAAAAACAAGCCCCTCAAAGTTATTTGTACCATTAATATTCCAAAAAGTCACAGAAGGAGCTGATGCTATGTTTATACTGGACACATTACTAGCTTCGTGTGAATCAAGCAAATTTCTTACCCTGCTGCTGAATTTCATTGAACAAATGAGTCACTGAACGTCATTTAACCAGTAACATCCTGGGTTCATCTTTTCTCCAGTGAGGGGGATAAAGAAGAGACCACCTCTCCCATGTCCACATTTGATCAAACCTGGTGGAGAGGCTGTGCAGGGTATCAGGGCAATGGGCTGGAGGCAACTGGAGGACTATTTATTCTGGGTATGTGACTGAAAGAGTTGCGGTAGGAAGGATGCTGTTTGGGTGAGAGGTGTTAAATAGCACAAGTGGGTGTGAGACACCACAGTCTGCCAGGGCTGTTCTAATTAACACACAGTATTTCCTAGTCTCTTACCTGTGCCAGCGCCACTTCTTCCTCCAGACCTGCATATTTGAGAGGGATGTGCACAGGGAAGGAGGGAAGGGAGCTGGTTGCTTTCCAGGACGTATAAACCCATGCCTACTATTTAGCAGAGCTGAGCCTTAGGGCTGCTGCAGCAGCCTTTTTGTAGGCTCTATTACTAGGCTTGCTACACAAACAGGCTTTATGTAGAGGAGCAGAATTTGGCCCTATGGCCATTCTCACTGTGCGAGTCTGGCCCTTGGGTGCTACATTCTTCCATAAAGGAGGAGATGACCCTTAGCCTGCTCCTTGTTTAACTTTTTTTTTTTTTTCTCATCTCAGTTTAAGATTATGTTATTATGCAATATTTTTATTGCTAAAAGTTCTATAAAGGACAGCAAAAAAACCCCCCAACCAAACAAAAAGCCAACAGCTTTGAACATAATTAGTTGAACATCAAAAGCAAGAAAAAAAGCATACTGTCTCTTCTAAAGCAATTTCAGATTGTGAAAATGATGTTAAATGTTGGAATAGAATAGGGGAATATTGTGCAGTGAAGCACTACATGTAATATTCAGCTTCCAACACACGTTTTCTCTCCAAAAGCTGAAGGCAAAGTGTCTTTTCTCACCACCATCTCTTCCCTTCCAAGCCCTCTCCAGACTGCAGTCTATCTGATGCCATAACATATGCTGGAGATATTAGTCAGGTCCATTTCTCAGTGAAACAAATTGTGAGAAGAGGCACCTCCTGGTTGTTTGCATGAGAAATACTGAAGAGAAATAAATTATCAGTAGATCTTCTACTTTCTAATTGGTACAAAACTGGCAAATGCCAGACATAGTAAATGATTTTCCAGTGTGATTGTTCTCAAGCATCCTGCAGTTAGGAAGGCTGCTTTATTTTGTATTTTTTCAAATACATTTTGCTGCATTGTAAGATATGTAGTGTAGAAAGGTCTCTGCCAAGAGTTCATCTTCAGTGACTGCCTTCTCTCTATAGCTGATTTTGCCTGCAGTTAGTAAGGGTTGATGCTTTTGTGGTTCAAGAAATCAGATATTGAATTGCTTGATGAGGAAGAACGTGGATATTCTTCAGGTAGATAATTGACTGTATTGCCTCCTTCACAGACTTGTCAAGGGAGAATGAACAAGTGTCACAGAAAGGCTCTGCATTCCTTGGAGAGAAGACTAGTAGAAAGTATTTTAGCAGAATTTTATGTTATCTAATCTACTTCGTTTTTCCTTTGAATTCAGAAACCCATTTAAGAAACGCCAGCTTGTAATGCTGTTATTGCTGCTGGCCTGTGGCAGCTTCTAGGATACCTATTCGTGGACCACAACCTCATTGTGCTAAGTGCTTTACAAACACTAAGGGCCTAAACTTTCCATGGATGATATTCGAATGAAATATATCCCCAGCATAATGAAATATAACCTACAGGGATTTAAAAGGGGCCCTTTCACCCTGAAATACAAGTCTGGCTCATCTCAGTAAAAGAACTAATTAATTTAAATCCAGCAAGCTGTTGTAGAGGGAATTGTGCTGCCAAAGAAATTCCTGTTAAGCTGCAGGTCCATCCTCCATCATTCACCGAGGTGTCTCAGACCCTTCCATTGCACTGGTACAAAGGTGCCGGCTCAAGGACCAGCAGGTTGGTGCGCCTAGTGCTGGTGCTATCCAACCTCACTTTCCCTTTTGACTTCAGTGCCTCATTGTTTGCCTTAAGAGGAAGACTATAATTTCTTTTCTAACAAGAAATTCAGCTGCAGAGTTGTCTCTAGCTTGTTCTCTATCTCCTTTTAATTTTACTTCTGCCACTGCAGTTTGCCTCCCTCCTACTACAGGTCATCTTGTAATTGGTGGTAAGGGAAGACAACCTGATGCGCTCTTGCATGGATGGCATCTCTAAACTGCCATCAACATTCACTTTAGTGTGTGTCTCCCCTCCTTGGATCTGTAATCAGAGCCAAGCATTTTTTTGCTTCCTTTGCAGTCCACTTTCCTGAGGCTGAGGAGCTGTCACTGCCTCATAGGGCAGAGCCTTATGCTGGGCTGAGGAGAAGGGTTGCTGTGTGATGCACAGAGCTGTGGGACTGCTCAGAAAGCCACGTGAAGGTCAAGGAATCCCCTTTGAAAGACCCTCATTTTAGAGTGGGATGAAGATGGCTTTGTGTCTTTCTCAACTGAATCTTGAAGAAGTCTGTGTATGAGTTTGGAAATGGTTGCTACAGTTCAGATAAGCTGAGCAGAATCTCCCCTTCTGGGAGAACCTCATTAATTTACAGGCTGCTAATTTTCATGGAGGCATCATTCATGAACAAAATCTCCCCTAAGGTCTCTGCCTCTTTGTCAGCAAGCATCAGAAGCTTGTAGTGAAGCCCTGTATTACTAAGATTTCATTACTTACACTAAATATACTCCAGAGCATTTATTAATGTACTGTAAAGCAAAAGGAATAATTAAAAATAAACTATGCATGTCAAAGAAATAAAGTGTATCTTAATGCTGCATGATCCTTGCTTTTTTTTTCTAAAAATTGCCTTTGTTAGTTTTGTCATTAATTCAGAGCTTGCAAGAACTGTAAGATGGTCTGCAAGATATTAGGGCAATTTAGTGATGCTTTTCTTTACAGAATGAGGAACTCATCTTCATTTTCCATAACTAGAGAACCAATGACAGATTCTCTCAGGTCTTTTACATTGGTTTTTAATAGCTTAAGTGATTTTAAGAAAAGACTCAGGCCACTTTACACAATCTAACTATTCAAAATAAAACTGTACTTCAAAACATCATGATGTTTCCAGGTGAATGGATTTTTTTTTTCTGGTAGGCTAATCTTTTTGCCTCTGAAGTCTGGGCTTCCAAAATTGTCATTCCTAGCCAGAATTGCATTTTTTTTTTTCTGGTAAAATAATTTCACTGCATTTCTGGGAAAACAGTAAGCAGCAGAAAATAATGACAGGATTAAAAACTAGGAGCTTAGAGACCTTACTGAAAGATGCTTAGATGTTCCCATGCCCCTAGCATGACATCTTTAGAGCTGAGGCTGTAGAGAAACAAGAAATACATTATAAATGCAATGCAGTTATTATTATTCCAACCTGTACAACAGAGCTGTACTTACTTATTTCTCCCTCTGTGTTTGTATCTCACTGTATCTCTTTCAAGGGAGCTGTGTGGCTTTCCCGGAAGAATTGCCTTCAAGCCCATTAATGCCTTCAAGCCCATTTAATAATATTGTTTTCCCAAGAGAAGATCAGGGAAATTGAGGGAAAAAAAGGCTCTTATGGAAATACTGCCAGGTCATGAAGATGGAATTCACAAAGAAAGCATCATTCATGTACAGTTATGTTTTGACTTTTGTTCAAAGAAGACTTGCTTCTCATTTCTGTGCTCCAGGGAAAGAGACATTTGCAACTAACGATGTCTGCAGCTAGAAGAATAATTAGGAAGAACAGCAGTATGTATTTCAGGACTAGCAGTATGTTTTGAGCTTGTTCAGTCTTTTTTTTCTGTCCTGACCTAATGGGATATATTTCTCTGATGTAAGTGGTATAGAATGGGGGTTTGTTTATGGAGCATTTGCTTTCTAGAAGCCATTTGCATACCAACATCCTGCTCTGTTGGTTAAGTTTAAGCCAGTAAAAAACAGAAAAAGCAGTGCTATTAATAAAGATGGGCCTGAATGAAAAACTGTGATTCGAAGGCACTACTAGCTCAGTGTCAAGTCTTGTTTCTACCATCTGAATACAAGGGTGTTTTATCCCTGATTTTATCAGCATATCACTGTGTGAAGATGAGAAAATCCCCATCCCTTCTGTGTCCACCTGCAGAACATCGCCTTCCATTTATAAAACCTTTTCAGTTCTTTAAGAAGAATAATCATGCCTGAATCTTTTAGAATAATGTTTATCAGCAATCAAAGAGATCTCAACAAGGAAAACTGTTAACTCTTCAATAACATTTTATATATAGGAAAAATGATGTGTGGAAAGGGGAAGTACCAGGTGATCCAGGCCAGAGATGAAAATGAACATGTACTGGATAGAGTCTTGGTCCAGTAAACTGCTTTGCTGGGGGACAGATTAGCATCTTTTTGGTACCGGAAAAAAGTGTGTCCTCCTACCTCCTTACATTGCTCCGGAAGAATTTGTCTCACTGCCCTCCACCCACTGCATGAGACAGGACTATTACTAACATTCCTAGTGGTCCCACCATTCATATCTTTAGCTCTGAATGCTAAATAGAGCAATGACCAAACAGATCTTGTAGATAAGGAAAATCTGCTGAATGGTTTCTTATCCTTGCCTTGTTTACCTAACAGAGGAAGGATGCTCTTGTGTTCGAGGTACTCAAATGGCCCTTGGAGATGCTGGGTTCAAGGACATCCCTTTGGACAGCTACCACCCTTCCCCGAGTCTCTGTTTCCCTCTTGTTTCCCTGCTTTGACACTTTTACTTTTGGAGTCTGCTTTAATGTAATGTTCTCTGGCAGAAACTTGTTATGTGTTTGTGCTGTAGCTCGCATTGTGAGAACCTGAGGCAATTGTAGCTGATAAAAATAATAAAAGCCTTTGAGAAATGGTGGGTAATAAATTTGTTTCCATTCTGCTGAGGGCCTTCATGTTAAACCTTGAAATCTTTTCACCTATAGGTATGAATGGAGTCTTATATTTGTATTCGCAATTTTCAAGGTATGAATGTGGGCAACAGTTCTTGTAAAAAGTGGGGCCTTGATAAAAGAGTATAGTCTGGTCCCTTCTCAGGCCTTTGTATTTTTTTAAAAAAAAAGGCTTCTGAGAGGTTAAGAGATACTTTCATTTTCCCTGTGCATCTGTTCTCTGTTCTGACACACCAAGGGAGAACAAAGAGAACAGAAGTTCAGAGACCCATGGCTGTATATGTAAGAGAAAGTAGCAGAATTTTAAAATATTTTCTTCACTGGAAAATCAAATACATTACTTCTTTTTTAATTATTTTTCTAATTGCATCTGCTAGCTCACTTGGAGAAAGAGGTCTGCTGTGTGACAATGCGGATAAATTAACTAGCTGTGTTACAACATGCATTCAGATATTCATGTTCCCAAGAGGAAAGAGACTCTAAAAATAGGGGAAAAAATCTCAGCATGGGGATATATGTAGCCAGCCAGCTGTGGCATAGCTCTTGCTATGGCTTCTGCAGTGAGGAGCGATAAAAAATAGGTGACATGACTCCTTGTACAGTCAGTGAAGACCAAGGCCTGGATCATTTCATGTCAGTACGTGTGGTATGCACCAATTTTGATTCAAGCAGGGAGAGGTAGCTTTACTAGTATACCTTGTTTGGAAAGGCAAAAGCTTCAAGATAAAGAACGTAAGCATCCTGCAAGGTTTAGACAGAACCTGAAACAAAGATCTGTGAGAACGTGCTCAGCTGCTTGGCTGAAGTTAGCGGCACCTCAGTGGTGAGGCCTCCGGTAACCGAGAAGGGGTGGAAAGGAAGATGTGAAAGGAAAGCTCTGCTTTAACCTACATCTGAACCTGCCAGGTTCAGATACAGCCAGGCAAGAACACATGTCTGAGAAGGAGACCATATAAGGGCTAACCAGTGGTTGTAATTTTTTACGTTTCTCTTTGAAGAGATCAGTGGAGACTTGGAATTGCACAGCAGTAAAACAGGAAGAAGAAGAAGTACAGGAGAATTAGAGCTGATTAAGGGGAGACAGAATTCCTCCTGACTTGGATTGAGTCTGAGACTCAATTAAACACAGATTCATTTCAGAAAGAGCTACAAAGCACCCACCGCCACATGCCCGGGGCACTGGAATAAGATAAATTATTCAGGTAGTTCAGTCTCTCACAGATGGTGACTTGGCCTTTTCACAGCCTATGTAGGCCTATGTATGCAGGCACTTGTTCACACAGGAGGCACTTGGAAGCTACAGAAAGCATGTTTCCAAACATGTAATGCTGCAGCTATGACTGGTAGCCCCAGATTGCTTCTCTTCTGATGGGGACACTTCCCTTTAGTGAGTTTTCCCCTGTCTTTTTTTTTTTTTTTTTTTTTACAGTCTTCATGATGCTAAATTCAGCTTCTGCGAGGAAGCTTGATGGGACACACAAGGAAGGAGTATTGTCTGCAAGCTGCTCCAGGTGCTCCATCTCCCACTTGTCAAATAAACTGGTGCTGTAAAATGATTTATACAACAGTCACAGCTGGATTATACACTTTTCCTACCTCATACAACTTGAATGTGAACTCCTAGATGAAAACACTTCAAAAGTCTTCTCTCCCGTCCCCAAACCACCTTGCATGAGCTGCTTCGACAGCTATAGTGCTTCGAGGGCCTCAGATTTTGTGAGAGGGAGTTGTAACACACAACATCCTGGCTGTGGCATGAGAACTGTACGGACAGCGTTAGCAGCTCCTACTTGAGGCTCGAGTTAGTGGCTGCACAGCAGGATGAGTAGGGTCATGCATGTGCTGTGCATGACCTGGGCTTCAAGGAGATGCAACTGACCCCAGTGTTATGACTGCAAAAGCCAGGAACAAGACCAAAGGGGACAGGTTATTAGCTGTAGGAAGCAACTTCAGATCCATGGCACTGCCTATCTCTATTTGCCCCAGCGGAAGAAGGGCTTTGCTCCTGGAATTTAACCTACTTCCGTGTTATAATAACCAGTATAAAATCGTTCTTCACATGACCCTCTCTGGAAGATACTTATCATTCCAGAAGTTATTTTGTAGTTAGTAATTTAATAGTCTCTCTTAACTGCAATGATATTTGTGGTTTTCTTGCTCGAGAGTCAGCAGATGACTTTCACTACAGGAAGCACAGCCAATATTGTGTGCCTTCTTATTGCTTTCTTGGCCATAGAGGCTGTCAAGACACTTACTTCCAAACCAATACAAATCACATTTTTTCTTTCCAGAGCAATCTCATTCTCACCAAGAAGCAGCCAGGAATACAAGACCACCGACGCACAGACAATCTGTAACTAATGCCGCATTGTCAAAGTACCCCATTTACATTATGTTGATAAATCAGACAGGCTGAAGCAACTTGTCAAAAAGGCATTTGCTTGAATCAGATTCACTTTCAGTGCAGGGGCTGATGGTTGGGAGGTTAATTCTTGCTAAATAATTGATCAGCTCTTGGTTTGTTTGAAATGCAACATAAAACCAGTAAGAACAACAAAATGAGGCTTTTAGCTAATGTGGTTTGAGCATTTGATGGACATTTAATTATGTCACCCTTTGATCAATACTTGTAGCCTTTAAATATAGACAGGAAAAGTTTGAATGGGGCAGTTATGTACCTCCTTGTCCATATATACATATATATATGTATACACATTATTAGAAGAGTAAACACATATTATTTTCTAGCCTATGTTTTTTCAAGATAAAAAACACTGTCAATTCTTTATCTCCTAAATCCCTTAATGTTTCCAGTCAAAGTTTCTTGTGCTTTCAGAAGGTTATGTCAAAAACAGCAATGGGTGCAGTTCTGGCTTCTTGTTTTCCCAGATTCATGGGGCAGACTAGGGAGGAATTCGCGAGGATCGGGCTTGACCCGTGCTTCACAGAACCACCAACCCTCCACATAATACTGGAAGGCAGGAGCTGTCCCTAAAGACCTGCCTGTGTGCAGTTTACAGCACCATGCAGCTCTCCTGAGATGCTGAGGATGTTTCACTACCCCCTTGATTGCCCTATATATGTAAAGATACAGCTTCCACAGAGCAAGCTGTAGGACTGGGAAATTCACCTTTATTTTGAACGTCAATATATTGTTCCTGAAGCAATGTGACTTTATCCCTCCCTCCTAATGGTCCAGGGAAATAATGGGGATCCATCTTCCCTGTAGCATCGGTGGAGAAGCCATCTGCTCCTGTATTACTGCATGGACATCAACATCTTCAGGTGAAGGCTATAACAAAATTCAAAGCCAATCAAGAATAAAGCAATCCATGCATTTATCCACTTTATCAAATTTTAGATTGTTTTGTAAATTCTTCCAAGCTTGTAAGCAAGAGGAGGAGGCCCTATGGGAGTGTCATTTGTTATCACTGTTAACAACTCGTTAGGTGAGGCACTTACCAAGCCTATATGGCTTGTCAGCATCCTGTTCAATAGAGCCCTGCGTCTTCCCAAGCTCTCCTTGCTTACTTCTCATGTGTCACACGTAGTACCCCAGCAAGACCGATAACATGACCAGTGACATTTTAAATTCAGTGCATGTGTTTCTGTAGGGCAGAGACTGACAGCACTGCGTGGAGGATCACAGCCTTCTAGAGTGCCTACGTGAGAGGTGAAAAGGGCTGATAGGATCTCACCTTTCCTCAGCTGGGAGGACTCTTGTGGGTTTGCTGAAGTTGTCTCACCTGAGACTTACAACATCTCGTCTGATGGCATTTTCAGGCTACTCTTTTTTCCCTCAAGTTTTAAGAATGTTTTCATCTAAACCTACTTTGTAGGGTTTCAGGCTGAACTTAGTGATTACTCTTCCTGCATCTGCTGTGACTTCATGGGATGGTGCTTGGTGGGGAAGTTCTGATGGGAAACTGACTGGCATCTGAAACAGACTTGTATTTCAAAACATGTCATTTTATAGCATCTCACCTTTCATGACAGGTTCTCAAGGAACTTTATAAGCATTTGCTGTAGGCATAGTCAGTCCAGGAGTTAGGTGAATAAATTCACATGTCCGTTTCATAGGAAGATAAACCGAGTTTCAAGGAGGTTAAGCGATTTGTCCATAGTTTGAGAATAAATCAAGGGCAGAATCTGGGACAAGACCGTGGGGTGCTGACACCTATACCCAAAAGGCAAACACACATTAAGAAAAGTGCTGTAAATCAGCCAGTGCTTCCGATCTCTTGATTAAGGAAATGATTTGTACAAACTGTTTTCTAGAAATTTATTGCTGATTGCTACTGTCCTTAATATGTATGGAAAAGAGACTTCCACTCTTACTAAGTGGCAATTAAATGGCATGAAATAACCAACTGTAAAAAGTAAGAGGGAGTGCTTGATTTGATCACAAATCAGGAATATCATATGGGCTGTTCCTTTGTGTGTTGATATTTTCCTTTACTTTTTAAACGGGTATTTTCATAAGTCCTTTAAGTTGCTTAATACACTGAGATTTTTGCTAATTTCCTCTTTACCAGGTTTATCAGCCTTAATTACAGCTGAATGTGATCTTGTCTCAAGAAGATGAAAACCCTTCGTGAAAATGCATTGATGCAGTTTGTTTCCAAACCCAGGTATATTTCCTAATTAGTTCCTTGTTGTAATAGTTTGCATAATTAAAGAAAACACAGCAAAATGTTCAGAGTAATAACTTTATTTGAACAAAGGTATTTAGAAGAAAGGAGAAAACTAAGCTGTTACTTTAATTAACTTGATTTGGGAAGGCACTACTGAGATCAAACTGTATTAGCCCTTCCGGGCTGCGTGATGCATTATATCTGACCTGTTTGTTAATCCATTTAGCCTAAAGACCTGACACCTCCAGACACAGGACCTCTTATTTCAACACGCTAAGCAGGGTCAGGCTTAATTAATGCTGCACTTGGATGAAAAACATTTAAAAACAATCGCATACTTTAGGTTGTTTGGTGCTTTTGTGCTGCCTGTTATCATAATACCAACATCTCTCTTCAGAGCCCCCCAGTTTAATGACTGGTTAAAACAAATCTAAATATGGAGTGATGTTGGTAGAGGTGAGCAAGCTCCTGCACCTTTTTGCTCTTCCCTTGTGTGAGCTCTAATAGTCCCATGTCTCACCAGTTCACCTGATCAAAAATTAGCAGTGCAAACAAACAGACAAACAAAAAGATAGCAAAATGTGGGGCTGGTCAATAGGCCCTAATATGTGGTATGGTGGCTTTGCAGTGAGGGGGCTTCTCTCTTGCTCTGTCACCTGGAGGAGTCCCAGTTCCCGGGTATCCCTGCAGCACCCTTGCTGATCCCTAGGGCACCCTCCAGGCAGCAGGCAGGAGTTAGCATCTCTTTTCTGACCCGTGCCTTGTGTTTGGTACTAGTGCAGGATGCAGCAGATAAGTATGTCAATATTCTCTGGTACAAGGATCCTTTCCTCGTCAAGCCTGGGTTCACTCCCAAGGCTTTGTACCATTTGAGGAGTCTTTCCTGGTTGATCACATTCCATTTCTCTCCATTGTTTCAGATCTACTGAGGCACTATTAATGTATGTGAAGATTTGGTGCTGCCATGGAGTGTATGTCTTTGCAGGAGATAGTCTGGTGTTACGGCTAAAGCAAGCTCAGGGCTTTCAAGTCCAACGGTGACTTGCTTGAACTTAAGGCTCACCTCATTTTTAAGTTTCTCTCTTTCTCCAAGGTGTGCTCTGAATATACCAACTTGTTTCATAGGGTTTATGTAAGGTGTCCCCGTTTCCTATCACAAAATGTTATGAGACTTTCTAGTAAAAACTTGTCCAGCAAGAGGTACTGTGTGACCTGCATCACTGAAACACAGTAACAGGACAACAAAGACAAACTTCTCTCCCAAGGGGACAGCAAGGAGATGCTCCTACCCCTGATCTCCTGGGATGAAGTTGTGTGCCCTGGGTTGAGGGAGATCCTGGAGCTCCTTCAAGGGCAGGTGGTGGTGAGCCCTGCAGCAGCTCACGTCCAGCAGGCAGGGGTGCAAAGTATCACCAGCTTTTCTGGGGTCTATATAGGGGATCTCTAAGCAACTTCAAAAAGAGCATCTCCTGCTCCCTGCTTCTGGTTCTTTGACCTCTAAAGGTCAGAGTTGACATTTGATTTAATGCCATGCATTTGTACTACCTCTATTACATTTATATCGCTGAGACAGTATTCCTGGGATGACTGCAACATACATTAGCCAGGCTCTGCGAGTGACAGATAAGTCTTGTCTCCTTTTCAGATAATGTAGCACCCCTTGGTTTTGCACAAATGAGAAAGGGGAAGGGAATAGAGCTGCATATTTTGCCCTGACCTTCTGTATAAAGCAGGCCTGCTGCCTGCCACACACATAGAGAGGACATTTAAAATAAAATCAAGCTGACATCTGCCTTCCTTGTCATTCTACAAAAGAATTTTCCCTACCACCAAGACCGGGTGGTGCTTCCTGACTCATGACTAAATAAACTAAGATTTGGGAGGAGGTGATTTAAAGATAGTTAACTTACTTAGAAGCTTTTGTTATTGTAAGAATTTATGAACAGTAGAAGAGAAATGAATGTATGGTTGTATTTAGATTCTGAATTCCCCATTGCTATGCTGACATTAAATTTTCAGGATGTTTTTGTGTATATAAAACACAACAACTGTCCTATGGGACATATAATTACAATAAAAAAAAAGGGGGGGAGGAAGAAAATAAGTTATTAGCATGCAGTCAACCCTCAGGAGAGGGAGCCAATATCTGAGGGAAATGTCAGAATCAAAGCTGCCTGAAATCTTTTAAGCATAGCTTGGGAAACAGGTAGGGAGGAAAGGCCAAAGCAGACGTTTCAAAATCTAAAGACCTAAGAAATACATTAAGAAAAAATACTAGACGAAGGAGATACAGATAGCTTGAGAGGGCAGAGAGGGATTTAGTGTTCACTATCTATTCTGAAATAAGAGCAAGAGGCCAAATAGTTGAGTCCAAACTCCCTGAAGTAATGGGAGGCAGGTATAAAATGAGCAAGAGTTGCCTAGTTCTTACTTTCCCTACAGGCCTGTGCTGGATGATCTCAGACATTAAGACCATTTCTGTATTTTGTTTTAGAGGCTGTTGACATTTAGCAGTATGAGAATCTGTAATAGGGCCCCACTGCTGTTGCAGAGAAGAGTAAAACCCCATTCACATTTCAGTTCCTCCTTACCTCCCCAGCCATTAATAATATGGCACATGTGATTAGCATTTGGGAAACATGTAAAAATCATATAATCAGAGAAAAATATTTTCACTTTTTTTTTTTTGATTTTCTATTTTAGTTGAATTGTTAATTCCTCTAGAAGTCACCAGTTAGCTGTGAACAGCACTAAGCAACAGCGCAACAGATATTGTAGTTTTCCCTACAGAAGCAGAATACAAATAAAGGCCAGAAAGGGGTGCAGAGGAGTCGTCAGGACAGAAATGGGTATCACAACTCCTGATTGTCTATCACAGGTTTCAAGTGGGATAAGGGACACAAACTCTGAATGAGACTCAAATCCCCAAATCCCAGCTTCGGCAGTGTTTGGATCTGGTTTTCAAGTTCTTCACAGCAGGCAGCACAGACTTGCACGGAGCCACATAAATATTCCTCAGATCACCTAGTCACAGTGCAAGTTTATTATGGAGAACTAAATAACGCAGATCAGGACCCCAGTAAAGGTTAACAGTGCTTTATGAAGAGCATGTCTGAAGATTTTATATCCCTGTGATATTTCCTTTCATTTAAGCTGCTATTTAACCAAATTTAAGCCTGACCGTTTCCTCTGGACTCAAACATCCCAAGCCAAGAGACTATCTGCAGATCTTTAGCAAAACAGAACTGGCAACCAACATGTGAGATGTGTCCCATCTACATGAGGTCACTGAGCAGTGAACAGGTTCTTCTCTGACCAGCTGTCTGGAGGCTGTCAGTGGGATGGCTACATTTCCCACTCTGACGTTCATGGAAAAGGAAGGGTGGACCTTGGCCAGTAGATTCCCAGGCTGCAGAGACTCCTAGGTGGCCCAGCAGAGACCAGGTCATTTCCAGCTGGCCTCGCTGGTGACAAGGGTCCTTTCTCCTGAAGTCCAAGTTTAGCCCTTGGGCCCACGATGGCCATCCTGAGTCTACTGAAAAGATGAGTGTCTGGGGAATGCTTACAACTTCAGGAAAGGACTTTTCTGAAGACTGTTTTGTGGCCAAGAAGGCCAATGAGATCTTAGGGTGCGTTAAGAATAGCATCTCCAGCAGGTTGGGGGAGGTGATCCTACCCCGCTGCTCAGCCCTGGTGAGGCCACATCTGGAGTTCTGTGTCCAGTTCTGGGCTCCCCAGTACAAGAGGAACATGGAGCTACTGGAGAGGGCCCAGTGCAGGGCTATGAGGAAGATCAGGGACCTAGAATACCTGCCCTATGTGGAAAGGCTGAGAGAGCTGGGCCTGTTCAGCCTGAAGAAGAGAAGGCTGACAGGGGACCTAGTCAGTGTATATATAAATACCTTAAGGGAGGGAGTGAGGAGGATGAGGCCAGCCTCTTTTCAGTGGTGGCCAGCAGTAGGACAGGAGGAAATGGCCACAAACCGAACCACAGGAACTTAAGGAAAAATTTCCCGACAGTGAGCGTGACAGAGCGTCAGAACAGGTTACCAAGAGATGTTATGGAATCTCCTTCTCTGGAGATATTCAAAACCTGCTTCGATGCAATTCTGTGCCACGTGCTGCAGGTGACCGTGTGTGTGCAGCGGGGTTGGACTAGATGATCTCTAGAGGTCCCTTTCAACCTTAATGATTCTATGATTTGTTGATTCTAAGCCAGAATCTATGCTCATCACACAGACTTGACACCAAGGAGAAGTCTGTTTGTCCCCTCCTTGCCTTCTGGCCTGTTTCTCTTCTCTTAGGTTGTAAATGCTTTTCAGCAAAGACCATATTTTGGCTCTATATTTGTACAACATCTAGGACCTCCTACACACAACAAGGACCTCCTTTTGATGTACTATTAAAAAGAAACAAAAAATAATAACGGTGAATTTACTCTGAGAGTTAATAAGATGGAGCCTTCTGATCCTTATTGCAACCTCCAGCTGTGTAAAGTGTAAGGCCAGGAGCGATGATTAGATTATCTAGCTTAACCACCCATAAAACACAGGATGCAGAATTTCATTCTCCATCATAACACAAATAATAAATAGAATAGTCCAAGCCAAACTCTAATATCCAATTTTTAATATCAACTGCAATATGCACATAGAGGGAGACATTAAACAAACCCCTGTGTCTACTAATCTACAACCCCCCCGGCAGTACTTATACATTTCTTATTGCTCACCAGCTTATTTACTGTTAAGAAAGAAAGTTAATGCTGAGCTCTGAAGCATTTCTGATGGGAACAAATTTTGCCCTGTGGTTTTATAATGAGCCGCACCCTGCTTCATCCCCCTGCACTCCCACTTCTTTTTTCCTTCTCCTTCTTTAATTTAAAAATAAAGTGAAAATATGTCCTTTCTGTGAATCAAAAATCAGATTAATTTCCTTTAAGTGCTGTCTAGTGCCCAGGCTAGTACCTTGAAGCCGATGCTGTGAATCACAGATGTGATTGCTCTGATAGAGGAGGAGAGGATATCTTGCTTAAAAAGAAAGAAAAAAGATATCAGCAGGCATGTATTTTTTTCCAGAAGGAAAAGAAAGGCAAAGGTTTATGGGGTAACTCTATTAAAGTCATCAACTTTCCTTTGCTTAAGGTCAAAAACTGTACCGGAGCACCAGAGTAATACGATATTAGAAACATTCTGAACAACCACCTATTTTTTTGCTCTTGTCATGTTTATGCCTGGGGTCTTTTTATTTGATCATTGTTCTATTAATGGCCTTGAACCAATAAATGGCCACTAATGTAAAAGTAAAATAAAAACTAAAAACTAAAAAGGGGGCAAACAGCAGAAATTGGATGTTACGGACAAAACACACGCCGGAGGAACAGTGTGACTTGTGCCACGTTGCTGTACTAGGGACCCTGGGGACAGGGTGGGATGGAGGTGATCTCTTTGCAAAGGACATCTGTCAAAACTGAGACCAAAAAGGGCGAGATGGCATGTGAAACTGGGTGGCAAAATTTAATCCGTTCCTTCTCCCAGCATATCCCACAGCTCTGATTTGTTATTTGCTGCCTGCAGATAACACATTAAAACTTTTTTTTTTATTATCCTAAGGCTGTGCTTTGATGAAAAGTCTCACAGTTTGCCCATTAGGAACGGAGAAATCTGGGTGTGATTAAGGCCTGCAAGCAGCCCACCATGGGCCCCGTGAAATATCTTTGGCAGAAATGAGTTCCTCAGCTGTGGGCATAACGAACCAGACAGAGGGAATCACATGTGATAAATGAGGTTCGTCATTACACTTATTACTGCGAGTTTGAACATTTGTCCCCAGTCTGCCGTTCACAGCAGCCCCCTAACGCTTGCAGTCACTCTGCATCCCTGCCAGGTCTCCTTCTGTGACACTGGGAAAGGCACTTCACTTCCCTGCCTCAGCTTTTCAATCTGCAAAATGGGAGCAAATGCTTCAGGACTGTGCAAGGAAAATTAATATATTAATATATATAAAATCCTATAGATGGACTGTATATGACTGATTTCCAATATACAGGAGCACAAAATGGAGTAAGTCTTCATCCTGCAATTCTCTCTCTTTCTAAGTAAGTTTAAGTGGAATTTGTGGTGTTCTACACCGGTAGGACCGCACACTTAATATTCCATGTGCATGGATTTATATTTATTTAAAAATGATTTATTTCATTTTATAGTAAGTCTTAAGAGATTAGTCAGGATCCGACTTTGATTTTTCTAGGTCTTATAGAAACCTGTGACAAGGACCTTTTCTCACAAAGGTTTATCATCTTGAACTTTGATCCTATCCTGTCAAATTACCAGGTAGGAAATTTATAAGGGCAGAAATAAGCACCAGTTTAAATACTTCCAATTCCATCATATTCAGGGAAACAACTATGGACTTAGCTTCCCAGCATTTAAATATTTGCAGCCTTTTTTTTTTTCTGTTATGAAAAAAAAATGAATCTCTTTTAGGGTACCGAGGCAGAAAGACTTCAAAACCTTTCAGGCAATGTGGAATCTGTAAGAAAATATTATGACCTGTCAAATGACCTATAATTTGATTAAGCAGTCTTTGAATTAAAAGGCTGGGAGAAGTTTTTACTATATCTAAATTCATGAAAAATATGTTTTCTCTCAAAATGTCTTGTAGTTCTAAGTTAAGGGAAAATGAATAACTGTTTGGCTAAATTTCTAATTTTCATTTTTTATTAATAGTGTGTAGCTTATTTCTCTGTGTGAGGACAAGATATACATCCTGCCTCATTTTCATTTTTCTCTTTAGGAGATATTTTATCCATGTAGCAAAACAACATTACGAGTATGAATTCAGTGGCTGAAGTGGTTTTCGGTATTTATTAGTGTACTTACAAACTTTTAAAAATCCATTTTTCCCATGATGCAAACTTTAACTTCGCTCAGTCCCATGAGAATCTGCGACGAAGCTAAAAAAGCAGCGAGGACCTGGTAGGTGGCCGTGTTTACATAGTGGTGTCCTGGTGCTCAGGAGGAAGTGCAGTCTGTAAAGAGAACGTGGGAGCTGAGGCTCCTGTGTGCAGGAGAATTGAGACAGGCACAGCGTTAGCGAGGTTCTCAAATTGCCCTCTCAGCTTGCTGACATGCTTTCCTCCTGCCCCTTCTTTGAGAAAGCTCCCACGGTTGACCAGAGTTGAACGTACAACGGCAAAGGGTGCAATGTAGTTACAGAGTTAAGACGTTTGTGAAGCACTTTCTTGGTCAGGCAGCAGGGCCAAGATGTTCAGATCCTACCTGATCATGTCCATTTGGCTTGCACGGAAGTTAAAACTGTGACAAAAATGACTCCAGATGACCAGCAAACATGAAATAACCTGTTCCCTCAGTAAATCGCACTTCAGCTGGGAGCTCTCAAGGGGGTACCCTGGGCCAATGCCCTGGGTAGCTCAGTGCCTGCTCAGGACTCCCAGCTGAGGACTTTTTGGTATAGAGAAGAGAATTTTTTATTGGCTTTATCAATATCTAGTCCCCTTTTGCATCTCTGGGACCTCCAGAAAATGACCATACAGATAATAACAGATAACTGTCACCAGAGTGACAGTGAATCGATGGAGCTATAAATCATTTCACATGGGACGTATTCTACCAGGCTAGGCTGGCTCCTGAATTGCCAATGTAAGCAATCAAGAGAAAACATAAAGGCAAAACGGCAAACACTCCTGTGCCTGATAACTCTGCCTGCAATTTTGATCACTACTGAGCCCGCTACAGGAGACAGATTCCCAGCTTGGCAAGGTCTGAAGACCTCCTGCGTGGAGCAAGGACAGCTTGACTGTCCTGTCAAGACGCTCTCCTTGCTGCCAATAGTGTAGATGAACAGGAGGTGGAAATCCTGCAGGAGCTGAGGGGTGTTAGGCTGCAAGAGCATGCGGTGCTCTGAGCACCTCGCTCGTGGGTGGGCAGGAAGACAGGGAAGAAAAGGGAAGAGAAATTTGTTCTTATCTTTTGTAGACTCTTTGTCTGTAAAACAAACACCTGCAGAGTCTGAGTGCGGGAAGATAAAAAGTCCTGTTAATATTGAAGATTAAATCCATCTCTTTTGAATCTAAGGCACATTATGTAGTACCTTACACTACAGATTTAAGATTAGCATAAATTACGATGTGCATGTTACCTCTGACCGAAGCACAACACAATCAAATCACTTAGGGCTATATTCCCAGGGATATTCGGGCCGGTGCAACTCAACGTCAGAATAACTCTGGCCTTCTCCTCCCCGCTGCTGGCAGTATTCTCTTTGGTTTTAAAAGACAAAATCAAACTCAACAGTACAAATATATAAAATATGGGAATCTATTGCTCTGTGAGTTGGGGCTGCCGGTTGCATTAGCAGATACCGACTGTTAACGCTTGGCAGGCAGGTTCCCAGCTCCCAGATGCCAGCTCGCTCGCTTTCCTTAACTGCTTTCCTCCAAGTGAAGGCATGAATCTGTCCAGGATAAGCTGCAGCAAGTCCTGCTCTTTCATGAGTTAATGGAAAATAGTCCCAGCAGTAGCTTAGGACTAATTCTCCCTTATTTAATGGAAAAGCTCTTTTCCTCTCTTGTGCTTTTTGATGGGAGAGCTTGGGGCTGCAGTGGGGAGGAGGCAGTGGGGCCGGAGGAAGGTGAGGAAGAGGAGGCTGTGGGGTCCTGCCCATGGCAGCAGCAGTAGCCAACGTCCTGCGTTGCTTTGGCCAGCACTACCCCAAGCACAGAGAGAAAGACAGGCAGCATAGACAGCTTGGAGCAGCAGTGTTTCCCTCTCTATACAGCTGCCTATTTCAGCTAGGTCTAGCCCCATCCCTGTCCATGCAGCTCTTGGAGCACCTCTTCCTCCAGAATAGTCAGCAGGGAGAGGGAGAAAAGCGAGAGGAATTGCTGTAGTTTCAGGATGAAATTACACTTCTGTGCAGCATTTACACTGATGTGATGGAAGCAGGATCCCACCCTACTGTCTTGTTCAGCACTCATCTTGGAGCTGGGACCTGCTTGGACATTTATCACAAGAAGTCCATTTTTATTACTTGGGTGGAAAACAGGGGACTCGGATATTATCAGAAGTGAAGGTTATCTGCAGAACATCAGATCTTACTTTCCTCATACCTCCCTGTGCCTTTCCCCACTGCTGTGTCCCAACAGCTCAGTTTAAACATCTCCTCCCTCTGCTTCCAGCTTTAATTCAGAGTGCTGATCTATACCTTTTCTAAGCCCCCTTAGCTTAATGCAGTCTTAACATCTGGAAATGGCATTCCTACATGAAACAGAAGATAAACCCAGAGATGATCGTGTCCCTGGATCCCCTGCTATGGACTGTACGAAGTCCTTGCAACGTTTTCTTTAAACAGAGTTGGCAAATTACAGCTGTGTCATTTTGGTCTTCTGCTTAGCAAGCTACATTTGTCCTTTCTTATTGCCAGCTCTATTTTCCGTGGGTTTATCAGCTGTCATACATCTGCCAAAAATGACCAGATGAAATCTCACTCCTCAGGAGAGATATTGCTCCCTCACCTCCCCCTAGACCCTCTCCCCCATTCAATTCTCCTTTGTGGCCGTTCTTTATTTATAAATCGAATTCAACAGAAATTGGAGTTTGAGGAACTGGCCTTTTCCTGTGTGTTCGTTATGAATAAAGCATGATGAGGGCATTCCAATTTTAGATGCTTCTTTTATTTGTTTATTTTTTTGCTGGGCAGAAAGTGACTTAACGCTGGATTTATAAAGCAAGCATCACTGATAAATCAGTGCTGTAGAGGCTGTAGCAGCTATGACTACGTGGAGAAGCAGTAGCAAGCTGGTGGGAGGCTGGTACATGGTTAAATTGTCTCAGCTTGCTTGAGCAGCACATTATTATTTCATAAGAGGTTCTGGCTATTGAGAATGAGGTAATTAACAGGGCAAGCAGAGTGCGGAGTTGAGTCTAGCCTGGGTACATGCAAGATATGTACACAATATTCTTCAGTCCATAAATCCATCTCAGGATTAGGATGGTTCCAAGGGGTAACTTTCCTATCTAGAATTTCTATAAATACTGGATAATAAGATCTTCTGCTCCCTTGAAGGAGAGATTTTTTATCTTTAAATAAATTGAAACAAGGATATTAAATACCTCAAGCTATTCCTAAGCGTCAAAATTCATAGGTGTCAGGTATTAAGTATTATTAATTTAGAAGAGTTTGAACTGGATTAGCTCACATTTACAGGTTGTTTACAAATTCTAGACTTCATATTATATTCTTCAAAGGTCTGTCATCTTTTTGTCACATTAGAGTCAAAAAGTAAAAGATTCTTGTAAATAAGGAATTTTCAAGGAAAGGGGACATAGAGTGAGGACACAGAGGGTTGAGCTTAGAGATAACAGGGATGTGGCCCCAGAAAAATGGATACTTCATCTTAATTCTCACCAAGATTCAAAATATGGAGGCAAACTTAGGGCTCCTGCAGAGACGAAGTGTGTAGAAGTGGAAATCATCATATCTGAGATGGAAGTGAGAATTCAAAAGAACTTGATATGCTGGAGCTCTGGGAGACCTGGCAGCCTGTCTCCTTGAGGAAAGACAGATTTGGCACAGAAAATGCACTCAAGGACTGTTAAAAATATAAAAAAAGAAGAAAAGAAAAAGAAAAAGAAAAAAGGAAAAGAAAAAAGGAAAAGGAAAAGAAAAAGAAAAAGAAAAAGAAAAAGAAAAAGAAAAAGAAAAAGAAAAAGAAAAAGAAAAAGAAAAAGAAAAAGAAAAAGAAAAAGAAAAAGAAAAAGAAAAAGAAAAAGAAAAAAAAAGAAAAAAGAAGAAAAAAAGTGTCAGGCAGCTCCTGATAGACAGTCTCTAAATGAGAGTGGGGAAAGGGAAGGTATAGGCATCATGTTGGTTACTCTGATGTTGGCAATATGGAGAGCAATTTTGAAGGGAAGAATAATCAGAAGATGTGGGGACAAATGGCAAATAATACCATGGGTTAATGTGAGTTTACCAAAGATTTCCAGTCTCTCTTTCATCCTCTCCAGTACGATCTGTTTTAGGGAAGGGGACAGCAGTAGCACTAATCCGTCTGGGCTGCAGCATAGTAGAGGATTCGAGCCTGCCAAGGACATGAGTAGCTAAGCTGGAGAAGACGGGGATTAATAGGTGAATTGTAGGTGCTTAAAGAAACTGATAAGACAAATTCTGCTGAAAGGGGAGCTTATTGGATCGGTGAGAATTTATGAGTGAAATTTCTTAAGGATCATTCAGGGGAGTGATCGTTTTTCCTACAGGCTTTAGCATAAACGATGCACCTGTGCTGCTGAAATAGAGAAGAGAGGCTTTGCTAGCATGGAGGGAGCTTGAGCATTTATTTGGGGATCACCTCACCCGAATACTATAAAGGGCATGAAATCTAATTGTTCAAAATACAAGATCGTGCATGTAGGAATTAGCAAAAGGAATAAGGAATTTCTTTTTGGATCCTGCTCTTCTCCCTATAGTCTAGGAAAATTTTATATAAAATTTCCTGTGTTACAGGAAAATTTTCCAAACAAGACAGTAAAATGCTTACCAGAATCAATACATCCTGGTCCTCAGAGGGCTGTATTCAATCTCTGGTTAAATATTATAAAACGAAGTACATCTGGTCCTACTCTAATGCACAATCAGAACATAACAGCTGTTCTGGACTTGCAGCTGACACTGACACACTGGATCTAGAAAATTGCATCCAGTTTCAAGTCAGACCTAGCAAATCATAACTAAATCTAATTTGTTACTTGTTCCTAGATGGATGCTGCCACCTCCCAGTGCCCCTCCATGTCCCTGCAGACTCCCACACACTTGTTCCACAGTGGTTTCCAACTAGCACAAAGGAAAAAGAAAATAGATCTCCCTCAGCCAAAATTGATTGCTTGAAACCAAAGAGTGCTATGAGGAGCATCTTCCTATACTTGTGCACATGAAAATAGAAATTATGAGTGTGTTGTTTATAGGTGCACTTTATTTGTTACACACAAAAGTGATAACTGACCATGAAAATTCAGCTTAAATGAAAGCAAACTTCACACAGCAGTCTGGTTTCTGACTCAAAGCTGCGTTTCTTTTGCCTGGACTAAGTAAGTAGATTTTTTTAGGGCTTTCGGATTTATTTTCTATGAAAGGAAATATCCAATCTTCTACAAACTTTGCAAAATAAAATAGAAATACTACAGGTGTCTGTGTAGCCCCAGGGATGAATCTTTATCTTGGCTCACCAAAATCCGCTCAGTTATGGGAAGTGCTAAGTGTTTTTTTTTAATAGTCTGAAAGATGCAAGAAAGAAAACTTATGAAAAATGGCTGCAGTTGTTCTCATGCAGAGAACATCTTTCACCTCCACCCCATTCTCACTCAAAGGTTTTTGCACCTCCTGCAGAAATGGATTTCAGGTCTGCCTCACATACTGTTTCTCATGGTCGGGCCTTGGCACGGAGGGCAGTGTTAGGCCTCGTAATTGGCTTTTCACAAAATTTAATCACTTCAAATCATGTGCGAGTAACAAGGACCCAAAGGGTCAAGCCGGGACTCTCAACCTGTGCTGTTATGAACCTGTCCTATTATGTTACTTTCACGCCTTACCTTATGGAAGAGTGTACTAGCCTGCAAGGAAGTTTTTTTCTTACCAGCACATTTATTACTTTAAGTTAATCCCCATTCTCTTCTTAGTGACTTGATTGTTTGGTGTTGCTTTCTAAACTAAGTACCTGCCTTACTCGCCTTAGATTTATTTAGGTTAGCAGAGGCACAGCCAGCATTATTTTAGATGCAATATATTTGGTGCATCCCTGTGCAAGGACATTTATGAACTCTCCATTTAATACTTCAGCTGCTTTACTGTCCTCCCTAGTAACTTCATTTCCAATTTTATTTGGCCACAATCTTCCTTCCTGCAGCATATCTAAGATTTTCAATGCCTAAATATAAATAAATATATATATATTTATATAAACACACATACACATAATATATATGTACATAAAAACATCCCACTTCCTGGAGTGGAACAGAGCATTTCGTTTCATGTTTTAAAATCATTTCATATCTTGTTTTCTAGCCCTCTGAGAGCTTGCACTGAAGATGTGCTTTCAGCATTTCTGGGTCTCAGACTTGCATCAGAACTCTTTTGTATCTGGGACTATTTAGTCCTGAATGTTATTTCAGCTTTGTGGGATGTGCATTTTAATATTAATCTGCTGCAGGACAAAGATGATGCACAAAACGTAAAGAGCAAAATGCACGGCGGGTTACCTGCTAACCAGGTCACCTGCGGGTTCAGGGGAAGTGCCACACAATTACGGGTGTATCCAAAGGAGTGTTCAGGTTGCAGAATAATGTGGACATAGCCATGGTGCAGGTCTGAGGCCTCACGAATCTGGCCTTAGCCCCGATCCAGCCACTTCAAGTGCAGCAGAGAAATTTTTGTCTTTGTGCTGTGGTAGCACTGTCCTGAGTGGAAATGGGACTTGCAGCCTGGAGATCTTGGTTCTGTTCCTACTGTGACCCAAACTCTCCCCACAGACAAGGTATTCTGCTATTTCCTCTCCCTATGACTACTAAGGTACATTATTACCCTGATCTTCCCTTCATTTTGGCACATGTCTGTAGCAGGGACAGGCAGCTGGCAGGTCCCTGTCCCCTTGGTGGACATCCAAAGCATGCAAACCCCACAGAGCACTTTGACCACTCATCATCAACAAATAATCAGAGGTCCCGCAGAAATGGCTTACAGTGCAGATGAAGAGCTAGGAAACGGTTTCAGAACTAAATCTGTGTTCTCCTCCCCTGTTTAACCTTCGGGGTTATCTCTTATAAACAGATAGGGCATTTTGATATACGGCATTCAGATTAACTGGAAAAGAAAAAATAAATAATCTCTAGACCACAGAGAAAATAAACATCTGGTTCATTGCAGCAAATGCATACAGTGAGTTCAATGGAAATATCCCATGGCGATTTCTGCAGTGACAGGGAAATCAGCTCTAAGTATCTATATATCTTGGGAGAAAAAAAAAAAAAAAGGAAAGGCTCAGTCACATCTTGTTGTGCATAATGGTAATTGATTGGCAGTTATCTGTTAGCAATAATTTCTGTTTGATGATTTGCCATATGTTGTCAAGCTCCAAATCAGAAGGGAGTGGATTAAATGAATAGATACTGTCAGGAAAATGTACAAGATCCAGTAGCATAACAGAGGATGTTAGGCATAATATGCACAGCATCCCTCTAAGAGAGAGGAGTTCTTTAAACTAGCCTAATTTTAAGTATACAGGGGCTCTGTAGACTGGCAGATTTACAGATTTCAGGCTCCTAGGGACCATTTTGCTCAAATCTTTCACTTCTTGCCTTTCAGTGACAGGCAAGTGGTGAAACGTCTATTGGCCTTTCAATGATCTTTCCTTCAGGACTCAATAGGACTTTACATCTGCTGAGGAGAATCTATTGGGGGAGACTTTGTGCTATAGCCCAGAGTTCTACCTAAGTGGTGCAAACCACCTATTCACGAGAATGTCACTCAGAGAGGAGAGTCATCTGCAACGCATTTCCCCTGCCAGTTATAATTAGAGTGAGCTGAAGAACAGAGCCCGAAGAACTCAACCTACTGGATTATGAACCTGCAGTCAGGAGGAGTACTGACATGCTGCTGAGGCCCCGTTAACCCAGTATGACGACACTGGTACAGAGCATGAGTTCAGGAGTATGAAAACTGCCTTCTTTCATCTTCAGAAAATGTCTCTGATAACATTAACATTTTGCTTCCTGATTCCACAAAGATGCTGTGGAATGGTTTCGAGTGAACATGCCCTCGGAGTGCCCATTTCAGTGAGGGCAGGCAGAGCTTTCTGTGCTGTCTATTTGGGATAATCCAGGTAGCTGAATTATTCTGCTGCCTGACACATTCTTGGGTAGGAAGACCAGAGGGAAGAGGCTGAGAGAGAGAGATCCCTTAAACACTCTTACCTCTGATCACAGCCACAGCTTCCAGAAAAGCTGCATCTGACATCACAGATTTATCCTTTTGAGGAATTTATGAGAGCACAAGGTAAAAAAATGATACCCTGCTCTTCAGGATTACTCAGAGGTGTCCTGCATATATGGTGCTGCATCTTGCCCCAATCCTTATCTTTCGTTTTTTCTTTTCCTTTCTTTTTTTTTTCTTCCTATATATTTTAGATTTTTTAACTTATCTCCTCCAAATAAATAAAACCCCAGCATGAATGAACCCCTCCATCTGTGGCAGATTCAAATTTAGAACCCAGAATTACCAGGCTTTAGAGAAAGTCACCCCCGAGCCCTTGAAACTCTGAGCACTCACAGGTAGGTCTGGGAGAAATGACAGCCCGGCTCTTCCTTCCTCTGCTTGTCTGCTGACTCACCAGTGCAGCCTGACAGGTGCACAGCAATAGGGTGAAGGCTTCTGTTTTATCTCTAAGAAAAGCATCTCCACTTTAATTTGAAAATCCAGCCCCAAAACAAAACAGTTCTGTAATTTATTTATTAAAAAAAAAAAAAAGAGAGAAAAAAAAGTGGTTCCAGTGTTGGCCTCTAATTGAATGAAATATAGTTGTTAACTAAAACTATGGGGTCTTCAATGGCTATTGATTGGCAAACCCTTTGTGCCAGGTTGGGAAGAGGAGACGCTTGACTGTTTCTGCTGAGCAGAGAGAAATGCAGGTAAAAATTAAGATGAGCACCCAAGTGCTTTCCCCACTTGCATTTTGGGGGGCCTGATGCCACAGTATAACTTAGATATCCAAAACAGGTGTGTTTACTTCTGGGTGAGAGGCCTGGCACAGGAGAAATGCCCTCTCAGCTAGTCAGAAATACATCTTTTTGGAGATACAGTTGTCTAATTAACTCAAAGAATTGAATTACGTCCTCACAAGTGGAGAATATTTTTTTAAGTGCTTGCTACAAAATAATNCTTGACTGTTTCTGCTGAGCAGAGAGAAATGCAGGTAAAAATTAAGATGAGCACCCAAGTGCTTTCCCCACTTGCATTTTGGGGGGCCTGATGCCACAGTATGACTTAGATATCCAAAACAGGTGTGTTTACTTCTGGGTGAGAGGCCTGGCACAGGAGAAATGCCCTCTCAGCTAGTCAGAAATACATCTTTTTGGAGATACGGTTGTCTAACTCAAAGAATTGAATTATGTCCTCACAAGTGGAGAATCTTTTTTTAAGTGCTTGCTACAAAATAATTTATAACTAATATGTGGATGCCCAGTGCTGGCTTCCACCCTAGCTTTTACTTATTCACTGCCAATAGAAAGGCGTTATTTTAGCTTGGGGAAAATATCTCATTTTGAGAACAAATGAGTATGAATAAATATGGGGCCAGAATTAGAACCAAGTCACTCGCTGTGGGAGCACATTGGTCCTGGGACATCTTTCTAAACAAAGTGCCCTTTTCAGTGCCCAATTCCCCTAGAAACCTGGCAGTACGGTGGAAAAGTGGACACCCCTACGTGAAAGAGGATGGCTCTTCAAAAGAGAGCAATAAATTAGTATTCTGTAGCCAGTTGTAATTGCATTTTTGGAACAGTTATGTCTTTGCATGAAGTGCAGTGAATGCTTTATGATTCCAGCAGGAGGTTGCTCTCGGAGCCATCCTGGTAGATGCTGAGGCTTTCAGTACTTAAATAGCTTTGGGTGAGCAGCTTTCCGCTCCGTCTTCATTTGCAGGCTGGAGTTGCCAACAGAAGGATTAGAAAATCCCACATGAGATTACTCTCCCGAGACCTCCAATCCAATTTTGCATACTCCAGAAATCCAGATAAGGCTCCCAGCTTCTGGACGCTTTCACCGGATAAACCTTCTGACGTTGATCAAGCTTGTGCTTCACAAGGCACTAAACACTGAAAAGAGACTGATAAAATACATCTTTATGGTATTTAATGCTTGTCTAAAGCCTAAGGAATTGAGGTGAGAAAATATGGGAATGAACTCAATAAAAAAAGTTTTTTTTTTTTTTTTTTTTCCAGGGGATGTTGGTGGGCAATTCATGCTAAACACCTCGGTTGACCTGCAGGATCAAGAAACAGCAATATTTTTATTGCAGGTTTTATCGATTAGGTATCGTTAGTGTTACTGGTCAGTCTGCTGGTAGCTTTACCTTCTTGAAGCTAAGTGTAAAGACAGTCAACACAGGGTATAAGCTGCCCTAGCGCATCAGCACTGCTGTGGGAGGCAAGAGAACTGATTTTGATGGGGCCTGACCAAGGGGACTGTAGCGCCCCAAACAATATGGGTTTCAAAAAACAGGAGTGGAGCAGGAAATCACATCCATGCTGCCCATTGCAACCCATGCCCATCGGTGCACTTGCCCACACAATCTCGGTCCCTCCTGTGCTGACAGCAGCACAACGTTAGCACCACAGGAGAAATAGCACTGACCCTCATGCTATAGAATCCTTCCAGGACAAGCGTGTGACAGAAGGACACTGTACCGGACACAATGCTGTATTACACTAGGGTAATTCATCTTTCCCTACGAAGACTTAAAGGGTTAGTATTCAATCTCTTTCTTTAATCCTCCAGATATTTTCAACATAAGATACTGGATTTGGAGGGGATTTGTTTGGGGGGATCAAACAGTTAGGCAGAAATTATGTCAGCATTCTTTTGCCACTACTATAATCAGAGAAAATTTTTTTTCCATAACAGGAAAGGACTAGGCACTGAGCCACTAAAAATTTTAATTACTAGATGACTTTAAAACACGGTAATTTAGTCCCAATTAGTGTTATAATAATTTATTTATATAATACCAGTATATGCAGTTATGTTCTATAATCCATTTACTCTAAGTCTTGTAATATGTGTGGCCCATTAAGTGATGAAGTAGAAGGCCATTAACCTGTAATGCGAGTTCAGATTATGTTATTAGATTGCATTTAGTTTTTTCACTGGTGGGTGTTGACATTTTAGAGTGCTTTTGGAGTAATTTATCTACAGCCGCTCATTTCTCCTCAGCCACTCAGAAACACTGCAGATCTGGACTACTGCAGGCCTGATAATGTAGATGGATTTCTTCATTAAATCACTGATGTTGGTTGTCTTTGTGTTTCTGATAGTTTCTCCGATCCCATTATCAAAGTGAGTATATGGCACCATTCATAAAAAATATTCTGAAAATTATGAGTCAGGTGGCCTCAAAATCAGGAGCTATGACTTAAACTCACAAGGTTTAGCTATAATTAATTCTGACTGCTTTTCCATTGGTTTCTATATTTGGAGCTGTAAGGATTGCACTCAGGTGCTATTACCAAACTGTTTTTTTCCATAGTGCTTTGGCAAGTGAGAGCAGAAAAGATGAACGCTACCATTTTATCAGTGCATTTGTGGCCAACTACCTGTGAAACCTGGCAGTGTATCCAGCGAAATTCATCCCTCTGTTGGTGCCCATAAACAGATGGGTCTTAAACAGAATGGTGGCCGCATAAGGGCCTTGGGACACTTAGAGGCATCTCCAGGGCCAGGATTGTCTGAAATAGTGGCCCTGCCTTCCCCTTGCTCTTGGGTTTGTAGGTTATGAAATCAAGATAGGACACAGCCTTCATGTCCCATGAAAACCTCCCGCTTCTGCAATCTCCATCATCTCTCAGGTCCATGCTGCCGATGGCAGCGCTTCAAATAACGGGTCATATGAAAACAACTAATCCATCTTGGTTAAAATGACCCTGAAAATGGGGGACAGCAGCAAGGAAACACCTGTTAGATCATTTAAAAAACTTTCAGTTGGCACCTTCAGGGGCTTTAGTTGCTGGCCAGCTAGTGGGTGGACAAGCCGACTGCTGTAGGAGAGGACAGTTTGTGGAGCTACGTGGATGGCAGCAGAGCTAACGTCAGTTGGAATAAAATGAACAGCTGTGAAATTTCCCAAGTGGCTTTTCCCGTCTCTTCTCTCCCAGGGCCCATTACTTTGGTCCACTATATGGATATATATTCTATAAATCATATGTGGCTGGAGGAGCTGAGGAACCACTGGATACATTCTTGAAGAGAAACCCACTAAAGGTAATAACATAATACACTGCCTATGTCTCAGCACTGCATGGTGTTGCAGCATCGCTAAGCACTTGCCCCCTTCTTGAACGTTTCTCCAGGCTGTGGAGGCTGGGGAGGTCCCAGAGCTGCTGAAAAGACAAGATTTAAACACACAGAGCCGTATCCGGGCTCATCGTTCAAATATTCCCTACCCTGTGGCCCTCTTACACTTGGGATCAACTGAGGGAATGGGGCAATGAGAGGTGGCAGAGTCTGTAACACAATGTGGAGTGGCAGTTTTTGGTTGCCCACTGATTTTATGTGAAAGAAATAATCCCAAGCCCTGTGGTGCTGTTCGCACACCAGGGTAGTTACTCATTATTTGATCCCCAACACCCCGCTGCTGAGTGCAGTGGAAGTGCCCAGGCAAAGCACAAGATACTGCGTGTGAGTGCTCCCAGAGTCTTGTTTCCTCCTGTTGCTTTGCACTGGTGTAACCTGCAGGCTGCCCTTCTGCTCATGGTGCAGCTTTTTGCACATATTGTCCTTGCAGCTAGAGATCCTGCTTCAGCCTACAGAGCTCTTTTTCTTTTTTTTTTTTTGAGAAAATCTCTTGATCAGCCTTTCCAATTTATTTTTAATAAATGATCTTCCCTCAGTGTGTCCCTGCTACAAGGGCAGTTTGGGGAAAATGGATGACTGTGCACTTTCTTAAATATTCCAGCCTCTCAGTCAGTGTGGGCAGATACAGTGCAGGGATGCTAAACTGGGTTGTGCAGATTGCTGAAAGGGAGAACTAAAACCACCCAGTTTGCAAGGCAAGCCTTGTCTCCAAGAAGATTAAAAAGAAGATATTCCTGTCTTGTTCTGCTATTATTTTATATTTATTTCTTTTTCTTTTCCTTTTTTTTTAACATCCTTACTGGTAAAAAAAATCATGATATGGCCCTGAGAGAAGAAAAAAAAAGTCTCACCACCCACTCCAGCTTTTAATGATCTTCATGCCTTTAAACTGTAAAGATGACTGTGTTTCTGGTTTTATTTTTGCTGCAATTCATACATTTGCATCCAATGTCCGGAGCAGCAGGAAGGCTGTAGGGACCCAATTTTGGGAGGTTTGTAAGGCCGGCAGGTGCCATGTCTTGGGCTTGGGCTGGCCTGCGCTGTCCCTGCCGCTCTCCATCCCATCTGAAGGGGACCATCTCTTTCAGTCTCAAAGCTCCATTAAATTGTCTCCTTCTGTCTGATTGCAGGTGATTGCTTCAAAATATCTCATATCTGAAGTGCAGGCTATGAAAAGAAGTGTTTATCCCAGGGGAGGAGCAGCAATTCCTCCATTTTGCTTTTATGAGAGATACCAGCAGACGTATTTCAGACTCTGTCTGGTTTTGTTACCTACACGTGACCCTTTATGGGCTGGAAGGGATATGAAAGTGTTTTGAGCCCACTGACACCCATTTGGCTATTTCACTGCTGAAACTGTGAGGTTAATTCAACAGGACTGGATGTGTAATAGCTTCTCTTCCCACATCAGTTCAGCATGGATGCTCCAGCAATTCAGTGAAGTCTTTACAGTCTGAGCTGAACAAACTTCTCAGGTCAGTTTTGCCTAGTAGATCCACACCTGACAGTGATATGTTGCTTATTTTCTTCATTTGTTAACAAATCCATGGAAGTAGCACTCCATTACTCTTTGAATGACTCTTGAACGAGCATATACGGTGCAAGCTAAGCCTTGGTGGAGAAGATATGTCTCCCTTCCAGGAGCTGTGTGTCACGGTAAGATGAATCCTGGCACTCTGTGCGTTAGCGGGATCGATGTTTCCAGTTTTGATCCTAAACTAAAAATAACAACAAAACAAATGAGAAAAGTGAATAAACCTCAGCTAATTAACTGGACAGCTTCCCACATTGAGTAGAAAAAGAAAAGATTACTAAACATTCCTATAGCTGCTGCCTGCTAACAGCATAAATAAAGCATGCAGTTTCACGCTTTTGCATTCACGTCTCTTAGGGAGTCAGGAAATAATGGCATTTCTACTGTTAACTACAGCTTTTCTGAATGTTTGGGACAATATCAATTATGTATTACTTTTTGAAAGCAAGGATACTAGCTAACTTGTCAAAATCTTGGAAGTTTTCTGTTATTTGCTTGTTTAATAACTAGTTAGATAGAACTGGATTATACCGGCACATCTGCACTATAGTTATTCTATCTATCACTTTCTTTTTTTTCCCCACTAACTCACTATTCAGATCCATGTAGGGACCAAAAAGGCTGACTAAGGCTCATTTTCTCTCTTGATCCCTTACCGGATTATACCAGATTCTCTGTGCAGTACCTGCGTTCAGCTATATAGAATCAACCTCACTTTTCTTCGCTATGTAGCCTGGCTAGATCCAGTCTCAGTACATCCTGGTATCACCAAATTCATGGGATAATCAATCACAAATGTCACTGAAAAAAATGCAGGATTTCAATAGTCTATCTTCATTTTAGACATGATAATTTGATATGTGTGAGTAATGAGTGATGTCACTGAAAGAAAAAGTACGTTATGGGCTTAATCATGACTATGTCATGGGGGCCTCCCTGCAAATTCCTCTGGAGATGGCTGTGATGTTGTTCTGTGGAGGATGCCAAAAGAGGGCAGTGGTGAGATGATGGTGGACAATGTGTCCAACATAGAACAAAAACATTTTTTAGGAGATTCAAATCCACAGAAATAGTATTTCCACAGATTGATAAATACTCCTAGAGATTAGTTATTTAGTAATTACTATTTATGATAGTCTTGAGGCATCTTCCAGCTCAGAAAATTTCAAAAAAGATGACTGCCAGAAGCTGAAGAAACTTATCAAGATGATGCTTTTTAACCTGTTTGACACACCAGTTTCCAAAGCATCCACTAGTGGCCAATGTCAAAGACAGGTTATTGGGCCAGGATGCCTTGATACCAACCCAGAGCTGTCGCTTGTGTGTTATGGGCCCAGGAACTCTCTCAATAAACCTCCTGTGTCCCCTGTGGACGCTTCCTGAAAGTCAGGAAAGTCGGATCACTGTGATTAACATTTCTGTCTCATCGAGGTAGGCAAGGAGGAGGTCACCAAAGATACCTTTCCGCAAAAGTGCTTTCAAACCGTAATGCTATCACTGTGACAGAGCTTCTGTATGTGATAGGTGCCTTCGTGGTGTGCAAAATCCTCTGGCTGCCAGCCCTGTCCAAGAGATGAATACAGTTTTAATGTGTCCAGATGTAGGTATAGAAATAAAATAAATCAAATACGTTTCTTTCCATTCTACATTTCTGTTTCAACTCAACACTGTCTTTGCTTAATAGCAAGACAGATTTTGCAGATTTTAAAACACTAATCATCAGGCAATTATTTCTAAAAAAGATTTGCTTGCAGCAGACTTTTCTCTTAAGTTGAAAGCCTTGATGTTCCATTCATTTTTTTTCTGTTTAAAAGTGCAATTATTTTCTATCATGTATTCTATATCAGCTGAAATACCTCATCCTCTGGCATAGTTTGAACCTAAATAATATCCATTTGGAAGATTTTTGGGAAAAAAATTAATCTATAGGAACAAAAGCATTGATAAGAAACATACAATATAACAAGCAGCTGAAGCTGATGGGTACATATCTTAAGATATAATTTTTGGTCTTTATAAGGCATCAATTTTTCTATAAGGTGGTTCTGTAAAATGAAATGTACTTTTTACACTTAGAATTTCTGAATAGAGAATAACTGGTACAGTAGTTACTCAGGATATGTTTTCCCGAACTAATCAACAAATACAACAAATCAAAATCAACAAATTTACGCTGTTTTCCTAGTTTATGCTGGTGATAGGAAGAAAAAACAGAAATCTAAAATACATTAAAATCAATATAACTAAACCAAAAGTTTCTCTTCACATGAAATATTACAGTATTTCAGTATTTCCTTTAAATAATCAACACAGAAATAAAATATTTATTCTCACAAGAGGAATGTCCTTATCCATCCTTAAACAGAATTATTTTACAATTTCAAAATTGTCCATGGACATAAAAATCAGATCTTGTTCTCTTTCTATGGGTTTCTTTCTCTTTCTAATGGGTTCTTCTATTCTACCCAAAGTTCTACCTGGGATCCTGGTTTCTTTGTGTTTCACTCATTTTTTGTGCATCATTCTCCACCAAAAAAAAATCTTATTTGCTTTTCTTTTTCAAACCATTTTTCTGGTTTGGTCCATATGGGCAGCACGATAACACTCATTTTTTATTCTGTGGTATGTGTGGAGTAATGTTACCAGCACAGACCTCATTCTGCACCTTGAATGACCAAGGACCTATTTATTGCTGAGATGTAAACAAGTCATTGCCATAGGTTCAAAGCCATGTCTGAATACCCATTTTTTGATCCAGAGTTAGAAATCTTAATGATCCTCTCCACTTTTTAGATCTTACCTAATTCTCAGCTGTTAACTGATAAACAACATTTATTTTAGAAATATCACGACCTCTTATTTTTTCATCTAAATACCTTATGTTGGATGAGTATATTGATGTTTTGATTATTGCTTTATAATTTGAACCCAGTTTCCTTCATCAAAGTGTGTTTCTGGTTCTGAAGCAGAGGTGTCTAGTGCCATCCGAGGTGCCCTTGGGTGTTTTGCTTAGCCCTACTGCAGTTGCAGGAGGGTCTGTATATACTGGAGCCCTGTGTAACTTCCCAGCTTTTTTAGACCATTTCTGCTACGCCAATTTTCCCATGCAATTACAAAGCTAATTACAAGGAGGCTGGGAAGAAATGGTTGTGAAGCATCATCCATGCTGTGCTTCCTGGGAATTTACTGGGAAAGCAGCTGTGCCAAATAGGGGAAATTGCTGCCTTCGTTAACCCGGCTGGCTATTCACTGCTAAAATTTTCTCTGTCATTAAAGTGCCAGAAGAATGGACCATTTTGAAGCAGTTGCAGGTCACAGCGGAAAATGAAGGAAAAGGCTGTTTCTCTTTACAGGGGATTTCAATAGAGATGAGGCACATTCTACACATATGTAAAAAGGTCCCTTTGTATCTTTTTAAACTCTTATTTAAGTATACTTTAATTAGCACATTCCCTTTACCGAGTGTGTAGTAAAGTCCTATCTTCTTCATATATTAAATTGCAGCTTTGGCTTTTGACATGATTGTTCTCTCCTTGGATGCAGATTCCTAATGAGGTTTGCTTTTTTCGGTAAGCTCGTGGTGGAACAAGTCCTGCTGTCATGAACTGAAAATCCAACTATAGAGTCTGCTTCCAGGGATGCTTTTGGGGAAATTTGCTCCTGAAGTTCCCAAATTTCTGACGTAGGTAAATAATCATGTCTTGCAGCTACAGTTTTGACTGACTGACAGGTTAAAAGAAGTTCCTTGACAGCTTTCATAATAGGAGAAATTGCTCCAACAATTCCTAGCAAAAAGAACAATCCCTTTTTCTGCCAAATTATTTTTCTGTCCTACTGCTAAACTACTGTTCATGTCAAGGTCCTTTAGATTGCTCTCCGACCTGAGAAGAAAGGGAGTGACATGAAATCAGGGAATTTTGCTTGGCTCCCTTGTTTTATCTAGATGAAATGGTTAGTCCCGAATGCAAAGTGAACATAAATAGCAGACAGCTGAAATCCCACTTTTAGGCATGACAGTTCATCAGCTTCTCTATCTGAAGAACTTTTGTCCCCAGAGGTAGCTGTAGTTTGAGAAAGAAAGGCAGAGAGCAACCATTTGCTCTTGGCCACAGTGCCCATCCAAATATGTGCACCACAGAGGGACCGACACTTTTCTGGAGACTGCTCGGATGAAAGGAAGAAGTGAGTGGTGAATAGTATCCCCTGGACTGCACTGAATGGCAGCTGTGTCCTCTGATATTACCGCATCGCTCTGTACTGCAGGAGAAAGAGAAGCAGAACTTGTTGTCGTGGGACTGATTATAGAGCGCAGCGCAGCTCTGCAGAATGAAGGCAGGCAGAACTGGGGCTTGAACGAGCAGCTCAGGTTTTATTTCCTTAAACAATTCTGATTAATGCTGCTTCTGTAAGCATCAGCAGCTTAGATCAAAGGGCGACTGTTCAACAAAATGTTTGTCCTGGAATTTTCACTGTTCAGACTTGATTTTTTTTCCTTGAAGATATCAGATTGCCAGGGAAGAAAAATGACAACAGGAAGTGTGTTTTGCACGTGATAACAAGCAAGACTGACAACAGGGCATGCTGAGATACTTTTTTTCTGTTCGTTTTTTTTTTTTTTTTTGTTAGGCCAAATACCACTGATAATGTTTCTGCTGGTGGTTATTCATATTCCATAAACACAGAATGTGACCAGAATAAAAGATGGCACTGGTCATCTCAGGAGGAAGAAACTTAATATTTTCTCAGGCACTCTGAGAGGTTCCCAAGCTGATTCTTGCTTACCATGCTGGTGTCCCAAGGATGTTCTCAGTTCTGTGAGGAGTGGTGTCATCCTTCAGAGTGAAGATACCAGCCAAAACTGAGAGATGTCAGTTGTAGTTACTATCAGCTTTGCATGTCTTCTCAAAATACCCAAGACCTCATGAGGCTGAAAGAAGGAAATATGATGGGAGAGATTTCTAAGCAAGTGCTGTATTGCTACTGGAAGGTGCTATCTTGCCTGGATGCCTGAAACCTCCTTTTTCTGCTTTCTCTTTTGACCTAGAAATGTTACCTACACAGCTGCTGAGAATGGCCCAGGGGGCTGCAGAGAACAGCTCAGATCCATCAATCCAGGGCCATGTGATCCAAGACAGAAGACAACCCCTTCATCACCTGACAGCACCACAGACTTCCCAACATCTTAAGAACAAAATTTAAACCCAATGTAAAAGTCAAAAAGCCATAACAAGTTAGTTCAGCTACATGTCTTCTAAATGTCTTCCTGAGCCATGGGAAGTGCACGAGAAGAGTTTTATCTGCATAAGTTTATGTAACCAGAGTGCTGAGCACAGGTTAATGCTGCAGAGATGCAGATACAGCCTGGAACAACACCGTGAGCAGGACTGTGTCTTGATCATGACTTGCTTCTGCGTAAGTTAGGCAAATAGCCACAACCAGCCCCGCTCTCAGAGTGTGTTTTGCCGCTTACAAAGGCGTGTTCATAAGACTGAGTAAATATGAACATATGGACCATCATAGAGAAAACATACTCCTTTTGCAGGGTCCAGTAAAGGCTATTATTTCAGGGGAGAGGCTCTCATTTGCTTTGCATCTGGAGCTGGTGACACGTTGTAGCTTGTTAGCGATGTCGTCATGTCATGCAATCCAATTAGGGACAGTCCCTCACTTTGCACCGTGCTGTTTGAATGGATATCAATGACAGTAATTGGCAGACTCCAATTAATGGAAAGCTTTTCAAGTATAAATATTTATAAATAAGAATTTAACCCAATAGTTCTGTGTTTTATCCGTATTTTTATATCGATGGTGGTTAATGGTGGTCAACCTGTTGCTCGACATTTCAAATCTGTTAATTATTCTGTCAAATCTTTTCCCCTGGAGCTTGTACAACAATTTCCACTCTGCTCCCCCTGAGCTTTACATGCTGAAATCCAGGTATGACACTCAGTGGACCTTTACCTACTCTATAACGCAAAGGAGAAGGAATTCTGATTCCACTGGGAATCAGAAGTGGCCAAGAGGCGCTGAGAATTTTCCTGGCTAGGGTAGACCCAAACTTAAGACATTGCTTCAGAGAAGATCTCTTTGGTTGGTGCCCCATATGAGACTGTGTGGGCCACCCACAGTCCTTTGGTTTCTTTGCCCACCCTGACTGCTTATCCTGTAAGTTCTTTGAGGGGAAGAAGATCTTTTATTACTGATCCCTGGTTCAGTGAATCCTAGATCATGACTGGAACCATCATGATAACATATGTATTCTGTCATAGCCACTTTGAGGAGACTGAATTTTAGAAAGTCCAAAGATTATGTAAGTCATTATTTCAAAGCTTTACTTGCAAACATGTGCAAGAATATGAAGAAAGTTATAGAAACCTGTGAACCTGTTCACAGTTATAGAACCTGTTCTGTTGCTCATTTGAGCCTTAAGATCACTTCGTAGCAGGTTTCTCTTGCATGTTTTCTTTACAATGCTACCGTGAATTGCCTTCTTTCTGGCCTGTTTCTGATCTGAGCAAGTTTTCTCAAACTGCAAAGGGGAAAACTGTCCCATCTTTGTGCCTGTAGCTAGATATTCCACTTGGCTATCAGCAAGAAGAATTACAGAAAGGTAATTTGCAATGGAGGAAATAAGGGAACTTATTGACTGTGAAATAGACTGAGATATTCCTAAATACAGTTCATATAAAGAGTGGTCATTGATTTTAAGATCCATAACTGGAGAACAGTTGCTGTTATGAATGTTCCAAGAGTCATGGCTCAAGAAAAGAAGTTTTTTTAAAAAAAATCTCCTAATCTCCCGAACTTCAGGTATCTGTGCAATTGTTTAACTTTTCTCAATAGATGAACATACTATGTATCTTTATTCTTCAGGTAGTTTTTGTAGCAGTTCTCCTAAGATGAAACAAACTGTTATTATGTATTATGTGCATTTTTGTGGAAGGTAATGTAAACATTTTTTTTTTTTTAAATCACCGAAGTCACCTGAAAATATTTAGGCTCCAGGCTTCCTTCTGAGCACCACTTTATTGGTTTTTGCTGTAGTGTGAAACTGTAGAGCAAAATTCTCATGTTATCTGTCTCCAACAGATTTACAATATTGCAAGATTAATTATATTAGCTGCATTTCACGACTCACTGCATTTGTATTACCATTTGAGAAGCACAATCATTTATCAACAGCAAACTTCAGGGCATTTACTTTCCATGCCCTGGCACTGTGAACTTCTAAGTACATGAGCTTGCCTAGGAGCACAAGAGTGCCTGCTCCTTTTCCCAAAGAAAATTCCACAGTTTTAACCCCCCTCATAGTTTGGACAAAGTTTTCCTAATGATGACGTTAATAATAGGGTCACATCCTCATGTCCTTTTTTACACACAGCTTTTAATGATATAAATTATCTCTTTAAAGTCATTCTCCCACCAGAGAAGAAGGGAGTAACCCAAAAGATGGGCAGCAGAAGCTAGAAGATGTCTAGAAGATCTCTAGCTAGAGATGGAGGCTCTCCAGGCTCCCTTCATCTATCCCCTTCCCATCACAAGATTATTCTCCAGGGCCCACTCTCTGCACCCTAACTCCAACCTGTTTCCAGATAACTCTGGCACTTTCAGGACCTCGATTTTGGTCTTGCCTGATCTATATTAGCTGTGCTTAGGCATATTCTACTTTTCTTTTTCAGATCCAGGTCTTTTTCTCTTGCAGACCTTTTCCTTTTCTGCATTCACCCTAGACATACTGTCAAGCTAGAGTCCTAGTAACTTCCAGATAAATAAATGATCTGGTTCTCCAGACAATGCCACAGCCCACACTAAGTTCAGGATTGTTACAGTTACAGCAGCCTAGTAATTTAAAGCTGACTTAGACACATCTATAGTACAATGGTCCTTACTGTGGCTATGGTATAGCCACGCACTGAATTTTATCCATCTTTCCCCTTATGTACTTCCACCTAAAGCACTCAGAACAGTTCCAGTCCTTAGTTGGCATCGGAGGATCAAGGTTTAAATGTGCATGGAGCAGTTTTATGCTGCGTGCTCTGAGCGTGCTAGCTCGTGGGAGACTGACCCTGGTGGATCACGTTAACCCATGGTTTTATGGGACTGGGAATGCAGGCATGGAGCGCAGGTCTGGCGGAGATCGTTGTGTCAAGGGCGGTGCTATGGAAATAGGAACCTCAAGATAAGACTCATTGCCACAAGAAGTGCTGGAGCACCATTTCCCTTCTCTAATTCCTCTCATTCCTTTGACTCCTGTGGAAGTTAAAGCTGCTCTGTGGCTCTTTTTATAAAGTCATAACTTCCTTTAAATTTTCACCTTCTTTTCTGGAGCAGGAAGTATTCAAAGAGCAGACAGCCGTGCACTGCCTACCCTCAGACACAAGCACCAGATCACCCATCTGCCCGCCCTGAAGCCATGTACTCCACAATTTAAATAACAACCACCTGGTACTGAGCAAAGTGACAAGCTTCCTCAATTGCTAGTTGGCATAAAAGGCACTGCCTTCCCCTCGATTTTCTACAGCATTATGTGTTGCAAATTCACATCATTTTGAGGAATCTGACAAAAAACAAACAACCAAACCAACAAAACGCAGAAGGAGTTAAAGCTGAAGTGGGCTGAATGCTTCAAAAATCACATAAATTAACCCATGTTCACTGACAAAGAAGGTGGATTGGGATTAGAAAGGCTCTTTTCTGTTTCTGCAATTGGCTTTCAGGTAACCTTGGGTAGATAATTTTACTTTAGAGGACCTCCACTTTCCACATAAAGAATTAAAATTTCACAGCACTTAACTTGTGGATAGAGCTATATGAATCTCATGGTAAAACATTTTGGAAGTTAGGGAGAGCCATACTGAAGGAAGAAGAAGGCCCAGCTTACAGGCCTGGCATCAGCATAGCTTCAATTTTACCTCAGTTTTTATGGGTGTTGGCTGCAGTTTTGAATAAAGCTGTTCATATGTCATTTGCCCACATCAGGCTTAATAGTCATGTACTTCATCTGTGAATGCCATTGTGGTGTTCCTGGGACTAAAAATGGAACAGCTGATGTTAGTAAAACTACAGCACAAAAGATATAGCTCACACCAGAATACAAGTGTTTCCTTTCTTTCAGGTTAAATTGCAGCATCTTTGGGGCATGTGGGAGTAAGAAAGTCCCTGAACCACACCTTAGTGCACTCAGCATTTGCTGTGAAGCTTCTGCTGATTAGAGTGTTTCTCATATGCAAAATCAGTTCAAATTCTGGGCAGGTCAGCAAGATGTTGATAAAAAGTTTGCATTGCACAAGGTCCAGGAAGCAAGAAGTAAACAATTCCCAGTCCTTCAGTTTATTAGCCTCGCTACTGTTGGATGAAAAGCAATGGATGACACCCTTAAACAACATTGTGCACTAAAGGATAGGTTAGGTAAGACTAAGAAATTCCGATTTTCAGTGGAGCATTCCTTGTATATTACAACTTCTTATAAAAGAGGCATTTGAAAGTCCACTGTGGTCTTCTCTCATTATTAATCTTTTTTTTTTGCCCGTGATGTGTGACTGCCAACATATGGGAGCATTATAAATCAGAGTGAGAAATAAATATGCCCATTTCATCTTGCAGGGGGATATTAAATTTTCATGACCCCTTGCTTCCTTTTATCCCACCATCAACCCATTGAATGCCATCAGTAGCTTGATGCACTGCAGGACTAAAACTGGCATCCAATTCACCATAAATGATGCTTTGAAATGCTGGCCCCGGTGGATACTTTCCATGTGTCCATTTCCAGCCCTTCGCCTATCTGATTCTTGCCATTATTTTCTGGCTCTAATCAGAAATCAGGTGGCTGTTCACATGTGATGGATTTTGCTTCTGGGACCATCTAATCAAGGAATATGTGCACCATTGTAATTCAAAGGACCTTCAAGCCCACCAGGTGAGCTGGCAGACAGCAGACATCAGCCCTCACCATGTGCTCAGTGAGAACAATCAGAGGAGCCTTCAAAGGCACCACTCTCTTCTGCCACTCTCTTCTCTCACAGACCCTTCCTGCTATCCTGCTTTCACACTGCATTTCCCTCTGAGCAGAGATTAAAATTGGAAAATTTAAATTTTAAAATTGGCTGGCTGAAGCTCCCAACATCTCCTGAAGCACACTTCTTCCTTCAGACTTCCTCGTGGGGAGCTGGGCTGGGGCTGTGGCCAAAACAGAGGCAGGAAGTTCTTTTTACCTTCCTTTCCTTTGTTCAAGCATCTTGAAGGCCACCGCCTCTGAAGAAGCAGATGGGAAGCTATAGCTGGGTGTATCGCACAGCTCCGAGAATTGCTGTTCCTAATGCTTCCTCAGTGAGGATGAATTATTCAGGCAGGTTCAAATTTCTCACTTGCACAGGGAGTATCTAATGCCTGGCATTATCTTTTTGTATTTGAATGGGATAAAACAAAGCATGGCCAAAACATTAAGTTTGTGTTTTCCTGTCATTCAGATCTGAGTGTCCCCAAACATCATCTTAATCTTTGTCAAATCTTATATCACCTGGATCATTAAACAAAGCTACTTAAAAAAACACTAATGTTGTGGGCAAAACGGGATGAGTACTAGGCTGAACGAGCATCCAACAAGCATTCAGGTTAAAAACAGCCTCTTCTGGGTGAGGAATGCCCCCTTGGAATACTCCTGCTCCAGGAGGGCAGGAGCTGATGAAGCTAGCTGGAGAGATGTTAGTGCCAATGGCATAATGGAATATTATTTGGAGTCAGGATTAAAGTGGGACATCAGAGGTCAGCTTTCTAGCTCTGTTAAGTAGGCTAGAGAGAGGGTCGGAAGAGAACCAGACATAAAAGGTGACACGGTTGGCTCATGGTTTGGGCCTGAGGCGATGAAGAGAGAGCCCAGGTATTCCAGCTCCCCCCCAGGTGGCCCACGCTGCCCTCGCAGCAGAGCACTGGGCGTCCCGCAGCGATCCAGCCGCGAGTGCCGTGACCCCTCTGCCGATGGCCAATGCTGTGCGCTGCAGAAGGCACTTGGGCAGCTCTCCCCGACACTTGTACAGCTCCCGCTCCTACGCAGCACTGACATCCCTTTCCTGCTCAGTGATTGTCTTAAATTACCATGCACAAGGGCTGTCGTTGTTTGCAAAAACAGAAGTCCTTTGTGCCTGAAGTGGCACACATGAGAATACCGCAGGCTCATCAAGCCTTGTGGGATCAGGTCAGGTTTCTGGGAAAAAAAAAAAGGATTATTTTCCGCTATGTTTATTCTCCTGCAGAAGCCATTACTGTGAATGATTAATAAACTGTTCCGTGGGAGCTGGGTTCTCTCTGGTGTCCTTGCTGTTCTCTTCAGATAACATCTAGGAAAATACAGTGAGAAATTAGCTAGTTAATGTGCTGTGTGTCAGTACTGCAGATGGATGGTTCACTGTGCTCTTCTTTGCCCTGCTTCGCATTACTAGAGCCATTTCACTTATCAGGAGAGCAGAATTGCTCCCAGGAGGTGACAGTGGAGCCAGTCCTGGTTCATTATGTGTGGACAGAGGCCTCTTTTTTTACAGCAGGATCCGTCTGGATCCACCAGGAGGTCAGCCTGGCCTGTGGAAACATCTTGCACGGAGGCTGCAGCAGGGTCTATGTCGGTTTGACAGACCTCAGCCCCCTCATGGACCTGGCCTGGCAGCCCCAGGAGTGGTGGAGCTGCACGCATGGGGAAGGGAGAGCTTTCCCCCCTCAGTAGTGTGGGAGCTCCCTATGGAAAGCCCGTTTTGCCCAGAGCACTGGTGGTTGAACTGGCTGCAGTTTATGACCTGGATCATAATTTCTCTTAAACTCAGAAGGACTTATACAGGTCTTGCTTACTTGGAAGCTCAGAGCTCTGGAGATGCAGAGCTAAAGCTCCTGCATATTTAGATCAGTTACGAGCAGCCGGGCTGGGGAAGAGGGCCAGACTCTGGAGGGGAGGCGGAGGTGAGAACAGCCGGGCAGGCTCATGAAGGACGGGCACCTCCTTGGCCCTCTGGCCTTCCCCAGAAAGCTGGGCGTTCTGGCCAACACAATCCCTTCCTTTCATGCTCTGGGGCCCGTCCTCGCTGCAGCTTTTCCCAAACAGTCTTGGAGAGGGCCACAAAGGGCCGCATTATGCCTGGGCAGCGAAGGACGCAGAGCCGGTGCCAAGAGAGAGCGCTTCCCGGCACAAAGAGGGGGCTTGTGCCTCAGGAAGCTTCCCGGCCCATCTGCGTCGGGGACAGACAGCGGCTGTGTATGATGGAGAGCTGGGGAACGTGGCCCTGCCGCTGGCCCCAGCCTGGCCCTGGCCAGCACGGCCTTCCTCCTCCGGGGCCTCAATGGGCTGATTCATGGGCAGGCGGCCCCGGGAGCCTGGTGAAGGCAGCGTGGAGGGGCTGCGTGTGGCTCATGGGCCTCCCGCCTCGCAGCCCGAGCACCGTCCTCCCACTGACAGGAAAATTAGGAACCACCAGGATCAAGAGCTCTTGGCTTCTCTCAAGGCAGATTTCTTTTCTAAGCACTCTCACCCAGCTTTTCTAAGCAGGACTAGTGAAATATTGCTTAGATATTGGGCAGAGGGTCTCAGAGAGAGATACAAAGTCCCTGTCAAAAATACGGAACAGATGTGCCTAGGGCTTCATACGGAGACCCTTTAGTTCTTGTCTGCAAGCTCTGGAAGATGGGAGGGACTTCTATTTTATTAGGAGAATGTCCCTGCAAGAGAGAAATTGGTTTGTGAAATGACCATGCAAGGGGAAAAATAATAAAAAAATCCTGTTAAGAAAGCACGAAGTCCTGTTTGCGCTGCGGTAGGGGGGACCTGCTGAGCCTTTGCTGGTCAGGAGCTGACATCCACCCTGGCCTGCTTTGGGTACTGCACACTGGAGCCTCCTTGGGACTTGTGTGCAGCAGGGCCGTCCTGCAGTTGTGTTCGTCTGGAGGAAGCCCAGAGAAGCAGAGCAAATGGGGTCAGTCAGGTTATCTGCTTGCAAATGTCAGTCCTCATCTGACCTATGTAGCTGTGCCCGACCATGAAGATACCCCTCTACATACACAGACTTGCGTTGATTCTGGGACTTGACTGTAAAAACCAACAGAAATATTTTATTTGTGGAGCCAGAGGGAGCAAAACCATCTAGTCTCACCATCAACATGTTTTCTTAACTTTAAATAAGGTTAAAAAAGGGAGTAATTCAACCGTAGCAACTCTAATTGGCTACAAGTATAATCCAATAACCTCATTTCACCCATATTGTTAGTTAAGTTAATTGGACCTGCACAGCCACCAGCTAAATATATTGGTGTATGCAAATGGTGAAACTAATTTCCGTCATAAACCTTCCTTCTGCCGACATAGGAACTGGGAAGAGGGCTGGGAGAGAAAGAAGGCTGTGCTGACGCTGTTACTTCAAAAGATCAATTCTGTTCCAATTATTTGCTCTCTCTAGATAGACAGGACAGAAAATATCATTAATTTCTTTAAATAGAGAGGGGGAGGGAAGTAATTTCATTCCTGCTTGAAGAGATCGCAGAGCAAAAGTGATTGAGCCTTTCGAAAAAGATTCAGTGCTTGGGACCCTGCTGCAGCATCACTGACATGGAGCTCAGTACATCCACTCAGTGCCTCATTTGTGGTTTGTGTTAACAAATTCTTCAGGCTTTTGACTGTTTAAAAATAGAACTAATCTACACTGATGTGAATGTCAGGCAATAAGACCAGGTGGACAGAAACTCATTCCTGGATTCGCAAGGGAAATAAGGCGATATGGACACTCTAGTAGGCATTGCTGGGCTCCTGATTCACCTCCTACTTTTGGTATTCCAATCCTAGTGGTCCAGTCCCCAGGACTATCAGAAACCCTAATGTTTCCTTCAGCCTTCCTATGTGTAGTATGGGTGTACTCTTAAGAACTGCGTAGTTAAATTTAGGGTTTTTTTGCTGTAGAGCCTGGGTTTCACAACACTGCCTGACACAGGCAGACTAATTTTCTCTGTAAGAAACATGGACAGGGAAGCTGCACTAAAATGACTTAACTGATATTCAAGGACTTGCATAGCCTGGAGGGAGCAGGGAAAGCTGATCTTCATCCCAGCATCCATCTCAGGGTCTTTTCCAATAGAGAAAACCATGCTGTGTGTCAGTCAAATCCATTTCCGGAACGTGACCTGAAAAGCTTCCAAGAACGTGGACTGGAGCCCAGTGTGAAGGAGCAAGAGGCAGGCCCTGTGCCCAACATCCAGTACCTTGAGTATTCACTTTCGTTCCATCACGAGATGGGAGGGTCTTAAGAAGTGAGTCTGACCCAAAGTCTAGGTAGTTCAGTCACCAAGGACCTGGTGGCAGCAGGGCTCAGGTGCTCCAGAGGAAGGTGTCTGATGATGACACTGTGGAGATGAGGAGCTGCATTAGCTTAGATAAGTCTTGACTTAAAGTAAAGAAGTTGACGTACGTCTTCAGGTTTCCTCATTATTTTGCTGATGCATTGAGCTTTCTATCGTCTCCCGCTTAGAAGCAGTAGGAGTCATTCCTATAACTGTTTTTTTCACATCACCCCACCTCCATGACTGTCTTTGTTGTGCTCATTAGACCTCGTTTCTTGCAGACTGGAAGCATGGCAGGGCTTGGCGTGTCTCTGCTGCTCTCTGTGTTCTGCATTTCTATCACACTTCCCCCCAAAGCTGCCTAAAACCATCTCTGCTTTGAGCAAGATACCAGCATCTGCAGTTTCACAATTTCCATCTTTCAGGATGCCATCCAAAATGAAAGGATGTGCACATCCCAGAGTGTCCTTCAAATGACTTTGGAGCAGGTCCATAGTGAATTGGGACCAGCAAACTGCAGGGAAGAAAGAGATGCTGCCTCTGCTCTTTGTACTTGATAAGGGGGCAGGAAGAAAAAGGAAAAGAAGTTCTTGGACAGGACTGAATTGTTAATGCGCAAGTGTTTCAGCCGCTGCTAATGTTCTCGCTGCAATCACAAGCTCACACACACACACACTCACATATTTAATTTCAGCAGCAAATGAAGTCGTAATGCAAACAGAAAGCTAACAGCAGAGAAGGTTATGCTCGGCCAGGTCTGCTCATGCTACAAGTAATACATATGCACCAGTGCAAAAAACGGGCCTCGGAGAGCAGTTAAGGCTTTCCAGCAGAAATGTGTGCTGAGAAGGCAACTGTAGCTTTTAACTATAACCTGCCTCAAAAGGATGTGCTGTGGTCTTCATTAATATTGGAAAAGAGAGGACATGAGGGAGAAATACAGAGATCAGGTGGAGGACAAGTTGGAAAGCTACTTATTTTGTAGTGAATGGGAAGGAGGCAAGAGAGCATTTTCAGTGAAAATGTGCGATTTGCCTTGTCTAAACTGAGCTCACGTTCACCCCTGGGAGCTGGCAGTGAGGCAGCCGCTGCAGAGCTGCCAGGGAGAGCCCACTGGGGAAGCCATGGCAAAGAGGCTGTGGTTGTGCGGGACCTCTGCATCTGAGTGCAGCCAGCAGCTAAAAACTGAATGAAAGAGTTTCTGAATCTGCACAGTGCCCTGAGCTCTGGAGAAGCCATCCAGGTTCCTAAGCAATAAGCAGCACGGCTAAGGCTCATCTAAGGTCTTGCCAGCTGGAAATCCATTTGTATTAAGATAAGCCTCGGTTTCCAGCAGGGTCTTTCCTCATGCAGGTTTTCATTGCCTGTGGCCAGGCCTTGAGCTGGTCGATGGAGGGGAGAGCTGTGCGGAGTGAGGAACAGATGAGTGACCCACGGTGTCGCGGGTCGGATCCAGCAGTGCAGTGAGGGTATCGGCCTTTCTAAACGAGCTGCTGAGGGCTTTGTGTGAAGTGAGCTTGGTGAGGTCTGGACTGCTCCATTGGGCGATGAAGCTCCGAGAGGAGGAGGAGGAGGAGGGAGAGCTGTGACACTCCTCTGCCCCAGTCCTGCAGGAACCTGCTCCCGCTGTGCTGTGGAAGACAGCAAAATGGCAGAGAGAGGGCTAATCACCTGCTTTTTTGGCAACAGTGACTGCAGAGGACTTTTTTGGCCATGCATCTTTGACGTGCCCCTTTCACTTGCCCAGGGCTACTGCACTTACATGAGCAGGTATTTGATGCTCTGTTTCTCTTGCCAAGGCAGAGAAGGTGGTTTGGAGCGATGCGTAAGTGGGAATTTGCGGAATGACCCATCATATTGGCTGCCCACGGTCTGTGCACCGCGGAGCAGCAGAGCCGCACCAGTGCTTGCTCAGCTGTGATGTGCCCGTGGAGTCGCTGGCACACTCTGTCCGACGGGGAGCAGGGCGCTGCACGGCCACCACGTCCTTCTGCAGGTGGCCCTGGCCGTGACGACCATCTGACGTCAGACTGGCTGCGGACCTGGAATCTGCACTTCTGTTGCCTGGTGCTCCGTGCTGTGTCGCAGTGTGAGCAGCTTGTGTAAGGGCGCAAACAGCCCCTGAGCCAGTGCCTCGTGCTAAGTGACAAGTGTGGTGAACGTCAGGCAGAGACGGTGAGGAGCTTCCAGGGCCTGCGCTTTTTGCCAGGAAATACTGAGACACTCAAACGGTTGCTTAGACAAATCAGTCCTTTAGCAATGGCAGTTTAGGTGAATTTCTCCTGGAGATGTTTTTGGAATATATAGCTTTTTTATTTGCCAATGTGCTTTGTTCCAATCTTGAAAACAATGTTGCTGTGTCACAGTGAACATATGTTTGATGTTCTAAATCAGTTATCACAAACTTTAGCATTTTTGTAAGTCAAAACACTGTGTTAAGTATTGCTAAGCTATGCTAAGGCTTACTGTGTAAATCAAAATACTGTGTTAGGTATATGTTAGAGATACTAAACTTTATGCTTTCTTTGAACTGATTCTTTCTCTCGAGTGGTTAGTTTACTGCTCTCCCCCTCTCTCCCCTGCAAGCTTTTGCTTTTTTATCCCGATTTGGGACAGAAATTACATATGTGCAATCTTGATTTTTTTATAACAAGAACACCCAATATTTGATAAAATTATCTACTAGGATGGGAAACATTCAGAAAACTTTCCTATATAGCAAGATAGCTTCAAAATATTCTTTTTATCTATTCCAGTGCTTCTCACCCCAACAGCAGAGCAAGCTTTCTTTTCCCAGAGAGTCTTAAGCAAACACTGTAACTATTTGGAGATCCAAATGACTAGATTAGCAGTGATGCCATCATTAATAACAGTGACAGGAAAGTGTCAGAATTGCAAGTCTCTATGTTTTTTAATTGGTCCTGCAATTGTACTGTCAAAATATTTACCCAGGGGTGTGATTAATAATAATAGGTGACAGCTTCAATTATCCTCAAACATATTAGAAAATATAAGTTCTCAGATACAATCTTTAAAAGCGCATCTTAAGCTGCTTTTACAAGCTTACTATGACAAGAATAAATACAGGAAGAAAATCTGCAATTAAAGCTTTTGTTTATTTTAATCAGTTTTTTTTTCTTTAAGCAGCAGAGAGACAAAATGTTTATGTACACATCAATACTTAGATCTAAGGATCAAAAGACATTTTTCATGCAGCTTTCCTAAGTTCCTTAATTCAGTCCCTGATACAGGCATGACATTGAGAGGCAAAGTCATTTGATGCTGTGTTAGTGATATACAGCCCATCTGAACTTCGGAGGGATAAAATAAAAGCCCAGAAAGAAAACTGAGTAAAAATATTATGACATACCTTACACATCAGACCCATACGATTTTTTTTTTCTCAACTAAATAAAAAGTAAGCTTTTTCTTTCCATATGTTTAATTTCCTTCCATCATTTCCTTCCACTTTTTGGACGTGCCTGGTGCTTGCCTGGGTCCTTGGGTTTGCTTCATTTATCTCTTTTCGGTTTGTTGCCTGCAGTCAGTTCACACACCATCTATCTTACGCTCCCCCAAAGAAGACCAGATGTCCATGGCCCACAAGAAGACCACATTGGTTTAATAGCTGTGGGATTGCGCTCCGGACAGGATTCAGGAGGAATTTTGTTTTATCATTTGCAAACCAGGTAGCATCACGCAACGGAGGCTGCGTAGTGTGGGCACCAATAACCGCAAATCAGTTTTCCATGTCTTTTGTTGTGCCCTATGGGGCCACAAACCTCAGCCATGAGAAAGCAAGAGAAGGGAGGGGGACATCCTGCGTGACATCAGCTCCAGGGAACACATGTTGAATCATTATCTTTACCCGGGAATTTCTAGTGGTTCTTCACCATCAAGGAGTCCACATCTCTACCTGTCTTCCCTTGAACATTTTTTTAAGGTTTTAACAAGATATTATTAAAAGAAGCTTTATATTGTTGAACGCTAACTTTTTCAGAAGCTTGAACTCTATCAATTTATTTAAACCAAAGAAGAACTAAATTTGTTGAAGCGATAAGCACTAGCCCAAGGAAAAAAAATCCAGTTCTTGGTCTCTGAAAAATTAAATCAGTGAATTCCCAGACCCCGGCAGTATCACGGTGACAGGTGTGCTGTGGGCAAGAAGAGGAAGTGCTGTGTTTGATCCATAAATGATTGAAGAGATCCTAGATCCAAGTGCTCCATCTGTGTTATTTTCAATTGGGCTGGCTCACAAGAATAGTGACCATGCAAAAGTCATGAGCTTCCTTGAGAAACGCTGTCTGCAATTGCTTTAAAGGGCCCTTGGGCAGCACTCAAGCATCGTTTTAACTTACAGTAAGTGACTAGTCATGCTGATATATAGGAGATTCCCAAAGTACTGAGGGTTGGGGATGCACATAAATACTTTTGTCTATTCCAGAGCAAGGTCTTTAGGAGTATATTAGCAATAAGCTTGGTCTGAATTGATTATATTGCTGAAATTGATTATATTGATATAAATCAGGCAGGGCTTAGATTTATACTTTTCCTGTATTTTTTTTTCTAATCATAATTACCCAAGATGTAAAACTCACTTCTAGAAAATAAAAGAAAAATAGTTATTCTAATATATCCTTGGAGATGATTTCCTATTCAGCCAGAATTTCCCTTTGCTGTCTTTCATTACACTCAAACCTCAATTACAGCCTAAACGATTTCTGAAAAGAAAAGATATAAAGAAAGAAGGAAAGAAGGAAAGAAAGAAAATGAAAGAAAGAAGGAAAGAAAAAAAAAAGAGGAAGAAAGATACGCATGTGTGTGTGTGTGAGTATGGGTATGTGTGTGAAGAGAGGCTGAGCCCTAAAATACCTCATCTAACATCCTCCTGCCCTTTGTGCGAACATCCTGTTATGCTTCCTAATCCCACTAAACTGTGAATCTCCTTGATTTCCCATGGCAGCAAAGTCAACACGTGCTGCATGAAAGACTTATTCCCTTTTATATATTGTTTTAATCTCGCTGCCAGTCATTTTCATTGACCACTGCTTTTGCATCACAAGGCTGGGAGACGCAATGTAGCAAGGCTGCACATGCAATCTACTGGGTTGTAAATTGCATGTTAATTTACTAATCTCCCCTTTTCTGCCCCTTACTAATTTTGATTTTTCCACCCGCCCTTTCTTTTTTTCCTTAGAAGTGAAACTTAGGAGGAGTTGGAGCATGTGGATGACGCCATCCCCCTCTATTGGAACGAGGCGGCAGGCACAGCGCGGGCGCAGTGGCACACGGCTCTCCGGAGGGCACCGCAAGGCAATGAAGCCACCCCATGTCACCCGCACACCTCCAGCAGCACGCCGAGCCCCAGCCAGATAAATCCCCCTGGCAAACGCTGTTACCTTGAACGCTTTATTTCATAAGAGGGATATTTGAAAGATGAGAAACGGCATCAAGATGCAGAAGGTGAAAATGAACTCTCAAATATTACAGAAATTAAGGAGAAAGAATAAACATCTCTGTAGCTGAGAAGCCTGAATGAGAATCTATCAGGCAGCTGCATTATCAATCTTATTATATTAAGCATAAGTGTAAACACTGAAAAATTCATGAAGCAGAATGAAACAGTAAAGCCTAGTTAAAACCCGGAGCTCCAGTTTGATATATGCGGTGCTGACAGGATAAAGAGAAGGAAAAGAAGGAGAAAGAACAAGGGCAGTTTTACATGCTCTTTCCTTCCTGGATTTTTTAAGGTGATTCACATTAATAAAGTTCAAACGCTGGAAAGTGTATCTGTATGTTATGCACATATCTTGGCATATCTCACTGTAGTCATCCTTAGCAGCTCCTCTCATACCTTTCCTCCTGGTGTCGGGAAGTGTTTCCCTTGGTCAGACTGTTCAAAAGCCCAGATCTTGCTAGTATCAAATTAGGGCTAGATTTCCCCAAATCAAAGACTATGGAGTGACAGTTTAGACAGTAAAAAAGGGAGCCAGAATTTTCACACTTGGCTGAGAACTCTTTTGGGAATGAGGCCATGAAAGTGGTAATATGACAACTGCTGGGAATTGAACTTCTTTGTAAAATTGCGTTTTTACAACCCAGTCCCAGCCCTGAGCTATCTGGAAAGTTTATTTCTGTATGATCAAAAATGTCATGCTTCACCCCGAAGTGCAGAGCGCTGTGTGTGATGAGCATCACATAGATACTGCAATGAGGTCTATTGACACAGATGCTATCGTGGTCCTGGGGTCCCTGAGGATGACATCTCTGGAGGTCTAGATATGTGTGTGGGCACACGTGTGTGCAAGAGAACTGAGTTCCTCTCCAGTTCTGCTGAGCACATTTGCTGCTGTGATTCGCTAACAAAGGCAGATGAAACATCCTGCTCTCTGAGGATGTGCACACAATGCCGATGAAAAGGAGAGGGATCTGAGGTTTGACACCAGAAGTACAAAGGAAGCGGGCAAATGCTCATTGGGCCTTTTACTTACTGAGACATCAAAGAGAGCCTCAATACACATACACACACACAAAAAATGGTAAAAAAAGGAAAAAATGGAAAAGTAAAAAGAGAGAACCAACAAAAGAAGTTGACTATGAAAAAGACAACTCACTGATGAAAATAAATGGAAACTCTAGTGAATAAGCCAGCTGGATATTTTACAAAGAAGGAGGACAAATACAATTTATTTTTGAAGGTGTTTGCCCCAAAGGCCAGCCAGACTTCCTCCTTATGAAGACATACTGGAGGAAAGAAGAGAAAGTACTAGGAGTTATGCATGCGTAGGAGCAATTTACACTAAGGTTTGAGATTTTGGTGTTCCTTCCAAGAATTGGACCTTTCTGTGTCTCATTTCACTTTCTCTGGTGTGGGTTCTTCGTTGCTGTCTCTTTGAAGGTCTAAAAGGACACTCATGGAGATCTGTCCCCTTTCCTGCAGAAGGAGAGAAGGAAACCTCTGAGAAACTTTCTGCCTTCCTCTACCCCACTGAACAGGGTTTAAATTAGACAGGGTAAATGCAGCCGGAGTAATGGCCTTTGGGTCTTTGTTTAGACCCCCAAATGGTAAAATGATAAAATTTGGGGAAAGTGAGTCTGTATTTCATAAATCTATTGAATCAACCCATTCTCATTCTCTGAATTAGCTGTAAATGTATTCTGATGTCAACCAAATAAGTGTTAATATCTGTGAAAAATGTTTGTGCACATGTACAGACACACATGTACCAAAAAACCCACTTTATCTGAAGGCGATTTACTTCCCTTACAGGTCAATTTATCTCAAAATTGATTTTTTTTTTTTTAACCATGGTTGACTGAATCCCTGGTACGTATCCCATGGGTTTGATACTTGTGCATTCTGACGCCTTATACATGACATCAGTGGAACATTTCAAGACCTTCATGTGACTTGTACAACAACGTCTGATCTTTGTAGCTGGGCTCAGCCCTAAGTCCACCCACATAATAAGAAGCAGCTGTAACTCCTAGTAACTGAGTTAGGAGTTGAATTTCCTCACCTGAACTTAGGCTTGATATAAGTGTTACCAAAGACAGAGCCCACCTTAGAGACCCATACCAGACTTGAAAATACCATATAGGTTTTCCAGAAGCATAAAGTCTGTTCTGACATCTTTAGCTATAACTCATCAAGAAATCCCCCTGATGTCCAGGCTGCAGGGCTGAGGTAATTGTCTCTTTAATGCAGCTGACATATGTGGACCTTTGTCAGCTTTCATTTGGCTGAGGGGTAATGCAATTTTTAAGGGTTAAAAACTTAATTTCATTTCTTTGGAATGTCTTGCTTGTAACAGGACCTGCTCTGCTCATTCTTTTCATCTATCACATTGACCACGTGGAGCACGTCCAGACTTCAGCAATGTGGCAGGCTGACCTCTCCCTCTGTTGTTTTCAGCTTGTTTTCTGTCCTCTGCCTGGAGTTTTACACTTCATGTCAGTTGTTTGGGTTTTTCAATGGCTGAGGTGCACACTCTGCACTGAGGCATTTGTTAGTTTTGTCCTGAGGGACTGCATTTTTATCTTCATTCTTTAAAAATAACTTACTTTGGAGAAAGCCCCATGGTGAGAAAAATTACCTAGGTAATATTGAAGAGTTGTTATGCAATGCTCTGCCCCTGATTTTTCTCCCTGACCCAGCTCTTGCCCACACACAAGCATCCACAGATACATGAGTATATTCGCTGTTTTCAGGAATCTGAACAGATAAAGTTTCAGACTCCTTCGTATTCATGAGATGCAGTGAAAACTCAGTGCTGGCCTGGGTTAACTCCTCTCTCAGACTGCAGAGACAAGTCCTTGCGAAGGACTTGCTGATCCTGCTCCTTCCAGCTGCTGGGAGAGGGGACGCATTCCCGAACTGCTTCCACTTAACACGGCAAACCTCAAAAATAGGTGGGCATGTGTTCTCTATGGGAAGCATTCATAATCTTATTTTGTCTTCAAAATGAAACTTAGAAATGTAAGAACCCCTCATTTAGGTCACTTCCATTTTTTTTGATCCAATGGTCCTCTAGATTTCTTTCATTTTATTGCTAAAAGGAATTATTTTTTTCCCTAGCCTTTCCCTGAGAATTTCCTAACAGTTATAAAATCTTTGGGAAGGTGAAAGTTCTGGAAATACTTCCAGGCTTAGGACTGTTAAAATATGCAGAGTACTCTGCAGAGTAATTGACATTTTTCCAAAATAACATAATAGTCACTGCTCCTGCAGTGATGTCCACATTCTGGCTAGGTACCACAAGCAATTGAAACTGAAGTTGCCAACAGCAAAAATGATTGCATGGTTTTGCTATTCCTGCTTATTTCTATCTATTCTTGAGCAGCAAAAATGTTTTATTTACCTTCATGCGGGTTACTAAATGTTATTACAGTTCCCAACTATTCTTCTCTTTTCCTTTCCCTTCAAAATAAATGTAAAAGCTGTCTGAAATATTTAAAAATATTTGGGAAAACAATTCTGACACCAGCAACAACAGTAGCAAAATAAGCCCTTCAATCCTGCCAAATTCCAAATCATCAGATCAGTTCTGATTTTACCTTGGCTAGATCACCAATTATGGGGAGATAATGTGAAAGAAATTACATAGCTATTGGGTCTGGTTTTCCATTAGTCTGCAAATTGCAAACATTCTGATTTAGTAGCGGTTTATATTCACTTTGTATGGGTGTAAAATTGCAGCCCCACTGCCTGAAAGGAAGATTAATTCATAGCAGCCAAGAATCTGGCCCTTAATGTACTTAGTTCAATGAAATGATCTTTGGGTAATGAGCAAATTGATTCTGATAATAACAGAATCAACCCAAATCTCACAGGAAGCTCTTAAGGCCAAGAGCTTAGTAAGATTCAGAAAAAGATTGGACATTTATGTGGATAATAAGTTTATCTGGAGTCAGCCTGTCTATTAACCTCCACCACACCAAGGCTGGTGTTTTGTACATTTTGAGAGCTTGCTCAAACTCTGTTTTTCAGTCTGTGCTGTGAGATACTGAGGACGTATAAGATGGGCCCCTCACAGTGTCACTGCTGTTCCAAGGAGATGAGGTGGATTTTTGGTGTCTTTGAACATGACAAAGTTGCCAAGCACAGCCTGCCGGCATGTTGGCGACCACAGCCTCTGTGCCTTAGGCCTATTTAGCATAGGTAAATACATCCTTCCTGTTGTATCCCGCAGGACTGTCTGAAAGGGATGGTGTTTTTCATGTTTTTCATGCCTTTTAATAAGTAGAGAGTGACCTGAATATTTTGCAAAGAGACATGGATAAGGGTTCAGCAGCATTGGCTGGGGGAGAGGTAAGTGGCAGTGCAATACTGAACAAATCTTTCCAGAGAAAGATGAAAATTTGGAGTTTGGGGCAGTCTCTAACTACAAGTGATAGAGGCTTGATCACCTTGATAGTTGATCTTGATGGGAAGCAGGTTTCCTTATGCTTTCAGGAAGTCATTGCTTGATCCAAGGTGTTGACATTTCAACAGGAGTGCAAGGTCTGCCACTGCTCTCCTGGAGACGTCACAGGCCTGGGGTCAGAGTCAGTCATGTATCAAGGCACTGAGTTTAATCTCCATAGGAGAAATTCAGAAAGTGGAGGTTCACCCATTTACAATGAAAAAGGTGCAGAGTCTGGCACAAGAGAGGTTAACGTGCTCCCTGTGAGGTCCTATGGAGTCTAATTTGGTTGTTGAATTTGTATGCTGGGCTAGATTCCAGTCTGCTACTAGCGTCTTGTTTGAGCAGGCATAAATTCCTCGAAAAGTCATTTTGATTTTTGCATCTGACAAATTACTGCTGTATATCTGCTATTTTTCTCCCCTTCCATCCATATTTTTCTTTCAGCGATGCCCATCTTTTTTTCCCGGCATTACCATGTTGACAAGAACCAGTGTTTAAGTTCAGACAGAAATCACTATTGAACCGCAGCGGTTCACCCTTTCATTTTAACAATGATCTGAGAGAGCAAGATTGCAGCGGGACCTTAATTTCCCTTGTTAGAGCTGTAGCATTTGGGACTGATGAAGCTCACAATAAACCCATCATAAATGAACCTTATCTGATATATTATCTATCAAGGCAATACAAGAAACATCTGGTAAGAGCTGCTATCTGTATGCAGTAAGGCAACTATTAAACTACTGAGCTGCAGTGCATTGCACTTGGTGAGTTCAGCAATAGTAAAGAAGGATCCAGGCTTTACCCTCATCAACTACAGAGCCAGGCTGCCCGTGGGCCCAAAGGACGGTTCAAGGCACGCTGTGAAATGCAATACTTCAGTCTGCCAAGCAGCAAAGCAGCTGTGTCCCCTTTGCTGAATGAAGTTAGGGATTTGAAAAATAAGGGTCTGTGTTAAAACAAGGCTGCAATGAGAATCCACTTTACAGTCTGCCAGTGACCTCCTATGTCCTCTGGTGTCAGCTGAAAGCAGAAAAGATGTTTCCTTCCAACTCCAAAACATTTATCAATTCACACAATTGATCAGTGCGCCTGGATTGAGGGGCACAAAGTGTTTCTCCATCCAGTGCATATGAGCTATAGTAGGGGTTCTGCAGGAAATATATGGCCACCACTGCAGAGGCAGAGCCCCCTTGCTTTCTGGGAGGTTTGCAAACACAGCCAAAATGTTATGAACAGTTCAGGAATATGAAAATGAATGCACAGGATGAAAACAAAGGAACCACTTACAGGACAAAAAGCAGTAAGAATGATGACCCCTTTGCTTAGGGCGATGGTCACTGCCACCCATTCTGAAGGATCCTCAAGGAAGAGGAAAGTGACCGTCTTTCAAAGTAGGTACATAGAATAATCAGTCCCTTGCTTTACTCTTGGGATGAGAAGCGGTCAGTGTTCAGCATCCCACTCAGATTAAGGCACTGCAGAGTGATATGCATCCTGCTAAAGTGCAAAGGGAATTAACGCAGAGAGTGCAACTTCTCTGAACTTGGGCACAAGATCACATTGATTCTTACAAACTGGGATGAGGGTGTATATTTTAGCTTTAAATAATAATTGCAATGTTGCAGACCTCACCAGCAGCCAGACATAATACTGGCTAGTGATATCCTAATGGGATAGATGGAATCCCCTATCCTTTATGGCATTATCTAAGGCAACTTCAGGGCAGCATGAGCTGAAAGAATCATCTGAAAAAGAAATGCTCCTGTGCTCTATGAACTAGTGCACAAGGCATCTCTTCCCTCCTCTTGGTGACGGATTATATTTCTTTTAGTATTTGGTCTGATCTTACATATATTCCTACATTTTCTTTCCAAGTCACACTCATCTTTTCTGTCTGAGAAAAGACACATAGAGCTATAAAGTATGGATTTTAAGATTTTCTTTTTTTAAACTGAGAAGGTTTAGGGATTGTCATGAGAACTGAAGAACTGAGACTGTCTCCATAGTGGAGTCATCCAAAGGCATGTCAGTTTAAGACTGGAAATATTATCTGTTCTTAATTAACAGCCGGGTGGGTAAGGATTGTTTGTTCTTATCCTTCCAGTATTTGTCCCTACTAGTGGGTCTTACTTGTGTCATTTTAAGGCATGAGGCAAATTGCCAATATTCTGGAGATTGAAAGGCCCGAGTCTAAATTTTCATTTGCCAAAGGCTGCCGACCACTAATACAAAACAGGTATGTGATGGTGTGTATATTGTGGACAAATCAGGATACAGGAAGGAGGAAAAGAGCTACAGGAAGGATGAATTCCTTGGGAAAGATGCCTGGAGAGGAGTTAACTTAAGGAGGAGGCAACTTGACAAAGGAGACTTGGGCCTCAAGGATGGAGCAGAAAAGGTTCTTCTCACCGCAGCGTTGGGGATAGTCTCCTGCGTGGTTTCTGCCTTATAGGTTAGGAAAAGCTAAGCGTGCCTGTTGGGGGATTTCACAGGCACACGGGGAACAGGACCATTGCTGCTCAGCACTACTGCCTGCTCCAAATGACCTTTGCCTTAAGTGTTTTTGCAGCTGAAAGGCCATTTCTGCAGCAACTGCTGAGTCATCAGCTTCGCTTTACCAGAAGAGCTGTTTTCCTTAGCAGAAAGGACCCCGGGGCACTTGGAGTCCATGTCCTGAATAGAGCTTTTATCCTTCTTGTTTTCCAGTTTTTAAATAGATAATGTTGTGTCTCACATCTAAGTTTTGGTAAATGGAGAGGTGGAATGTGCCTGAATGTGGGTTTGTATACAAGTCTGCATGAGACGGAACAACTCGCTCCATTATGCCAAGAGTGTGTGACCAAGCTGCGTGGAATCCAAAAGACATTGCTTGGATGCGGGAAATTCCAGAGGCTGACCCACAACTGCCCTTTACAAGACGGATTTCTCCCCAAACCGTGCGTCATTGAACCCACGGTTACTTAAATTCACAACTTATTTTAAGTGCAGCCTCTATTTCCTTATGAAACAAAGGAATTTATCCTCTCTATAGGCCAGTGAATAAAGGAAAAATAAAACTTAATTGTTCCTGTTTTCTACTTCTGATATCCAGTTAGAAGATCAAGAAAAATATAGAATAATGTAGATAATACATGGACACAGAAGACAGATCCACACACCATCATGCATGGTTGTAAATCAGTTTTATATGTTTATACGGCTCAAGTCACTCGCTTTCAATGGATGGCTCATTGAGGACCACTCTTCAATACAAGGAATCGGGTTAGTCTATTTATAGTGGCAAAATTCTGGTAATGGAGATAAAAACTTGTATAGCCAAATAACTCTTTCTTGGCATTAAAACCACTTCCCTAAATGGCATGAGCTCTGTTGATAGAAGGGCTCTTTTGCCCAGATAAAGTTGCATCTGCACCGGGAGTTCTGACATTCAAACTATGCAAAGTTGAATCATCCTGTTTTGACTATGAATGAATGGGGCATCTTTCAATGTCAGTGCAGGGAGTCCCAGGGGTACTTGTTATGCAGGAAAATTCAGCTGTGAAGCTAAAGCATAATTTTAAAATTCTCCTTTATTTGAGCTGAAGTGTAACAACTCCCAGTTTCAGCTCCAGCAAAATGATTTTCCCATCCCCCCAAGGTACACTTAGTGACCAAAATGTACCGAGTTTCAGTCTCTATGTTTTGTTGCTGTGTTTGATCTCCCACTGTTGGCAGGTCCTTTGCCCCAAGGCAGACGTTGCTAAAAGGCCACCTCTGGCCTCCTCTTGGCTCTCGTGGCAAGATGCATCCTGAGCTTTAAGGGGGAATTCTGTTCTGCCCCGAATCTCACCGAGATAGTTCATCATCTCCAGTCCGATACACTGGTTTTCATTTCTCAAGAACTCTGGATTCAGAATTTTACCAGAACTGAAGCAATTTAAACAAAGGCCATCTGCTTTGGGTCCTGCTCTGCTAAACCAATCAGTGCTCACAAGTGAACGGCAGCAGGATGACTGGGGTAGATACCCATTGGTGTCAAAAGTTGAGTTTATGTCTTGATGTAGATTTGGGCTGAAATCCAGCGCAGTTGGCAGGTTATAAGAAGTGATCTGGTTGTTTGGGCTGGTGATACAAAAGGTGGCTAAGTAGGGTGCTTCTGAATAACTTCTCAACTTTTGTGGACAAATGAAGTTCAAGTTAAACCTAGATCGGGGTCTCTGATGCTGGCAAGGAGACAGAGTATTTCCAGTATTTGCATGGCCAGGTGAATGGCCCCCATCTGACTGCCGGGATACTGGAACAGCTGGGAATGGGGCCAAGCTCTTCTGAGTCATATCATAGCCCAAAACTTTCCTCCTTCCTCCAGTAGTAAAATTCATAAAAATCATAACAGCTGCCAAATGTGATAGACTGTATAGAAAATAAGAATTTAAAATATATTTAAGCAATGGAGGGCTATTACTAAATCATTCTTTCATGTTTTATAATGTTCACTGCACAATGATTTTTGTATATTATTTCTGTATTAACTTTGTATTTAGTATCCTGATTGTGTTAAGACCAATGCTGTGGTTTTTGCCATTTTTAGTAAAACGACTCCAGCATATTTCTACCTGCAGTATGTTGAGGCAAGGGACTACATTAAATTCCAGCTCAGTGGAGATTTATTATGTTAGACTGAACATTGCCTACAGTATGGTAATTCAAAGAGATAACAGGAAACATGCTATTGGTACAAGAATTTGCATTTTGCAGTTTGGGATTGTAACTGATACAGCAGGTGGCTTAATCAGGAGGCTTAGCTGTATGACTCAGCTGAAGGTCATTTTCAGTTATACAGATACTGCTTGGACTATGGAATAACAGATCCAAGCTGGTGATATTTGACTCTAAAGATGTGCAAATATTTCAAATTTTTCAAATGTTTTGACTGTAAATATTTGCTTGACTACTAAAAATGTTATTTGGCTCTCTTGTGATCGTGCTCATTAGTATTTACTTTCTAGTAAATGACTGTAGGAGTGAAAACATGTATAGAACCAATGAATTTTAAACAAATATGAAAAAAATGTGTGTACCTTCATCCTTTATTTTTTTTTAAATGCAAGAAATAGAAACCTAAAAGGGATTTTCTTAGACGCAGGGAATGACGACAATTCCCTATAAGCTTCCCCAAAGGACACCAAGCTAGTCTGTGCATGGAAAATGATGCAGTTTAACAAATCAAGATAAATATTTCTTCCTCTTCAGTCACAAACCGTGTAAACTCAACCTTTCACTCAATGTTAAGGCTCTACTTTGCCCTTCACATTCTAATTTAGGAAAAAATAGCAAAAATAATCAGGTCTCTTGGATAGTCAAGAAAATGTCCATGTTTTTTAGGCAAATATCAGCTGATTTTTTTTTTCTCTCCAAAAGCAGAAATCACCTTCCCCGCCTCCATTTCTGTATCATGGTCATCTCTGAATCTACAGCATCAGATAAAAGTTGGACTTTTATCTTTTGCCAGAGGAAAGACCCCCATGGTCTTCAAAGGAACTTTTGCAAAATGAGTTTAGATGGAAACTGCATTATATCCTAACTATTTTCGTTTTTATATAGTTATTAAAAAGGTAGGTTCAGTGTATGCTTGTCTCCCTGCGAAGGCTTCATAACGCTCACACAGGCAGAACCTCTCAGAACCAGGAGCACCAACATCCCCCACTCCCAGTCTCTGTTGACACGAGCAGTAAAATAGTCCGAGAGGGACCTGGAGTAAGATTGAAGAGGAGGAGGAAAAAATATGTTCCCAGCAGGCAAAATACTGCTGACATTTTTAATAATAATGAAACATAAGACCATAGCAGGGCAAAACAGAAATCCATTTTGCATGTCAAAAGAGAGGTTGTGTTTAAATTTGTTTGCTCAATTTCACTAGGTTTCTATTTCTTACAGAACAAGCTCAAGGTTATGAAAATTATTATTAAGTCTAAATGTTCATAAAGATTTGAGAAGAAAAAGAATAAAGCCGAGACAGGTCTGCCAGCTCGGGGTTTGATTCACAGAACTTCCATGGAAGATCCTCTTCTCCCTCTTGGTTTGGCTTTCAATTCATCGTTTTTTAGAAAACTAGGAAGAGGCAGTGTAAAAATAGTGCTGACGTCTTTTTTTTTTTAAAGAGTTCTAGCTCACATTGATTGTTGAATTCGTCTGAATGGCTCCCAGGGACTGTGGAGGACCTAAATGCCTGCAATCTTGAACCGAATTTGCCTTTGCTCCTTGCTTGATTATTTCATTATAAACTCCCCTTTTCCTTAAACAACCTGATTTCAGTCAAATCTGTACAAGAAGAGCTTCATTTGGGCTCTTGATATGAAAATCGGCAACGAGGGAATGTTGGCGGCTTGTGAAAGGCCGTGATAAGCCTCTGAATTATGGAGGAATTACAGAAGGATTTTGTTTGGGCTGCTGGCACAGGTCTGTGGTTGGAAGAGTGAGAAGAAATGCCTGTGGGATGGGGAAAATGGCAATTTTGTGGGGCGATGGGGATTTCCCACATGGTTTTGGCCCTCCCTGGCTCTTGGCTCTGCAGTGTTTGGGCACTAGAGGTCTGTGTGTGCCACTGGCTGCTGCTCTGCAGAGGAAGCAACTCCCTTCGTTTGGGGAGAAAAGCAGCTCACTAGGGCTGCTCCCTTTCCTGAGGTGTCATAAGAAAAGAAGGAAGAAAAAAAAGTTCTGCTGTGTACATTCAGGATCACTGCATTGCCATTTCCTTTAATTTTATTTGGAAAAAAAAACACACTTTTTTTTTTCTGAAGTAAAAAAAGAAAAGAGAAGCATGGGAATGCAAACAGTTTTGGTGCCATGAATTTATTTTCTCTCTCATTAGTCCTCTTAGTCACTAGTGATCTGAAACAGAGTTATTCCCCAGATCTAGTCGTGATAGCGGGCAATTCCCACATCCACATTGTTGTTCTGCAGAAACCTGAAGGCAAGTGACAGCTGGGAGCATCGTGAGCCTCCTCCCGGGTGCCACATTGGTACCTCCAGCCCCGCACAGGGTCTCGGTGTCCAGCTTTGAGAAACTTCAGTGGTCACCTCAGGTTGTCTTAGCTCTTATAACCCATGCACGGTGCATCTCTGCAGCAGCTTTCAAAGGTTTTATTTTCCAAAAAGATAGGAGAGCAAAATTTATACCATCGGAACTCCAGAAATATTAATCAAAGTGCAAATTCATCTTCTGACTCTTTTGGTATATCTAATCCAGGAAAAAATGACTGTGGCTAGGTTTGATGTTTTGTAAACATCTGTCTGTTCATTTAAATTGAATCTACACATCAAGACCCAGAAATGCTATATTTATTCTTTTTTAATTCAAAAAATCTTTTTCTTTTTTTTTTAAAGCAGAAATAATCAATTTCAGGGAAATCATAAGCAGGAATTACTAACAAACTGTAAAGTACAACATGTCTTTCTGTAGAGAAATTCACCTAGATAAATCTTGCTCTTTCTTACAGTAGCTTCGACCATGACTGCAACTACTGAGTGACAAAGTTACTTTGGCTGCATTAGAAACTGGACAGAATATGACCCACTAGTTAAAGGAAGGAATATTGAAATTTCCTTTCTGCCCTAAGGGAAGTCATTTGCAAAATTTGGTTACATGGTAGAGATAATTTTTGTATAAAGGTCAGAATTGCAACTACTAAGATTCTCAGCTACTACAGCCTCAGAAGTAATAAAACTATAATAATATCTATTTGAGAACAGTACTCATGATTAAAAAGGGAGTCTTTTGCAAAAATTAATGCTCAAAATGTAAGTGGTGATGGTAGAGATTTTCTGGTTTCACTGAAGAACTCAGTGATTAAGGAAACTAAATTAATTTCTTTAGCCAGTATATATCCTAAAATGGAATAGCCCAGATTAACTCATAACCCATTTTAAATCAGGACAAGCTATAGAGATGTGAGTCTGAGATTAAATATAAAGGAAATAGAATTAATCTCTGTCCAGATCAATTGGACTTTTGTCTTATTGCAAGCAAGAAGGACAATTTAATGTTAAGTGAGTAAAGAAGACATACACACACACCCCACAAACTCCAGAAGTGGAATTATTTGCAAAAATAAATAACTAGCAAATGATTTTGAATAATGAATGTATTCAAGAAACTAATGATCCTTAACGGAGCTAAGATTTCATCCATGGCATAAATTGCTGACATCAATATGTGGAGATTAAGTTACGTTCTTCCAGGTTCATTATATGTAGTTTATTTCACATCTTATTATACGCAGTATACATCACATCTTTTCTTTTAGAAATAAGTGCAAAAAATGTTAAAGATCTTATTTAAAAAAGAAAAAAAAAAACAAATCCGAAAGCCTGTGTAATTCTCACTTAAGAAGTTTGATTTTATTGGGATGTGATCAAAGTGAATCATAATTAATGTGGTAAAAGAAAAATCAATTTAAATAAAGCAAACTCAGGAGATAACAAGCTGCAACTTGTTTTGGGCTGTCAGTTGGAAATGACAGTGAAGGATTAATACCGCCTGGCCCTGCGTGTCATTAAGCAGAGCAGAAATGGCTTCTATCTTTTGATGCTCCCACTTTATTTATTTATTTATTTATTTATTTTTACGGCATCTTTGTATTCATCTTTTTCTATGGCCTGAAGACAGAAACAAATACTTGCCGTTTGGATTTTTGTGTCTGCGAGGCAAGAAACATCATGACTTTAGCCCAGGGCATTGCATGTGGGGACCCTCACAGACCCCAGCCGTGGCATCATTTAAAAAATTCGGCAGTCATTTGCTAATACTAGATGCAAGGAACAAAATCATTTTATTCTGGACTTCACTGTGATGGATAAGGATGAATTAATCATTGGATTGGCTGCTGGTGGTTGGCAGGAGACCAGTACTCATGACCCCATTACATTCATATGAGCGAAGAGAAGATAGTTGCAATCACTACATTTATATAAAAGAAACACACACAGGCAGTACTTCAAAAAAACAACTTCACTGAGCTAAGGGAGAGTTAGTAGCTCAGCTATTTGATGGGAACGGAATAGAAAAAAGGAGTGTGAGTTAAAGCTGAGAGGTTTTTCTAAATTAATTTTTTTTAAAATTAGGAATTGACAAATCAGGAAAAGTGATGACTTTGGCTTAAAACCTGATTCTAGTTCAATGTGAAAGGGAGGAGGTTAATTTTTGCAAAGCAATTTACAATTAATATTGAAAAAGGGAAACATGAGAAATCATGATGTCCAAAAAAAAAAATCCAAACCCAAAACAAAAAACCAAGAGGGTACAAATATTAGACAAAAATCCATACAGTCATACAGGTCATACAGTTTTCTTTCCTTTCAGTTATATCATGAACTCGAATTCTTGCAAAAGGTATTCTTCTCAGTGCTAGATAGGAATAATAAAACTCTTTGTACAGAGAAAGAAGAAATGATTCAAAAAATATTTCTGTCCTGTAGCTTGAAAGATGCAGGTGCTGAACATATCATGTAAAGATGGAGTACCTCCCAATCTATGAATAAAATTAAGATTTTAGGCAACTCCTTCTAGAGAATAATGTTTTTCATCAAGTAGACTTAGACAACAGAGCCTGAGAGTTAAAAAAAAAAGATAAGAAATGCCTGTGCATCTCATTCTAGTTTATAGTTAGTTTTAGCTGACCAGATAAACTGGTCAGAAGGACCAGAAGGTCAGAAGGAAAGGACAGTGCTATTGTTGGATATTCATTTAAATAAAAAGACAAATATTGGTAGCTATAGTTTTCTAGTTATTTAGCTTAGTTCACCTCATATAGCTCCCAGGTTCACGGGTTGCAGAACTATGTTAGGTTTTCAAGCAATAAATAGTGAAAAGGCAGGAGTATAATTTTCCACAATTAAAGAAGTTATTTCCTAATTTTAGGGAGTTAATGGTTGCATTATGGAGATGTATTATGTATTCAAAGAATCAGGTAATAAAATCTAACATTCCCGTTTACAAGTGAGATAAACAGGAGCATTCAAAAGAGCAAGAGACATCTGGAAACAGGGGGGCCCTTAAACAACAGCCAAAGGGTTGAAGTATGAAAGGAAGTTAAGTGGAAGACAAAGCATATTTTACTTAGTTATTAATGATTACAAATTCTGGCGGCTGTGATCAGGGTACCAGCAGCTCCGTTGCAAATTCTGAAATGAATATTTTTCTACAAAAGATCAGAAAAGCTCCAGGCTTGAGTGCCATAGGATTTCAATGCAAGATGGATACAATCTGCATTTGATTAAAAGCATGACTCTGTGTGTGTGTGTCTGTGTGTGTGTGTGGGGGGGGATTTAGTTGTGCTTTATGAAGTGCAACCAAAAGCAGAAAAAATGGAAGGTATTAGCAAGCTCTTTTGCCTGGAGGAGAGATGCACCACAAGAAGCAAGGGTTGAAACTGGATTAAGACTCAAAAGAAGCTTTTCAGAAAACATGGTAATGGTGATTAACCACCGGAACAAAGTACAAGGAAAGGGATAGAAATGAAGTCTCTTCAGATTTTCCAGTAAAGGCTGAAAGCTTTTCTTTGAGACAAGCTTTAATCTAAGACAAAGAATGCTTTAGTCAAATACAAGTTATTGGACTCAGGGCTGGATAACTGAGTGAAGTTTAGTGGTCTGAGATATTTCAAGGAGAAAACAGAGAGATCTTTTTTGATCTTATTCTTGTGAATCTGTGAGTTAAATTGGCTTCTCTGCCTGGCTCTGCCTGGCTCCGAGAGCAGGGTTGCACCCAGCTCCCATTATCCTGAAACTGGTTACACACATTTGAGGCCAGCCTCACTCCAGTAAAGGGCTAGGCTTGTTTTGAAAAACCTCATAAAATGCAAACTGTATAAAAAACTGTTTGCTTCTCCCATAAGCTAATCTCTCTCACCTTGATATCTTATCTGAAGCTCAAACCAATGTGATTTAACGTACCTTGCCATTAGCCTCTGTTAGGCTGTACTCATGCTTAAAAAGTTCTTTATTACCCAGCAATAGTCACCTTTCATATTTTGGACACTGTCACTTTTTACACTTCTCCTTTTAGCAAGGTAAGTGCGTATCAACAGTCCCTTAAGCTACAGTATAGGAAATCTCAAGGGGAGTGGGCATTTTTCTTGAACAGAGGTAACAAAAATGACTTCAGTGAATGCATATCAGGATAATATATAAGGTGGGGATGCAGATTTAACTATGCAGCAAAAGCTTTGCGTTGTGGGAAGTTCTCATTGCTTAGCAAAATGCAAGAGCAGGATTTTGAGGCAGGCGGGTTGTATTCCCACTGAAGTAAGCCACAGGACTCCCATTTAAATGAATGGATCATAGACTGCTACTTTATATTCCAACCTAAAATATTGTGCTCAATTTTCCACTTGCCTGGTGCCTCGTGTTGTCATTTATAGCAATGCAAACAGAGTGCAAAGTAGGTATAAAACACCATTAGGTCAGATTTTTCCACTCATTTATACTAGCTGTAGCATCTGGCAGCCTACTTATATTAGCTTTACATGGCTAAATGAGTGCATTTAAGCAGTATATACCACAGCAGTCCTGTCAGGGTGTTTTTATTTCCTCTTCAGAGCCGTCTCAGCCTTCTTCCCAACACCATCCAGGTGTACTGAATTTCCACTTTCTTAACCCTATGTATAGAAGCAATACTGTGTAAGGGTCCCTGTTTTCCGCTGGTTTGAACCAAGAGCTTTACTGTGGATCCTACATTTGGTACCGCTAATAACCAGAGAGCTTGTCTTCATCTCTGATGACATCTCGCCCACCTCAGCTGCCTTTCATTGATCCAGAAGACTCTTGTCCTCATCCTGCTTTTGGAACTGGGTTCCTTGCAGCACAGATACTTAGTGTATTTACAGCTGTGACGTTTCTAAATTTTATCTATATAGCAGATACTTACAAGATTATGAAGCAAGACACTTGCGTGTGATGTGTCACCATCAAATAACTCATTCACTCTTATGGCCCACACATCAGCTTGCTGTAAGCTTGATCAGTTCCTTAAGAATGATGAATAGTGTTAAAATTTGCAGTATTCCTTTCTGCCACATGCTCTGAAAAGCCTATTAAAAGTCTATAAAACAAGTAAACCTAGTTCAGTTACGCTCTGCACTTTTCTGGCACTGTGGCAAGCACAAAAATTGATTGATTGCACTTTGTGCTAGTCTATATCTAGCCTGTTCACCTGCAAAACACTGCTCCCGTATACTTTTTTGTTGTCCTCAGCAACATCCTGGTGAATGCTTTTCCTGCTACAGAGATTTCTCTGTAATTCTAGCAGTGGCTTGTCTCTTTTCTCCTCTGTGCACTAATCTCATTAAAAGATTCATGCTTCGCCTTAGCGGCACGTCCCTCAGCTGCTGATCATAGCTCTGCTGTTCATGTATCGCTTCCCCGGAGAAAACTGCCGTGTGCTGTGTCCTTATAGCAGAGGGCTGCACATGTGGAAGACGGGGTTTCAATCACCCTCTCGGCACTCACTGGCAGCTCCAGCTGGCTACAGCAGCACCGTGATGCCCTACTTGGGGGCTGCCAGGATATGGAAGTGACAGTGCTCCCGGCTCTCTTTGAGTATACGGCAAGGCAGGTAAAACTTCTTCCCGTGTACAGTGCTCAGGGGAATGGTGCAAGGGAATAGCATGGAGCAAAGGCGCTGCCTGCTCTTGCCGCAGTGCGTGGAGGCCTTGCTGCAGGCCTTAGCGGTGAAAGCAAGAAGCCAGGGTCACTTAGTGGGGACGAGAAGTATCAAACACACGTTTGAAACATGCAATAATCACTGCAGGAAGAAAGCCTTGTAATACCACAGAAAATCTGGAAGGTAAGTTATTTTCAGGAAACATGGAATATAAAAGCATTTTACCTGTATCACTGAGGTGAGTGGGAAATTGGGGCTGATGGGAAGCGAGCTGTGAATGCAAAGGTGAAGTCTGCCACGGTTAATGCAGTGTGTTGATGTTAGGAAGATAAAACTGTAACGTTGCTGCTGAACAGTTGAGACACTTGGAGCAAACGTGAAAAGGACATTGTGGCCTGGCTGGAAAAGGCACCAGCCACAATGACAAAAACAAGGTGAAGAACAGACTCACTTCTGCCACTGAATGAGAACTATGAAAGCTGGTGGAGAAGGAAAGGAAAACTTGCACCCAGAGCTGAGTACAGTAGACTGTCATGGCCATCAAACAAAGTGAAGAGAGAGGAGAGAGGCGATTACCAGGAAAAAAATGTAAGGGAATAGAAGAATGCAAAATGTGATGCAGCAGTTATGTGATGCATTCTGTAAGAGAACTAAGGCATGGGGAGGTAAGCTTAGGTTGTTGATAATGGAAAGCCAATAGCTGAGTCTTAGTAAGCAAAGCTGCACGTTTTCTGACAGGAAAGACCTTCCAAGGGCTCGAGCAGTCCAGGAGAAGTACAGGAGGTCAGTGTCCCTACTGCAAAAAGGGGAATGAGCTTCAAACTTTAAAAAATAGTAAAAAGCCTTGGGAAAAGAGAAAGGGTGCTGGGGATTATAAAGAGCCACAGACCTTCTGCTAACAGACAACGAACATATGGTGAAGGCGTAAACAAGCTATTGAGCAGGATTAACCAACAGGAGAAAGGACCGGTTCCAGCAGACGTGCCATGTTCCTTGTCGCAGAAAAGCCCAGAAATTATTTGCTTGCCTGGGAAAATGCTTCTGCGTGTGGCTGATCGTACAAATAGACACCCAGCGACAAGCCGGCTTGTCCCCAGGTTCACAATGTAGCGTGAAGAGCAGTTTTGCTGCTGCCCTGCTCTCCGGGGCTGCGGAGGAGCAGGGCCCGAGCGCCGCTACCACTGAGTGAACCGATGTCTTCACTGCGGTTACAAGAGCCAGACTCACTTCTCTCTGCACTCCTGCTGCTGCGGGCCGTGGGCTACAACTGATTTTTAATATAGTGCTGCTCCAGAACACTGGTTCACTGGTTTAAAAAGGGAAATTTCAGCAGCAGAGTTTCAGTCACCCTTCCTCTGCCTTCAGTGGTATCTGTCACTTCTTGCATTTTCGTGCAAAAAGTAGAAGATTATAACTCATTTTGATCGTACAAAAACAACTGATTGTAATTCTTTTCTTTCATTTCTAGTGGCTTACATGAAAAGCCGATTTTCTCAAAAAGTTACAAGCAGCAGAGACCAGGGATATGTTTGCGCTGTTAGTTAAGCGTAGGCTTGAGTTCTGTCAAGCACAATCCATACTTTAAGCCTCTGGCACAATTTCTGCCAGAAATGGGAAATACTTGTGAAGTCCAAGGTCTAAGGTCAAATGTACTCCTGCTTGCTCCTGATCTCGCTCTTCCTGTCATTTTGCCCCACTGGGATCCGACGGGAGAAGAGCTGTGTCAGTTCTCCAAGGCTCTCACAGTGTTTCATGCTGCTATCATCCTGTGGCAGCAGCTCGCAGGCAAACGCATCTCAGGGCTTTGCAGGAGGGGTTGTTCCCTCCTCTCTAAGGTCACCATAATGTCAGTTTTATGTGATAACTTTCCCCAGGTAGACAAAGAGAATCAATTATATTTTTTTTTAATTAAGGAAGCGCATTTCAGTCCTTTTGTTAGGCAGTTTCTGTGTCTCAAGTTGAGTTTAACACAGTGCATCAATATTCCCTGTTCACTGCTCTAATCACCACTAAGCTACCAAACGGCTCCTAAAACCAGAGCTTTAGGACCTGGGGCTAGCTATTCACCTCCCAACAATGTGTACTTAGTGATAGACATCAGAAGAATTCAATTTTGCCTGTATCCTGTGAGGTGATATGCTTTGAGGTATATGGCATGGAAATGAAATCAGAGATGGATTTTGGAACAAAGACCTCGCAGAATGAAGAAAAGCAGGGCAATTATACAGGGTAAATATGCCTCATACCCACGCCAAAACAGGAGGAGGTAAGAATACGGTAAAAGACCCATCTAATCAGAACCTCAGAGTCTCAGCTCCAGTGGATGCTAAAATTGCCTTGAATATGAATGAAATGGATAAAGGAGTTGATCACTGGTGCTTGTGATGAAAGACTGGTGTTGCAGAAAGCTTTTACCTAAATCAAAAAGGCATTAGATTTGTGCGCTCCTCCTGATGGTCTCCCCAGTACTTTTAAAGCAAGCACAGGAGAATAAACAGTGCCACTATCTGATGCCCTGGGCTTGGTCTAGCCTGTGCAGGCTGCAGGACTACTTGACCTACAGCTTAGTTGTGGGTTCAGGCTGGGGGAAGGCCAGCTCTGTGCACATGTCTATGGGCTACGAGTCCTGAACAGGGAAGGCCATTGATAGAATTAGAGGCAATGACCACAAATTGAAGCATCAAACGTTCCACAGGAACTGAAGGAAAAATTTCCTGACAGTGAGGGTGACAGAGCACTGGAACAGGCTGCCCAGGGAGGTTGTGGAGTCTCCTTCTCTGGAGATCTTCAAGACCCGCTTGGATGCCACCCTGTGCCACGTGCTCTGGGTGGCCCGGCGTGTGCAGGGGGTTGGACTAGATGACCTTTAGAGGTCCCTTCCAGCCTTAGGCAATCTGTGATTCTATGATTCTAAGGCGCACATTGCTATTTTCAGGGCTTTGTACAAGAAGTTAGTGCCAAAGCATGCTTATCAAACTTGAATCTTCTAGCGGTCAGCCTGCTCGTAATTGATGAAGGCCTAATCCATCATTCATTGGAGTTAAGTGATTTTTTTTTTTCTTCTGCTGTTGGTGGGTTTTGAATGAATTTGCATTCTGATTAAAAGATAAAATCTAAAATGCTTCTACTAAAAGGCCATTCTCAGTATCACAATAAGATATCTATCAAATAAAATGATACACAATTGTCACTTCCAAATTTTGCTCCCTGGAACTCTGGGCATGTTTAGATCTTACACTTACAGCAGGCCACACTGGGGAGTTCGAGGGTGCATCTGAATTTTTTGTAGGAGTGTTTGAACTGATATTCTGCTTCCAACCTTAATCAACATCCTCAAAGATTCATCGGATAGTACAAAACTAGGGTTTGTATCTGCATCTTTCAGGAGGCTGTCCCACTTCTGGCCCCTCTCTGCTGTGAGCATCTTTAAAAGATACATCAAACAGCACAACAAGAGTTCAAACAACTTTGCTTGTAACTGCAATGAATCTGAAATGTACTGATGAAAGATTTATTAATGCTGTGCAAGGCGGAGCATCCTCATGTTAGCAGAGACAGCTGGGATCACGGAAGCGAGCAGGTCGTCACTGAGAAATCAGCATTTTAACTGGAGCAGCATTGCCAGCCTGACTGTAGAGGAGGCTAAACCATCATCTGTGTAGAGCCTTGGATAATGACATTTGTACACAAAAATAATAGTAATTAGGCCACAGCTCTCTTTCCCCAGTTGCAGTGGGTTAGGACATGTGGCTAAGGCTGACAGACATTAGTAATCCACTTGGATCTTCAGCTACATTGTTAAAGCAGACTCAAAACAGTATTATATCTGCCCTTACTGGTACTGAAACCTAAGGGGAGTTGGTGGAAAAACTTACCAGCTGTGATGCCTAAGACAAGAAAGGTTGAGAATCTGAACTGCCAGCACAACACAAAGCAACCAATAAAGTTATTAATAAATTCAGGAAAAGATAAAATTTACAAAATATGTAGAAAGCCAAACTGTTGACAATCAAAACTTTTTTTTATTCCAGGTTTGAAGCCTTGAATAGACTTTCTGGCCATGAAGTAATATCTTTACTTCTTGTATTAATTGATGCTTTCTGGCTGGCTCTGTGTGTGTGTGAAAAGTTTCTTGATAACTTTAAACAAGCTGCAAATAAGCTGCAAAAGCTGCTTTGAACTTATTATACAGATGTCCTATAGTTCTATTCAACTTTTTGTGTATGGTGGATATAGATGAATTTCATAACGCATCTTCTCCATACCTTTCTCCAGGGTCTCATCCACAGCAAAACTTTGTAAGATCAAACAGCCACAAACGGGGCTGATACATCTAGAACATCTAATCCTTTCTGCCCATCTTGTGGAGCTGAACTTGTGGATCAGTAAGCAATAGGACTATTCCCCCAAAACACTCAGATGATATCAGAGATGGAGTGATTTGTACAGCAGGTGAAAATCCTCATCTCTCAGACAATATCTTAGAATAAAAGAATCCATCTTTCTGAACACATAAAATATTAAGTCCTACATTCTTGCAGATGCTGAAGACTCCAAAATGTCTACATACAGGAGCTAGCGGCGTGAGATTAATTCCTGCTCAGTCTATGAGCAAGACTGTGATAAACTTCGTTCTCAGATTCTTCCTCCGGGGCCAGTTATGTACAGTAACATTCCTCTTCCTGTCCTAGAGTGTTTCTGCATCTGTTGTGAACAATTAAAACAGACATTACGCCCCTGCCCTGAGATATATCCGCATTTCTTTAGAGGAAGTGATAATGCTAGGTATGGCTACTGTTTTGTAGGGCTTTGATAAGAAGATTGCTCTATATTGATTACAAAGGTGACAACTGGAAGATTTATTAGGTTGCGAGAGGCTGGGAGAAGCACAGCTCCTCACTTCCTCCAGCTGGGAACTCGGGAATGTTATGGATGCCCCAGTGCCACCACTATCATAGTTACTGGAATAAATCATAATGACGATGCTTCAAAGCTGTCAAAAGCAAAACTGACTGTCATAATGCAGAATTAGTCCCTAACCTATATGAAGAGGAAAACAAACAGAAAATGAGAGCCTTAATCTTCAAGGAGACTATGGAAACATAATAGCAGGGAGGAAACTGGCAGATTCCCCTGGAAACCGTGAGAACCAGGATGCCTCTGCAGTCAATATCAGGTACTGGAGAGTGACAGAAATTTCCCGGCATTTCCCCAGGGTTGCTATTACTCAATTACAGTTGTGTGGTGTCAGGTCGCTCCAAAGAGCTGTGTTATGCTTTCAGAGTTTTTCTTAAACAAGGAAACTTGCCTTGTGAAAACTTCCCTTTCTGGTGCAGTGCAGTTGAAAGGACCTGGCTGTCCTGAGTCATCCTCCACAAAGGCAGATTTTTTACCTTTCAGCAGACCGGAGGAGAGGAGAGCTGAGTTGAACGGCCTTGGTTAGTAGAGGAAAAGTCAAGTGAGTGGGAAGTGGGGGTGTTTCTTTCTCTTAAAACATCACAGGTTTTCTCCTGCAAGGATCTGGTGGGGTGTTAATAAAAGCTGCTGTTTCTCTGCTAGATTCTGGCTCAGAAATTCTCAAAGGGGGGAAAAAAATAAAGCTGATAATAAGCCCTTCTCAGTAAACACAGGATCCCCCCAAATCCCTCCTGGGACAAATTCAGGAGCTGTCAGTGCAACTATATGAGAGGAGAATTTGGTTAGAGGAGTTTAGCAATAGGCTAATCCCAAAGTAAAACACTCCAGCAATTAATGGTGATTATTATAGCTGCTAAAATGGTCACCACAGAATAGAAATTGAGACATCCCTTTGACTCTTTTTGATTTTTTAAAAAAAGCATACTGAGCCTCTTTCCAATTCTGTATTGCTTTGTTGTTTAGGGGAAAAAATGCTCATGCTTATTATTCAGATTCCCTGTCATCATGACTTTTATTCCATTGAAGACTATGGAGTAAATCATATTATTTAATAAAGAAAAGCTAGAAATTAGAAAAACAATGAAATTCCATAACAGAACTAACTAGCAGTAACTTCTATGACCTCTTACTGCAGACATGTCACTCTGTTTAAATACTAACAGGAAGACATAGTTTGTTCCTTCAAATCAAGGTGATACAGGTGATTGCAGTGCGTTACTTTACATACTATGGAAAAGAAAAATGAGAGAAGGAAATGAAAATGGAAAGAAAGGAGATGGGAAATCTGTTGCTTGATTCTAAAATATAGCTCTGTGACAATATTCTTTTATTTAGAATAATTAGCTTGTAAGCACAATTCCCAAAACTACTGCTACAGCACTGCCCCCTGCAAATGCACGCTCTGTGTGCTGCATTTCAGACCCTTTGGATGAACCCACCAAATTAAAATAACAATTCCTATATATCTCATGCTTTTTTTGTATATATATATACACACACACACAGACACACTCTCATTCATATATAAATATAAATATATGTATGTCCTATATATATTTACACACACACACTATGTATAGATAGTGATATATAGAAGTTTATCAGGCAAGACACATTTCCCACGGTCTGCTTGCATGTCGTCTGTCACCACAAACCCTTCACCTTTGTTAGGTTGTTTAGCTGATGCCATAATCTCAGGACTGTGTCAGAGTTTCTGTATTTCTGAAGCTGCTGGAGAAAGGCAGCTTTCTTCCCCGGCTTAATGGATTGGGCTGTCTCTCAACCTTTTATAAGATATATCATTGCTAGCAATGTTTCTAAGACACTAATAAAGAGGAAATTCAATACTATCGGCATGATAAAGTGAAAACTATTAATATAGAAAAGCGAGTCCATCATACTCATTAGATTTAAGTGTAAGGAAAAGAATATAGTGTGTGTGATGGTTGCTGGGGAATTACAGCACAATACCAATCAATTTCCATGCAGAGTTTTTGTTGTTGCTGTTGTTAGTAAGTAATTAATATAAATAATGCTGACTGTATTTAAATATTGAGGATACTGGGCAAAATAGCATAGAAGATGGCAAGCAGATGGATCATTTAATTTATTCCCCAATTACAGCTGACACATTGGGTATAGAAATCTGTGAGTCATCTATTATTTTTTATGGTCCATTTTACAGCTGTGTTTATTGTTACAATAAATAAATACATTATCTCATTAGGCTGGCATTGTAAAAAGCTTGTAAAGTAACAAACATCCTCCTCTTTCAGCCTTTCCCACCCATATCAGGATATTATAACCAAAAAGGAAGGATATATTCATACCTTATTAAGAATAAGGTAGATCTCATTTACCTTGTAAAAGTATGGAGATACCCAGTAAAAATGACTCTCTGAAGTCAAGGTAAGTAAATCTGATTCCTTTTAGCAGAGGTAATCCAGAGAGGCCTGCTGTATCTTTCTGCTGTCTGATGCAGGAGAAAAGACACAGCTCACCCTCTCTCCCTTGGCGGTAAATATACATTGTAAATAAACATCAAATTGGCAATAAAGTTCATTGTATTAAAGTTCCAGACTATCCCATAAACTAGCAATTTGATGTAGAAAAACAACCATCTGTTACAGTATTTAAAGTTCAAAATCTCTCTTTCTGACACCGGCAGGGGGAAGGTCTCTTCTGTTCAGTCAAAGCCCACAGTGGGGTGAGCAAAGCCGGTCACCATATGAGGCAGCTGTCTTCTGGGGTGACAAAACAGCCCTGACCTGCTTGCTCACTCTTCTCTATGCCAGAGACTGGGAAATCATTATTGTTTTAGGGGAAAGACAGAGCTCTGGAGGAAGGATTGCAGTTGCAGTGCCCGTGCCCCAAAGTACTCATACAAGGAACAAGTCTGACCCTCCAAACCTCTCTTACTTGGCACCTATCTCAACTCAAAATCTCCCATCTTATGNCTTTCTGACACCGGCAGGGGGAAGGTCTCTTCTGTTCAGTCAAAGCCCACAGTGGGGTGAGCAAAGCCGGTCACCATATGAGGCAGCTGTCTTCTGGGGTGACAAAACAGCCGAGACCTGCTTGCTCACTCTTCTCTATGCCAGAGACTGGGAAATCATTATTGTTTTAGGGGAAAGACAGAGCTCTGGAGGAAGGATTGCAGTTGCAGTGCCTGTGCCCAAAGTACTCATAGAAGGAACAAGTCTGACTCTCCAAGCCTCTCTTACTTGGCACCTATCTTAACTCAAAATCTCTCATCTTATGGAAGAAAAGAGACTAGCTACTAGCTCTTATGCACTTCTTTCTCAGAGGGGCCAAAATTCCCTTTTGTGAATCCTGCTTAGTGCTTCACCACTCAGCGGGGCTCAGGTTGTGTCTGCACCTTGTCCTTGCATGCAGTGGCAATCACAGCCTTTGAGGTGGAAAAAAAAAAGACGAGTTCATCCGTCAAAGCTCGAGCAAGAAAGTTATGTTGCTGGGTGCTGTCCTCTTGTGCATGTAAAACCTATGGAAAAGCTGCACCCGTGCAGTCTGGCACCCATCTCAGATGAGGTCCTCGATTTTTAGCCAGGGAGATGTCAAAAGAAAACTGCCAGCTTCTGCCCAGAAGTCTGGATCAGTACTGCTCAGAGCTGCACCCAGTCCAATGCAAGAGCAGATTTGCAGTGGCAACTTCATTAACTGTCTCACTGACCCCAGGCTCTGCGAGCCAGGAGGCAGCTCCAAACAATTTTGGCACCTCAGATGGCCTGGGCTTGACTTCTGTGTGGAGATTACAGATGATTCACAGACTTTGTTGATTCTTGCCAATTTGCTTGGATATATATTCTCTATATTCTCTTCTACCTTCCCTCATCCAGTTGGGTGGACAAAAATCTCATCTTTCATTATTTTAGGAAGGAGATCATTTGGTCTCTGCTCCTCCCTCTACAAAAATATTCAGATATGCAGCCAGTGACTAATTTAATTCTTTTGAATGCCAGGTTAGGATGGCTCCTTCTTAAATAATTCTACTACCCTTTTAATGTAGAATCATAAATACACAAAGTGATGTATCCGGCATGTTCCCAACAGCAGAGAACATTTCTTCTGCTTGAGGAGTAGTTGTTCCAGAACAAGCTGATTCTGTTTTAAAGCTCATGAAGATTGTGTTATAGGTTTGGAGAAAAACCATGCTTATTGGCTGTGCAGCAGAACAGTTAAGGCTGAACTCGATGGAAACCCTGCCTTCACTTAGGCGAGTTCATGTGGGATAGTCAAACAGGAGTTAGACATATTGGACATGCCCATGTTATGACAGCAATGTGGTCACCTGAAGAAAACTGAGGAAAAGTGTGCTCTGAGAAAACTGTTCTCTGAGAGGCTTTGATTTTTCTTGGTTAGCTTAACTGGGAGGTTCAGGGAGACCTCTTTGAGCAATCCCAACAGGGGCTATAGGTAAATCGATTTGCCCATGATGAAGGAAGGGCCCTGGTTTCCCACTTCAGAGCACTGTCCCAGCACTGCTCAACCAGGAGGCTGCTGCTCTCCAGGGATAATGAAAAGCAGGCGAGCAGCAACAGGAGGGGTCTGTAAGCTGTGGCGTTTCAACCCGAAAATAAGCAGTTCCCTCATCACTTCGCCCACTCCCTACAGACCTGACTTCAAAATAAAGCAGCCTGATAGAATTATTATTTATGCTTTTACACTATATTTAAAGATACAACAAAAGCTTGGACTTGAGGTGAGAGGTCCCCAACTTAGGAGAAAAGAAAAGGTTGAGAAAGACTGTGTTAAGCAGTATTTATTCTTGGTTGTATAGCACAGTCATCAGCTTAATCCCCTGAAGTGTCACAAGAATAGAGCTTTTCCAGCAAGTCGGGGAACAGTGTGTACGAGCAATTTCACATTATGTTCCTTCTTGATGGAGCCACGGTCTCAGCCTCTTAGGTCTCTTGTTGACATACGTCAAGCTTCTCACTCGATGTGTTATGACTAACACAGAACTCCTGTCTGAAGGGGATTTCTCGTGAGAAAGAAATACATCTTCAGGAAATATAATTGCAAAATACTTTTCTAGAATTCAGTTTCAAGAATATAAGGTGTAAGAGTTGAGACCAGAGGTCAAATTTTGAATCACTGATCATAGATATCAACATGTTTGTAATGTACATAGAACTTCATGACTCAAGGTGAGAATCGCATCTTAAGGAAGGCTGGGAAGAGTACGTCCCTGCAGGAGAATATCCACTAGTTGCAATAGTTTGCAGTACTCCTGTTTTTTCCACGCTACACTCATTCAAATGGAGGAGCAGGTACTTTGCATTATACCAACCTGGTATAAATTGGATAAAGTAAGAAAGTCTGTTACTTGTGATGTAAATGAAGTTTGAATTTTTGTAACTCTGTGATATCTCAACTGTGGCTAGACGCCTGTTAGACGGCTGTTTCCCTTTAGGTTATCTATGACTCCCTTTTTCTTGTTTGTGTTGCTGCTCACAGCTTAATATTTCTCCGTATACCTATTTTCCCTCAGTTGTTTCTATCTATAATTAGAGCACAGATCCAGCGATACATCTTTCCCTATTTACTTGAAAGATGCGGATGAGGACTCAGTGGTTCTCTTAATCAATAGCCTATCCGTTGTTGCTTCCACAAGCTTTTAAAGAGTTGCAGGCTCAGGACAATGCTGCTGTCTCCAGCGAAGTGCAAACAGGCAGAGGTGTAAACACAGAGCTGTTGTAGGGGCAGGTGTTTGCTCTGCTCTGCAGCAAGAGCATGGAGTAAGCAGATCAGCTTTGAGCAAACGCAAGCACAATAAGGCAGCTCTTTAGCCTCTGCTAGAAATCTCAAGACATCAAGAACATGTGTCTAAACATCTTAATGCTGTCGGGAGACAATGGTTGTACTGGGCATCAGGATGTCTGGGCTAAAATGCATCCCTGTATTGAGAGGAAACTAGAAAGCAACCTTTCTTAATCTTTGGTTAAATATCTTTGGTCAGAACAGTAAAAGAAAGTATCTCCTCTGTCATGAAGCTTTTTCAAAAAGTTTCGGAAGAATGTGAATGGAATATGTATATATGGATTATGATTATACCATAAAAGTGTGCATTGTGCATTACCCTGCTATCTCCCTTGTTAGAGCATTTCTTTAATTAAAAATGTTGCTTAATTAAATCAAGTCTCTCATGTAAGTGAATGGGAAAAATTAGCTTATGGAGCATGGGAAATTCAAGACAAATTTTACCATTCTGTTGGTGAGAGCTCCAATGAGTACTTTAATAATGATTTAAATTTGTGGTTAAATTTGACTATGGCCTTCACAGACCCTGGCTTCTCAGACCCAGGTAGAAAGCTTTAAGAAAGAAATATTACGTTCTTAAGGCTGAAAACCAAACTTTGCTAATTTCCATACTTTTCTACCCATCCCTGTCTTACTGTTCGCTCCCCCAAAATGGAGAAGATTAGATATTATTTCCTTTAAAATGAGATGACCGTTGGAAGCTCAGTATTTCCTGTCTGACATCCACCAAATTGTCTCCTGTTGCTCTCTCAGGATGGGAAGCAGGGGCCACAGAGGGCATGTCCTCAGAGCATGGTCCTCCTCAGAGCAGTGGCTCTGCTTGGCCACATTGCCCCATAGCCCACTNTAAGAAAGAAGTATTACGTTCTTAAGGCTGAAAACCAAACTTTGCTAATTTCCATACTTTGCTATCCATCCCTGTCTTACTGTTCACTCCCCCAAAATGGATTAGATTAGGTATTATTTCCTTTAAAATGAGATGACTGTTGGAAGCTCAGAATTTCCTGTCTGACATCCACCAAATTGTCTCCTGTTGCTCTCCCAGGATGGGAAGCAGGAGCCACAGAGGGCAGGGAAGCACCATGCTCCTCCTCAGAGCAGCGGCTCTGCTTGGCCTCATTGCCCCGTAGCCCACTCTGTTGTTGGGCTCAAATCCTGGGAACACTTTGGGGCTTAAAACTGCTGCCATCAGCTCTTCAGAGCATGAGACCTTCCAGAGTTAGCACTGCTTGGAGTGGGAATCGCCATCAGAAGGTCAGAAAGCTGTTAAGAGAAAAAATCTGTGTTACATTTCCCATTCAAAGCCTAAAACCAATATGAATCATCTATAGGTTCAACAAGACTTTTCTCCTCAGCAGCAGCACAGATCTTAAAATTAAACCAATTGAATTATTATTTTTTTTCCCTTTTGCTAGCAGAGCCTAGGCTTATTTTGAACTTACGGTGAAAGTTAGACTCATGTTATGCTGCTGAGTTTTTTGTTCAGGAGGAGGCTGAGGCCCCCAGCACTATATGATTTAAGAGGATAAGGGGGACAGGACCTGCTGCGCCATGGCACCTCGAGAGGGGCCTTATGCTCTGTCTTGTGACAGGGTTATATTTGTTTCCTAAGGAGGTTCAAAGAGGTTCAACAGCAGTTCAAAAACCCACCAGGAAGTAACAGAGAAATATCCTGTTCCCCAGGAAAACAAACTGAAAAACAAACAAAAAACATTTAAAATAAAAGCAATAATGTAAACCGATGATTTGGTGAGATTGTTGACCTGCACCTGGAAGCCGAGAGTTTTCGAATCTGTACTTGTTTTTGTTCCATAACGTGGATACGTCTTGTCCCTTTGCAGCACTTAGTCGCACAAGCAGTTTGCCCTTGAAGTGCAGGAAATGGATTTTAATTTTGAACCTGGTCTCGTTGTTACTGTACCCTAGGCACTGAGATGAGGAAAGCAAGAGGAGTGAGAGGCTGATGGGGTGAAGATGCTCAGGAGCCGAGTACCTGGGGAAGCAGCAGTCAAGCAAGAGAGTGAGGGAGCTCAAAGATAGAGGAAAGTTAGAGCTGAGGATAAGCAAAGAAAAGACAACCTGATCATCATTATTCAGATGATACTCTGAATCTGAGTAAAATCAAGTAAAAAGACCGACCTCAGATGGTCCTGGTTGCCCTTGCTCGGGTGCTTCCAATCTTGTTGCTTCCTAGAAGTGATGTTGCCTAGAAGGGACTGCAGGCTTCCAAAAAGCATTTTCAACGTTGTTTCACTTCATGCATAAAACATCCGTTGCCTATTTGATTTTCACAGAAAGATCAGTCACATGAGCAAGTGCTCAAATAACATCTTGTTTCGGAGACCCAGATACAGCTGGGTTCTTACATCTCCTCTTTGCTGCCCTCCAGGCCTGTTAAGGCAGGATCTGTTCTCTTTGTCAGCACTCACCAGACCCTGACTCCAGGCAATTCGCCTACATAGTTTGCAAATACTACTGCACTAATTTCATATGCTTCACAGCTTATTTGCAATTAATTTAATCATGTTCGTAATTTTTCTAACCAAGGATTATGATGTTCTCTCTCTGATTAACTGATACCCAGAAATTGTGGTCCTTTGAATATATTCGAAGTATTTGTTTTCACTAATTTTTCAAAAGCTCTAACAATTCTTGTTTCTGCGAGATACCACTTTGGGAAATCTGAGTTTAAAAAAACAGCAGCAGATGGAGACAGAATATGCGAAAGGGACATTTTTTTCTCATAAAGTTGGGCAGGATGTCCTAGGTCTTTGAAAAAAGTCAGACACAGCCCTCCCTTCAACCCCTGGTGACTGCCCTGAAAGACCCAGGTACCAACTGAGGTCACATGCCTGGGAACTAGCAAACTTATTTCACATAGATGGAGAATGGCCAGTGAGCAATAACCATTTCACAATCACCTGGGCTGACAGGAACGGGTAACTGAGGAGGAACAGGTCACCAAGGAGCATTTCTCTGCCCAGATAAACCAGAGCTGTGACAGAATAGGGAGTTTTAACTGTGCTTTGCCACTGTGGTAGAGTTTGGTTCCTACTTCTGCCTGTAATTTCACACCTAGCTCTATTCTAAGTAGACTCTGTTGTTTTAGATTATCTTTAGCATTTTGTTATGAGTACTATTAGACAGAAAAGAACCCATTGGTTCTTTGTTATAGCTGCTTTATAAATGCTATTTCTGCTATTTGTATTCATTAATGTGGGGTGAAATGTCACCATTTTCTGCCAGTGTTCGGAGTCTTTCATGCTGCAAATAGTGTAACATTACTCTCCTGGAATGAAGGGACTTTTTTCCCCTCCCTTCACTCATCAAATACAAAAAATGCCATTTTTATTGTCTGCAGGAGAAAACATTGCTTTTTTACTGCTAAATAGTCTTCTGTTTGTAGAAGAAGGTTTTCTATGTGAAAAAAAGGTTGCTTTCTCTGATACCTCAACATCACATAACTCAGCACTTTAAGATCAGAGCTGCATAGTTCTTGCTGTCAGAAATGTAATTAAAATGAGAGCTGCGGTACAATGGCCATGAGGATGCCAAGGGATAACTGTCGAGTATTACAGAAACCATTATGATTAACTTCAGACATTTGGCCTGGATTAATACTTATGTCGTGTAAGCTACTGAGATGGTGGTAGAATTTCTGAAATGTTTTTCTCTCTTCTACTTTCATGCCGGTAGCGAGGAGCTGCTTTGTATTAGCTGCATTTTCCTCTGGGCTGGAAGAGTGCCTGCTGGATAGCACAGAAACTGCAGCGATTAAGAAAAGACCCAGAGCCTGAACCAAACTCCAAGTGCTGTCAGGTGTAAGTCTCCCTTCAAACACCGCCAATGACCCAGAACGAAAGTCCTGTCTGAACTGCTTGTGTGCAGAGCGTTTGAGAACCTAATCTCGGTCTATATTCTGGCGGAAGAGACTAAACACTGAAGCAAGAAAAGGGCATTCAAGCTCAAATAAAGCCAGAGTGTCTACGCTTTCTAACTAAAATCCCCAAGGTTTCCCAGCAGCTCTGAAACACACTCCACTCTTAGTTCCACGGCTCTAGAAATAAAGTCACTCCGCTTCTCTCATGCTTACAGGCTCTCTGGCTGCTTTAACTCCCTTCAGCTGGAGCTGCAGCTCTTGGCTCCTCCTGGCTCTGGCAGCTCCTGCAGGCAGAGGAGCAGCAGCTCCTCAGGCTGGCAAGGCTGCTAACTCCAACCTGATGGAGCTGTCATGCGCAAACCTCATTGGAAACATGTATGTTGTCTTCATTTTTCTGCCTGGGATTTTTCTGCTGTTGCCATCCTGCTCCTGGCACCAGTCGTGCTGCTCGCAGGTTGCCAGAAGCTGCTCCTTGGCAGGAGGAGCTCCGTGGAGCCCAGCAATGCCACCCCGTGTCCAGGCACCAGGAGGGGAGCCCCAGGCCTTTGCTCGCGTGCTGTGATGAAAGAGCAGTGTCCAAAGCCACCTCGCACGTGTGCGATGCAGCTCGCGAGGGAGCTGTAAATGTTTTATGCTGGTCAGATGAGGCACTGTGACTTAAAATGGAAAAGCATTAATCTTTCCACCTGGCAATGTCTCCGGTGGGGGAAGCAGGCTGCGTCTGCTTCTGCGGGGACAGGAATCGTTGGTTCTTCTCATTTCGGTCTGGCTCCTTGTGGTCCCGCTGCAGCAGGTGCCTTCGCTGTGCTCACAGCAACAGGCTCCCGTGGCACCCGTGATGCGCGGGAGCATCCTGCTGTGTGCCAGCCAACCCGTGGGATTAAACACTGCACAGAAAGCAGGGACTGCTGCTTGCCGCATCCTTAAAGTTGAGTCACTGTAGCTTTGGTAATTGCATTTCGTTAACTTGGATGCTAGCATGGAGTGTGCTGTGTGTCCCTCTGACTTGTGTTGCAATCAAAAGACAAAATGCAGAATTAAAGAAAAATGAAGGGGAATATTATGACTCCAGATGAAACATAAACAGCAGGATTCAGTGAGCTCCTGGAGAAAAGAGCACCTCTTTTAACAAAATCTCAGTGTTTATGAAACATTTAAGCAAGGGGAAGGAGGGAGGAACAGCTATATGCCATAGCAGCATGTCTGCTTTCAATGGCCTGTTTCTCAGGGGTCTCCATGAGGCATCAGTAGCTCTCACAGAAAAAGGGGCCTTATTTTTATGCTATTTATAACTGTAATAAAGACCGAAGGAGGGAAAATGCAAAGTGCTCTGGCATACCATCCAGGCTGGTTTGGATTATTTGCTGAAAGTTTTCTGCTGGCTAGTGACAGCATTTTAAAGAAAGTATTTATTATTCTTTGGTGCTTGATGGCAATCACTGCCAAATGCAGGAGAGTGGTGGAAGGTGAAAGATTTGCTTTATATCATTTTTTTTCATCATTGTTTGTTGCTCCTCCTACATCCCTACCCCAGGGAACATAAATAATGATAATAAACCCAGAAAAACCCTCAGGAAACTTATAAATGAAATGCAGGAGATGTATTTTTATACAGAGTATGAATGTCACACTAGTAAAATTAGAAAGAAATGTGTAAGTCCTGAGCTGGAGGGGAAGTCTTAGGAGATTTGATTTGCTGAGCACTGCCCAGAGAAGGACCTGCGAAAGAAATCTCTGTGCTTTCATTAAAAACACAAGCCCCCAAAAGTCTCTCTCAAAGCCTGATTACAAGGTCCTGACTTTGACCTCTTTTTTAGTTTTATTTATTTATTTATTTTTCAAAAAATGAAATGTGCTTCAGTACTGGAAGCTCTGGCATGGATGTGGCAGGGTGCAATCTGCGGGCATGTGTTGGGCCGGGTCACTTGGTAAAAGCCGGTGTGTCCCTCTGGGCAGAGGGAAAGAGAGAAGAGAGGGACTGAACTGCAGTTTAAAGGAGCGTGAGAGACCTAGGAATCTGGTTGATACTTAAACTTGTAATTCACAACGAAGCACTCTCACTAAATGTAGCCAACATGGAAAACGGCTGCAGGCTGCTCTCCAGTGAGGCAAATGCTGTGACTCCTGCGTGTCCCTACGGAGCCAACGCTGGCTCTTTACCCCCTCTGTCTTTATGGTCAGGACTGTCCATTTTTACTGCCAAAAGCACAGATGACGTGACCAGTTGGGCTGGATCGGGCTGCATCCCACCACCTTGATGCTGGCTGCTTGCAAATAGCAAAAGAGCCAGGCTCCTCTGGAGGAGAGGCCTATAGGGTAAGAATATCGTCTGTGTGTGCACGGTGCTTGAGATGGAACTCGTGGGTGTTTTTGGCGGTGCTGTGCCCAAAGCCTGGAGGAGCAGGACGTGGGGGTTGAAGGGATGCTCATTGTCCTGGTCCAGTGTGGGGTTTGCAGGCCGAGGTGTCGCGTGCAGGTCTGCACTCCTGTTTGTCAACCGCCCCGCTGACCACCTCAGCACCTCCGACTGCAACTTAATGAAGTATTTCTATGGGATCTCGGAGGTTTGTCATAAGATCGTTGCCAGGAGCTGCTACAGCTGCAAATTTAATAGTCTGCTCCTGTATCCTAATGCAAATGTTGAAAGCCTGTGGAGCAGGTGAGCTCATAATTTATCTGTAGAAAAGTTCACTTGCAGTCAGTGTGCTTATAAATCTTCACCTCCTCAACAGCTTACGCGTATTTCTGAAATATTCAAAGCATTTTCTATCCGGTGTGCTTTTCTGCAGTGTTGTTTAGATATAAGATTCACACCCGTGGACCTGTCTCAGGTGTGTGCTTGCATTTCATTTGCCATGGCTGGTGTAAAACATTCAAGGAGTTCATTAGAAGAAAATCTTGGACTGTTTTCTTTAGTATTTCCAGCCGTATGCTCCTGGGTCTGGTAAAGTGTTGTTTGGATATAAGCGGAGTGTTTGGATTATGGGTTTGGCTAGGGTAGGTAAACGGAGTTTGGGAACCATCTGACCTTTCAGGGCTCGTGTAACTAGAATAAGGTTCTTAAGAATCTCTGCTTGAAAATACCACACGTCTCACTGGATTTGAGAAAAACAGAAGCATCCTAGAGCATCATGCAGAGCTGCTACCCTATACTAGAGAGCAGCTGAGCTCTCCCCTCCCTATTTATGCAATAAGAGCTATAAATGAACAGTCTTTGTATGAAAGGAGTATGAGAATTTTGTAGGGAAATGGAGCAAACTTGTGCAAGTCTTTGGAAATTCATGGTTATGTGAATAATCCAGAGTCAACAACTTCATTGCAAGCTTTACACTTCCCACACAAAGCTGTGAAGATGCAAATTCTTTGTGTCTGTCATCAGCAGCTTTTGTTTGAACCCAACTGAAATATCGTAAAGTTTCAAAACAAGTTTTATATTTTATCCTGATAAAAGAGATTTCTCCCAGCCTTACAAGTTCAGAAATAGGCTCCCTTTTCCTGCTGAAAGCCATATGTTGCTGACAGCCCTACCTGCTTATGTGATTTTTTTTTTCTAGATTCTCTTCTTTTTGGGAAATAAAACACAAGTTTTGTGAGTGAACTGAAAAAATAGGTTATTTTCCCCATTAACAAAGAGAATGCTTTGTATGTAAAGCTAAAATAAATGGAAACCATTGTCTGATGTACACTCAGCATTCATTTCTATTCTAGGCACAGTCAACATGGCTTTTCATTGAATTCTGATGCGGCTGACAATGGAGCAGTTTAAATGTTTGTAATTTTAGGAGTGCTTTGCTATGTTAGCAGTAATACCCCTCAGACCGAGCTTCCTCTGAGAATGATGCTGCCCTACAACTGAGCTGATTGCAGTATCTACCCTGACCTTTCAGCAGAGAGGAGAGAAAATCCAGATATCTGGATAAGAACCGAAGTTGTGTGTCAGCAGTGCTGGCTGTATGTGCATATACGTGGAAATTCACTTTCCATCTGTCTTTCCGCTGTCTGCAGATGTGTGTGAGCTGTATGTTATGTGTCTGTTTAGGAAAGTAGTTGTTTTCTCATGTTGATCGGCACTTGTGGAGACCAAAGGGGAAATAAAATATGAAAAAAAAAATGTTGTTTGCCTTTATTATATTGTATTTTCATATTGTATGTTATATTGCATTTGAAAAGAAACAGTTTGTCTTACTGATGGAAAATATTTTGACTACCTTAGAATGAAAAGCATCAGTAACGTTTTTCGAAAGCTGCAGGAAAAGGAGCGAGCTCCTGCAAGCCCCTCTCCGAGCAGGCGTTTGGTCCAGGGAAGCAGCTCTGTAGGGCAAGGTAGGATCAGCACTGATTTCCAGGTCAGATCTCGTCTTTGCTGAGAAAACAGCTGCACCCTCTGCAGGTCTGAGACCTCTTCCTCTGTGTCCCATAGCTTTGGAGCAAGAGGAAGAAATAACCAGTAAAGAATAAACAGTGATTTTTCTCACTATTTCAGCTCGGATGGAATCTGGGACTAGGAACCATGTCACTAGAAGAATCGATGAAAATCGAGTTAATGTTTCTCGATGCGCCCTTCGACCTTATCACGGAGGGGTGTCCGAAAGAATTTGTCCGTCCTGGCGCTGGGTGGAGAGGGCAGATATCCCGGGGATTCGCCCCCTCCTGCTTCGCGCTTCTGCTCTGCTCGAGGCCAAGAGCAGCGCCCTGTGCGGGGCTCCGCTCTGTGCACAGCTGCGCGTTCCCAGGGAGCTCGACACCCTGAGCATCTTCCTCCTGCCGTTCTGATCTTCTAATTTAAATCCAGCAGCTCCTGTGACTGCAATGTCTTAATCATTGTGAGCATATTTCTTCTCCGCTAATGTTTTGTGCACTTGATGGTAACGCTCTGTTGTTGACAGCTATCTGCTAGGGAAATAATGATGTCTTCTTGAAACAAATACATGCATCTCTGGATTTCTGCCAGAAGAGTTCAATCCAGTTCTGTCTCCTCCCTGAAAATGTTTTGCCACCGCTTTGGTATCGCGTTCAGATGATGGTTATTTAAATGAGGAGCAATTTTGTGTTGCTTGTGAACGTGCTCCAAGCAGCGATGCGTACTCAGCAGAGCAGCACTATTCTCGGAGGCTGAGGCAGGGAAACCAAAATAACAGAAAAATGAGGAAAAATTTTTTTTTTTCTCTCCCCCTCCAGTTTTCAATTTAACTTTAAATTTATGAAAGTCACCACCATGTTGGCAAGTGAAGAGGATCATTCTAGTTTCATTTTCAATTGCAGGTGAAATGATGAAATAGGATGACCGTCACAAATAATGAATGATAAATTGAATTAAAAAAGAAATCACTTTCTCCCACTGCCTGTTTTCACATCAGGTGATATCCTAGGTAAAGAAAATCCCCCTCTCTAAATCAATTATATGATTTATTTTTTTTTCCTCCAACCTGGATAGGAGTCCCTTAATAAAGTTAAAATGAAAAAATCTTCAGCATTGTCTGAGAAACTTGTTTTCTGCAAACAGTACAGATACGGCTCCTGATGTCTTGTTCCTTTTGAATTAAGTTCATGAATGAAAAAAAGGAGAAGGAGAATCGCTCCACAACACCCATTACTGTCTATCTCACTGAGATGATTTATGTCAGAAAATATGATGCTTCTCCTTCCTTAGGTTCTTTCGGAATATTTATTTTACAAAACTGTTGCATAAAAGATCTACTTTCTAACCCTTGTGAGTGAGAAATAACTCCATTGTGAAAAGGGGGGAAAAGTGTCTAAACCTCTCCAGGTGGAAAATAATTCTAAATTGTATTTTACAAGTCACTGTGGTTTTATTAACACTGATAAAATAAGGAGAGGAAAGGAAGGAGAGAGAAAAAGAAATTCCAAATCAATCTTATTTTAGTGGAGACTGCTCAGTGACTTGCATAAAATAAAATTAATCTTGTTTTGTAACAACAGGAAGTACATAATAGAAAATAAGGGTAAGATTGATCCTGAAGTTAGACAGCTTTGTTGCCAGGCTGTTTATACACAACTGGGGAAAATATTCAGCTTGCCTCAAATAAATTATTAATCTATTTATTCTGTTTTTTTGTAATATTGTTAATATTTGTGGCATAAAGCAAAAAAAAGTCAAAGGAAGAGGATAGTCAGCATCATAGTGTTGGTGTGAACCATCTACCATTGGAATATTTATATTTTTTTGTTTGTTTGTTTGCTTGTTTTTTTACACCTAGCAGACTATTCATATTGCACAGATGAGATTTATTCCTCATTTCTAGTCCAAAGTTTCTGCATGAAATATGCCAAAGTCCATCTTTGGCACAACCCAAAATTGTTGATTTGTTTTTCAGTTGATTAAAATGTGGCTTGGGTCCCGTCCTTTAAAATGACCAGGACGTGCAGCCTGCAACAGAAAGGTACCCGGCTCCCCAGAAAGGGAGCCTGTGTCTCTGTGGATGCAGCCCTGGGCAAGCTGGGGATCCCTCCAGTGCCTTGAGTGGAGCCGGTGGAGCTGCTTTCTGCCCTACCTTGTCCCTAGAGCTGGGCAAGGAGAACTGTTTTGTAAAGATACAAATCAAATCCTTGACAATCTCATTAGAGAAAAAAAGCAAAATAGGTATAAAATGGGTAGCTGTGAGTTGTAGGACTGAGGAAGGTGACTCCTGTGTGGGTTCTCTGATGTGTTTGGAAAAGATACATTTTTTTTCCATACAAGAGGGATTAGCAACACGTTTTTCCTCTGCACAGTCATTTTTTTTCATACTGCTAATAGGGACCAATATTTTGCAGACTGCTGTCCCCTGGTTTAGTTGGATTGAAAACATATGCTCAATTAATATGCTATTAGGAAGACAGACAATTCCATGCACGCATCCTTGGCTGGCACAAGTATATAGAGCTACCCAGCAGCAGATACAGAGCAAGGATGTAATAACTTGCTTCTGCTTTTCTAAGTGTGAGAATATTGTGGCATTTGAGCAGTGAATGGACATGTATAATTATTAATGTTTGCAGGGAATATTTTAATTAGTGTTTTTCATGTCCAAAGAGATTAAGTGAAAAATATTTGCTTTCTCCAGAAAAGCTTGTAGAAAAAAGTTAATCTTAGTATTTCACTCTACTCTTACCCTCATTTCTGTCTGTTCTTAAACCATTTTAGAGAACTAAAGAAATGTGAATCAAAACTTACATTCTGTAAAAGAAATGATGTATTTTTATTTCTTTAATGTAGTCATTAAGAGTATTTTCCATGCTTAGGGAGACTGAATCGTGTTTCATTCTCACAGCTGAATTTCCTTTACGGTGTGGAAAGTCGCTCCATTAAGTTGTTTTGCTGGCTGGGAGCTCTGCTGACAGCTACTTCCCTTCTACGGATACTGACACTGATGAAGAGTTAATCTTTCTCCTTCTCTCCTGTTCAATATTTTCCCTGCCTGACAGGCGGGCTGGCTCCGGAGATTTGTAATGAGCAGCGGCACCTTTCAGCTGTAGGTGACTAGTATTGAACCTGGCTTGAGCTGGGAGTAACTCAGGAGAGCCTTTTTACATGGAGTCTTTACCCTCTGGCGGCTCCTGGGTGAAGTCTGGGATGTGACTCCCATTTTTAATATCTGTGTCGCCAAGCCCAGCCTGGCAGCTGATGCTCGTCCGTGTTGATGCTCTGCGTGGATTTCCTGCTGCAGTGGTCCAGCCTTTCAGAAGAGGAGTAAATCAAAGGGGCCACTTGAGGCAAGCTCTTCGCATGCCTTCTGGTATGAAGGGGCTACCCAGTCCTACTAGCCTCTTCAGAAGCTGCTTTTTGGGACCTTCTCTCTCTGCTGGTCTGGATCTCCAATTGGTAAGAGAGCATCTTCTGAAGCCCAAGGATAGATGCTAAAAATGTGGCCTCATAATGTTCCTAGGGACCAACTCCTGCCTGGTATTTGAGGGAGCTTTTGGGCAGTGTCTGGTCCTCTTTCCTCTTTTATGTCTCCCGTTTTCCAGCAATAAGGAACTGTTTATTTAAGAGTCAGCTGGTCCTATTACGGTGCTTGTGAGCTATCACATAGCAAGAAAGGCACCGAGACAACAGGCTTGCAAGGCACGAATCACAGCAAGCCATCTCTGCCCCTTTGGTTTGCTGGACTGCAGCAGTGAGGAGAATCTGAATAGTTCTTGCAAGCAAAGGCTCAGATTTATAGAAAGTCAAGGGGAGTCCATTATTAGGAACCATCAGAGACCCTTGCCTCATACATATATCATGTGCATCGTTTCTCTTCCAAGCCTGTGTACGTAATTTCTGTGCCTTTGAAAGATCTCCAGCAACTCTGGCCCAGGTAGACCTCAAGTTTTCTGATCTACGTGACTTGCGTGCTCTTTTGTTTAACTTTCATAAAGAAGCCATGTAACTGTTTGAAATTATGTGAAAAATCACTTTGCCTAAGTGACAGTGGCATCATGTTCTGTCTCGTTTATCTTGCAGTTCTTTGAAAGGTTGCAGTGTGGTGATTTACAAAAATCATCATTTTTGTCTGTTTCTGATTAATTTCTCTATGGGAAGATTTTTTTTTCAGTCTTGGAGCCTATGATTTTTTTTACCTTTTGATTCATTCTCCATCTTCTTACACTAAGTCCATTGTGAGGGTTTAATTGTAGTTGCCTTGTAATTGCTGCTGATTGCTGCTGCTGCCTCTCTCCCGCTTCATCCCTGGAAGCATTAACTGCTGAATTACTTGACAATATAACAGTTCCTCAAAATACCTTTCTTGTTCCTTTGAAAGTGATTACATTTTGCTTTTTGCTTCAGTGATTTGCTTTTTAGTTCTTTCTAAAGCCAGGATGCATCTCCTGTGCTTAACTACCTCTTACTCTAGGCTCTAAAACGTAGAGTTCTTTCTCCTCCCATAACCTTCTCGTTCGTGAATCATTTATTCTGCCTGTCTGGTGGTTGCACCAAAGAAAGTTGGATTGCTGGTTCGGCCTGCTAGATTGCACAAATATATCCTATAAACATTTGAGGAGGTGACACCGAAAATTCTTTGAGATAAAGATCTCTAAGTTTTCTAAGGGAGCTGTGGTTGTTTGGTTTTTCTTTTATCAAAAATTTGAAGGGCCTTCTGCACATTATTTTTATTTCAGCATGGAGAAACAATCACCAGTTCCTTAAAAAAAATCTTTTTTCTAGCTGTCCTCTGCTCCAAGTCCTCTGCTCCAGTCCACTGATATGTCTGAGCTATTATTGCTACCACAATTAAACATTTTGCATGGCTTCAGACCGACCATCAATAGAGCTGTGGCTAATTGCCCGTCCAGAATGATATATTTTTGTACTCTTTTGGCAACTGTAGTAGTGCTTGTACACTCCTATGATTTAAGATATATTGGAGCAAAAGTGATACACAAGCAAAAGTTATTTAGAGAGACAAAATAGAAGCTTGCTCATTAGCAAATGCCATGTGATAAGGTTATGGTTCAATTAAAAAAAAGTAATCAATCTCTGATTCTTTTTGCTTCCTTTTAATCTCAACACTGCTGCTGGTTTGTAACTTTATCATGCTGGAAGGACATAGCTTGATGCCATAAACTATGTCTAAAAGGGCATTAAATAGTTACAAATTCCCAGATGCCTGAGCCAAATGTGAGTTATTATTGATTCTGAAAGGATGTGAATCTATTCAAGTGTAAGGTCTGGGAAAACTTACCACACTTCCTATGTGGAGTTGTTTTGTCGAGCCTTGCTCCGGCAGGGAGGCAGCCGCAGCTGGCGGGATTAGGGCTGCAGGATGCGAACATAAGCAGAGTGATAGTGAGTTGGGGTAATGACCCTTGGTGAACCGAGCCAGGGACTGCGCGGTGCTGCCAGCGTGATCCTCCGCGGCTCGGGCTGGTAAACGCAGCGGTGGGTGACGCGGGGAGGCCCCGGGCGGCAGCGCGGGCTCCGCCGCCTGCCGAGCCGCAGCTCTTCCTGCCTCACGAATGGCTGCGTCTCGCCGGGTGGGATTCGTCTCAGCGAACTTTCGTGATCTGGAGGAACAGTGTATCTGCCCACAGAGTGTTGTGCATGCAGGAAAATGGGAAGCTAAAAAAGGAGTGAGACCAGGTGGGAAAAAGTTCTCTGGTCTGGTTATGCTTTTGGAGATAAAAATGATTGAGCTGAAACTCGCTGGAGTCAGCGAGGGGGCTTAACCCTCCATCTCATAGTGCTGGGGTAAGACTGAATGGGCTCCAGTGCAGTGTCCTGCGCTTCGCAAGCACAGATATTTATGCTTGGAGAAAATCTCTCCAGAAACAGCATTATTTAGCCACCTTAAAAAAAAAAGTTTTTTCTTTCCCCTGAATTGCCTTGGTGACTTAAAGGGTATGGAGAACAGTACCTGCAGATTTCCATTTCTCAAGAATAAGGTTTATGGCACTCATCACAGGTTTCCTTCGCTTCCTGCCTCGCTAGCAGTAGGGATCAGATAAGCCCCCTTCCAAGCACATGCCAGCGCATACGAAATGTGTGTCGAGTCACACCTGCAGCCTCGCCTGAAGCGCCGCTGCGGACAGCGCGGTCCTGCCTTGGCCGCGGCTGTAGGGACGGCAGCTGCGACGTTCAGGCAGCTCCCTAAGCTCCGCAGTTAGTGCCGTGATCTAGCTGTCAAATCCCGAGCTACAGAGAACAGTGTCTATATCAAAAATGAGTCACAAATGAAAGTCAGTGACAAAGTATTCCTCTTTGGTTCTTTGTATATGACTACATAAATATCTTTCTGAAATATGACTTTGTTACTCCAAATTTAAGCACTAAGCATTTAGAAGAGGTTTTCCAGAGAAGAGATTTAATTGCTCAACTTTTATTCCCTAATTAATATTTTTTCATATTTCTAAAGGTGTGTGAAACATTCTGCAAAAAATCTTTTTATGGAAGAACTTTACTTGTCAAGGCTGAAAAGTTTTGAGGAATCATTTTGTCCGCAGGGCTCTATGTGTTGAAGTGTGGAAGCAGTGAGAGAGAGCACAAATACAACACGCAGGTGTAGCCGAAATGGAGCTGTTTTGACAAAAACATTTGAAAGGCTTTACTCTTACACCAGGTCAGAGCTAGACCAACTCTTAAAATGTCAGAAAGTTGCTTGAAAACAAACCAGTTATCCTACAGGGATCTCTCAATGTTATAAAAGACTTTTAGTGAGTTTTCAGAGTAACACATTGTAATGGAATACTCTGATTACCTTGTTTTTCTGGACAGCAATTCAAGACATTTCTGGATTAAATGTACATGATATAAGACAGTGCTCTACAGAAATCTATACTTTGCATTATATATAGGAAAGATCACTACCATATTTGGCAAGACCATATATCCTGGAAGAAGCCCCACGTCAGCATGGTTAAACTGATCCCACTGTTGGATCCTCACTGACTCGGCTGGCTCAGGTTTCAGGAATGACTGAATGAAGTTTTGCAGTGTTGACATGCCTTCAAAGCCGAAGCAAATGCATTACGAGTTGCTCTATGTGTATATTCTGTTTTTGTTGTTTGTTTGTGAGCGTGCGGAGCACTGCAGTACTCAGGAGGTCCTGCTCTCCTGAATCCAGGACAAGCCAAGGAGACTGACCCGCTGTGCAACGCTGTGGGTTAAGTGTCCATTACGGTCTGCGGGGTCACTTGGCGTGAACATGGAATGGATGTGAGGGCGCGACAGCTGGGAGAGAAATCTGCAGCACCGGGGCCGGACTATTAAAAGAGCAAACAATACAGAAGTGCTAAATTGGCAACATGCCTCCCAAAACGGATGTCGCTTTCTGCTTCTGTTGCCTGCAGCATTTCAGCACAAGCTAAATTGGAAAAAATTTACCTCTCGTGTTTATGACTTTCACCAAGGTTTTCTAAATATTAGTGTGGGAGATAAAAAAGCTAATTTTTCACCAGCATTTTGTAATGGTAGTTATTCCCTTCAGTACTTCCAGGGAAAGAAACAATTTTTCATCTCTGTGCTCTTCTCTACATTATCATTGCATGGCTGAGTGTTAGGAAAAGAATGCCTCTCTCTTTCAGAGAAAACACGTAAGATCTTTACTAGTTTAACACTTAAAAAAAAAGAAAAAGGTGATATTGCAATATAACAGAATAACAAATGAGAAGGATATCAGGAGGAGTAGAGTGGTTGGCAGAAATACAGCATTTATGACCTACAAGGTGTATTTGTCTTACTAATTACCTTGCTGACATACTGATTAGACATTCTAGAAAAGGAATAATGTTGGTTAGGCCTGACAAATGTGTTCAACTTAGTACTGGAAAGAGAAATGGGGAACGCTCTGAAAAGCCCTTCAACTAACTGTACATTAAAATGTTGTGAGCCCCATTGCCTTTGCCTGCAATCCCATCAAAATTCTGACAAGTTAGACAGAATTAAGCTGATTCTCAAGTTGACCAGGTATCATGCTTTGGATCAGAGACGTGATACTTGCAATCTAGTACAGTGGTGGGCCCAATTAGTGAGATTCTCAATTAAATACATAGAAATGTCTTAAAACGTCTTTGGAAGGTGCTTCAGGATGTTTCATGATTTCAGGAAATGTTTGGTAATTTGCCATTGAGCATGGATGGCTTGTGAACATTTGACACATTCACATTTCCAATACCTGCAGACTCTCCTTCTACCTCAGATCTCTTTCTCTCTTTGCTCAGGAACCGGCCCCGATTTCTCCTGCCTGTTGGTTTGGAAAGGGCAGCATAAGAGAAACAAGCGTACAAGCTTATTAAAGGCATTGAAAAAGAATACGTTTCTCCTGTATTCAGGAGAATGATCCATAAAACTTCCTCTGGAGCTTTGAAGGGGTTCTCCTTGCCTGTTCTGTTAGGCAGCTGTCTCTATTTTCAGTGGATTACACTGTAGTGGTGCCTCAGCGACGCTGCAGCATCTTATGTGGTTAGCTTAGAGCAGATATTGACATGTGAATTCTACAGTGAATGGACCCTTTGAAGGGTTCTCTCCTTGGACATTGCCAAAACCCAATACAGCTAGATTGTTGGGTTAAGACTGCCTTGAATACACTTTCTTTACCTGCATGCATGGAATAATAACATTGGCCTCTGTTATGGCTGGCTATTCAAAATATGCCACAATTATGAGATTGCACTTTTCTTTTTAATTTTTCTTTCATCTGTGTAGACAAAAGGCAAGCATAGCTTCATCATTCATCCTTAGCAAGGGTTTGTTTTTCCCTTAAACCTAGCTTGGCTATATCTCCATGCACATGCTGATGAATAATCTTTGTTTTAGACTCTGACAGACCGTTTACTTTGGCAATTGATTCACTTTCTGCTGTCCAGTTTTTAATCTCCTAGTTACTATTATAGCTGTTGTCATTGCTACAGTCATCATTGGTCAGTTGAATGCATCACTTTTTTATCATCATAGTAGTTAGATGTTTTCAATTACTCTTCTCTTTTTTTCATATGATACTTTGGTTCCAGCAGTATGTTAGGAAAGATTCCTAATTTGAATGCACATTTGAGTTTTGGTACAGCCAACAGAATAGCAAGGAGTGGCCTAGAAATCTTTACTTAATAATTCTGCATTATTAAGAATTATCTGACTAACTCGAATCAGTCCAACTCTGCAGGTCTTTTTCCACTCTGTGGCTTCTCTGCCCTTTTTCTCATGTCAGGTGTGGGTCATCCAGGGAGTGATAGATTCAATATTCCACACGCTTCTAAGAAGTCTTGATGCAGGTCTGAGGCATTAAGAGAGCTGGCCCAAGTCCTTTTGACAGTGCTGTCAATGCCTGCTGACTCATGCCATTGTATGTTCTTCAACCTGGAACCTCTGTAAATCTAGTTTTAAACTGATACTATCCTTAGACATTGATAATAAGATTCATTTTTAAATTCACTGAATGGGAAAACTGCTGCCCAAGAAATGGAAAAGCAGAAGAAAGTCAAGCAACTTAACATCTTGTGAAAGAACTAGATTAACAAATTCAGTACATAACCTGGTTAAGATAAAGCTTTTATTAAGGACAATAGAAAGGAATGATTTTCTGGAAAATCTGCCATTTAGATGGAGATTTTTAAGATGATTGGATGGGAAAGAAAACTTGAACATTAATAAAAGAAAACGTGTATGGACCAAACTGGCAAGCCTTTCAGGGCAACATAATTACTACCCTGCTGACTATAGTTGGGAGTTTATTACTTAAAGCCTGTACAGATCATCTTTTCAGATCCTTAGGCAATCCATCTCAAATATTCAGACCGAACTCCCTCCCATTTTTGCCACTGTGTTTTAAAAATTATTCCTCAAATTTTACTTGAAGTGAGGACACCTAGAGGTGAGGGCATAGGCATATGAAATATGTTACCTGATTCAGGTAGCTAATAAGGTAATGCCTTCTTGTGAGGAACTGAATTGTCCTGATAGCTACCAAAGACCAGCAATTTGTCTATTAAAGACAAAGTAGAGATGGCATCTGTTCTATCTGCCCTTAAATCTTTGCCTTTACAATTAGCCTGTATTGTGAAGATACTGACTTTAAGTTTAAATTCAGAATCAGCAGAAAACATCCATTTTCCATTTCCAGGGAGGCAAAATGAGTGATTGGAATAGGTATAAAAATCACTTTCTGCTTTATGATGTGTGGATTAATGAAAGTATTAAACCATTCTAAATGATAGATAAGAAAATTATTTCCACTGTAGCTTGAAAGAAATAAAACCACTCTGTCTTAAATTAAAGAGGTTTAAAACTTTGCAAGCTCATCAAAAGTGCATGGGCAACAAAGGGGGGCAAGTTTATAACCATTTATGGATCACCTTAATTTTTTAACATTCATCATTTTTCTGCTTCATTGCTGTTAGTGTTTCCCATAAGCTTTGAGAAACGGACTAATTTCTCCAGAAAAGAAGAATAAATATGGGTCAGGCTAGTAGCTTTTATGGGCAGTGCTGGGATTTTCCCTTTTTATTACCATTTTGCCCTATTAATTTTATATCATTGACATTGTTGTCTTCATTGCTCATGTCTCACAGGCTCAGAAGGTGTTATTTACTGTGCTCGGATGCAAGCTGGAAGTGAAATAAATGGGATGCAACTGAATAGAGTCCTGTGAACTGTAGGAGAGGGAGGATGTGCTTGTTCATGGTTTGGTCTGCAGAGATGCAGGACAGAGACTGCCTCTTTACTGCTCTCGTACAGCTGGGATTGTGCCAAATACAATTTGTGCACAGAGTGCACATAGTTCGTGGTTTGAACCACGAAACTACCTACGTGTTTTTTGACAAGATTGTATGGTCTTGTATTACTGCATATATTAATATTTAAATATTGGCTTTTGTTCATGATTGTGTATTTATATACTCAGTGTTTGTCAAAGTATGTTTTTTATGTATTTTGTTATCAAGGTGTGAGTATTTGTACAATAGAAAGATTTGCTGTGCAGAGCGACCACATACATGTTCATGCATTACTGTGGAAAATAGTTTGCTTGTGCTTGCTGATGGTCACTAGAAGTTTACATAATTCTGACTCCAAATATATCATAAATTGTTTAACATCAAAGGACACCTGGAAGATGAAGTTCTGTGCATCTGTTTAATGGTGCCTAAAGTTTAAATTCTGTTGCCTTAAAAGCTCTGTAGTGGCTGCTCTTACCTGACGTGTTGGATAATGGCCATCAGAATGTGCCCCTTTATGGCATTTATAGACAAAATGGAGAGTGGTGGGTTAAAAAAGAGGCAGATGGGCCCTATGTGGGAAGAAAAGTTATGGTTCGAGGGGACAGAGTACAAGCAGCAAGAAGCGGAGGTTCCGTTAGTAAAATGATGAATAATACCCTTTACTTATCTAAGAAGTAGCAGTGCCCGCATGCTGCTGCCTAAAACCCTGGGGTAATTTTCTGATATTCTGACAAATCAGTCTGTCCATCCTTTGCAAGAACCAATTCTTCTTTTCTATCAATCCAGACTCCAATTTTGAGTCATGTGAAAACTGAGGAGTCAACTTTTGAAGAGTGCACATCCTCATGTTACTGCTCTTGAGAATTTTGATAACACAAGAAGCAACTCAAATCAAAGCACAGGAAATGACTTCGACTTTCACTCTGGTGTCCTTCACAACATCTACCACGGAATTTCACCTGGCAAATCTTGTGTTGAGCCTGCACAATTTGCAATGGAATTATGCAGTGGAACTGCAGTGGTTTCTTTAAGACAGACATCCAGAATGACAAAAGGCTTTTAAGTGCTGACAAATCTGCCATATATCAGGGTATCCTAGATACACAGATTCATTAATTCAAAAAAAAATCCCTGCAAGCAAGGAGAAAAGTCTCCAACTCACTCCTCTCTGTCCTATAATGCAGTGACAACCACTATTGTTGTTTCTTTTTCATAACTTTCCATATTTTATCCCTACCTAGCAGTGGGCAAAACCCTTATAATATTGCAAGATAGTGATGTCAGAGCAGTGCTAGATTAACCGTGACGGTAGTGTCTGAAATCATGGTACTTCCTCTTAGGGTTGCGGTTTATGAATGAAAGTGGGGATTAGTCTCTGTGCCCTCGCTAACAGCTACTTACTGTGGATCTGACATCTCTGTGCGTGTCCTGTCCCTCCTGCTGGAGGTTTCATGCTCTCATTCTATACTATGGCAAACTCAAATTTGTACAAAGAACACTTTTCTCAGCTGAAATAAAATTTCAATACGTTTGGTAAAATGGTTAATAGAAATGACATTTTAAAGCAAGCAAAATTCTTCAGTTCCATAAAGTTGAAATATTCCAGAAAGCTGTCCAGTGTTTTGAACACACAATGAAAGGGTATTTTGAAAAATGCTTTATTCTAGACAAGAAAAAAAATTACATGTCATTAAAAAAAAGTGACTATTCAAAATGTTTCGGTCTCTCTATATATTTTAGCAAAGATTTTGACAAAATTATGAAGCATTTACCATGCACTTCAGTTCTGTAAAATTTGATGTTTTGTCCAAAAATCATTTCAATGTGATAATTTTCTCCTAGCTCCAGTTTTGACCAAAGCAAATATATATTTTTAAGGTATTTATTCAGCCAACTTCGAGGCAGGACACATGCTGTTGCCATCCCCTCACTCCATCTTCATGTCACCAGTACTGTGCAAGCAGCTAGCGATGGCATAAGGTATGGCCAGGCCGAGCCCACGTGAGTGGCAGAAAGTTGTTCCCTGCACATATTGTATTGAACAGTGGTGGGTGAACTTTTAAAGTGCTGCAACAATCTCTCTGCTTATGCAGAAGGCAATTTTATGGTCCATTATGTGACACCATGTGTTGAGGATCGGCCCTGTTCAGCTATATTTTATGAAGATGCTCTTTTCTGCACATTGGTCAGTATTTTATTTTATTTTTTCTCTTTGGCTTGCCAGTTCTGACTATGGTCATTTGTCATGGTCTTAAGCAAAATTTCTTCTCTGTCCAGAATAGGGTGTGAGGTATATATCTATGATCTTGCTGCAGAGTGGAAATGAACTTTCTATATGGGAGGTTCTGAGACAGCCTAAAGTATTTATGAGGCTATGCTGATTTCTTCTGAGTCCATTTGTTCTGTGACAGGGATGTTCATACTTCTCCTACTGTGGGTCACATTGACAGTTTGCCAGGCGCCTTCAGACTGTATATGATATTAATAAATGAGATCAGATAACAGCCAGCTTGTTTTCTGAAGCTGGGAGGTATCCCACAGGCAATGCTCTTTCTTGATTTTTTTTTTGAGCCCTGGAGCTTGTATTTTAGGAGTGTGAGAGGATATGTGGGCTATACTTACCCTACCTTACTGAGATTAATCTTAAAAATCATTGCCTTCAGTGGGGATTTTGATGCCTCTCCGCAATGGTCAAGAGAAAGCAGTGGGAAGCTGGCAGCTTGCAGCTTAAGTAAGCCTATCTTGAGCACCCAATAATGCTGCTCCTAAGAGCATGAGGTCCCCTCAGCCTTGTAGTTTGAATCTGGACTTAGCTCTGGATTAAGTTGGAGCAGATGTCTTGGATCTATACTCTGACAATTTTGTATGCTCGTTAGTCTTTACAGGTTAGAACGACCGTCTATTTCCATTTTTTTCTTCTCTGTTGTCCATTCAGTACTAGAGCTCAGTTCAGGAAAGGGAAAACTCCTGTCTGCGGTTCACCTGTGACTGTCACGGATCAGTGGCATTTACCCAGCGAGATCTCAGGCAGTGTCATAGGGGTGGAAGTCATGAGTTTTAATTTATTGAGGTTACTCTGTGAAATTAATGTAATTTGCAGTTTATAGCACTTGGCCATCATGAATTGGCCTGTACAGAAGAATTATTGCTGCCATCATAATAATAGGTGTAGCTTTGCACTAATGTGAAAGGATTTTTCTTTGCTACTGCATGTCAACAGGTGAAATTCATCGCTCTTCAGAGAAGTCTTTATCATCTGGCTTTGCTCAAATCCTCCAAGGAAGGCTTAGCTAGGATTTAGTCTCATCATGCTAGGACTTGACCCCGTGCACTTAGGATAGACACCTTTGCAACTCTGTACTACAGGCATTGCTTAACTGCAAGCCCAGATAATTTCTCTGTGGCTCAAATAAAGTTGGGGGAGTGCAGATGTTAACATTGGCTCTTGTTGGGAGCAAGAAATTTTGTTCTCTTACTGCACTCTTTGACACTTTGACAGGTCACTTAGTCACAGACATGGGTGAATGTAATTACACCCAGGAAGTGATTGCTGAAGTTCTCTCATTGATATGCATGCTGGAGTACTGCTCCTGGGATAGTTTTTTTCCTTTTCCTTTTAAAAAATATTCCCCTGGAGATTTATATGCCTTGAGTCAACTTGTCAACTATTATAAAAGGGATGCTACAGAATCTATAACATGGAGGTAGCTTACTTCAGTGCAGGAACAGGTGGAGAAGGAGGAAAATATATACATATATATGTATCCACACATACATTTATGAAATAAATGAGATAGATAATATTCTTTCTCTCCTCCATTGACATCCTGAATGTCACTCTGGTGCTGAATGGAGGCCACTGGTGCTCTCCCGGGGCCACAAACCAGTTCCTGAAAAGAGATTTGGTGCTGGTGGGCCCTATCTGTAAGTGTCTGACACAGTTCATGTACGGAGCTCCTCCTACACTATCCCAGCATGACTCATGACTGAGGTATAGCTCAGTCTCAGCAGAGGCACAACTGAATGAGCAGAGAGTAAGATGGGCCTGGGGAAACATTCCCAATTAAAAATGTGTTACTTAGCTTTGCCCATCGGTGTCTCTCAAGAGATCATCCTGTGGCTGGACATGGCCCAACTTTGTCAGTCCTAAAGGGACTTCAATGCTATGCCATTGTATGTACTTTGCCTGTCCTCCAACACTGCTACCCCTTAATTAATTAATTAATACATGTGGCCCTAGGGAGGAAGAGCTGCACAAATAGTCCCGTGCATTGCTGGAATTCCGTTACCGTGTCCAGCGTTACTGGAGATGATACACTGGAGTAAAGGGGTCAGCAGCCAATGGCCACAGAATAGTAATGAGTTAATCCAGACTGGAGGTGCCTTTGCCTGGACTGAGATGAAAACGGCTGTTACTTCTGCAATGTCTAGAATGCTCTTCATGCTAATTGTTACAAGTGTCTAGTTTTTATCAATGGGAAACGAATTCATAGAATTTGGCCTTGAGTTTCCTAGTGAAGGTAAAAATAGGTATCAGTAATTTAAAAGAAGAAAGAAAAGAAAAAGAAAAAACAGTCTGTACTCTGTTAGAACACTGTAAGATCAAATCCTGAAAGAGGCTTAGTAGCTCTCATTAATGGTGCTAAGCGCTTGCTACTAAATCAGAAGTCCCACTGGGCTTCTTCAGTGGTTGAGGGTGTTCAGTGCTTCTCTTTACTTGTAATTGCTTTTATAAAGAAGAATCAGCATATGGAAATGTGCTCAAGTCCTCTTGTCATCCTCTGAGGCAAAATGAAATGGCAATAAATCCAGATTGAAACTCTGGTTTGATGCTGAGACCTGAACTGCTGTTGAGAAGATTGATTGGCATGTCAGGGTGGGACGCTCGTCCTGCGAGTGCTGCAGGGTGACCTGATGACACTCACATCAGCCCTGCACTGGGATGCAGGTGTCTGATGCTCTCAGCCAAGGCTACGTTTCCTTCTTTGCACACTTAGAATTAAGATGTGGTGGTAACCGGGGAGCAGTTTTGCAGTTGATGATGGACTTGCGGCAGAGTGGGATGGCTGGGGCAAAACCAAGTAACTCCCTGTCTATTTCTCTCTCTCTCTTTTTTTTTCTGTTTTTAATGATTTGTACAATACTGACACCAGTGGTAGCAGGCTGTTCCATTGGATCTTTCTGATCTGAGTATTTTCTGAAGATCTCCTAAAGGGGATATCCCAAAATGAACGTGCTCAGGTTTACCTATTTGAAGGACATTTCATTCACTCTTACCAAAATGCCTGTGATTATATTTCTGACAAATCGAGGTTCCTTGAAAATATATATATTTTTTGCATAGGTTACCCTAGAGTGTCTCAGTTCTGAAAGACATTTTCCAAATCTCATTTGACTGGATTTCCTCTATAAGCTTCTTTGATATTTTTGAGACAATTCAGACTGCTGAAAACCAAGGAGATTTTTCCATTTCCATGTTTCCATTTCCACTTGATGAAATTTGGACCAGTCCCTTTTTGGAAGTGGACGGGACAACTTTTTGTTACGCAAGTTCGTATGACAGAGTTGTCAGTTATCACCAGTATCATCAACTTTTACTGTCATTATTTGAGAGATCTTATCACAGCCTGGTGAACCCTGGGGCAATAATCTTGGCTAATGTGCAAAAGTATTTGCAAAGATAATTCTACCTCCTCTCACATCTGACAATTCTATGTGCTGCTTGTCACACAATTCCACTAAAATAATTTGGAGAAGGATGAAACCGTGACAAACAGCTCACATCATAACCTTCTCTTTCCTGTGACTGAAGAGGAGCTGAGTTGCATGGACTGGTGTAAGGGGATGTGGAAGGGAAAATGTGTGCAATCCAAATAAGAAGCTCAGACTCATGGAAATTTTGGTTTTATAGCTGAAAAGTAGGGGAAGACAAGCCTTCAGACCTTGTAGTACTGAGCCTTCTCACATCTCTGTTCAAGAGGTCAAGGATATACCACGCAAGTATGTAAGCAGGACTCTACTCCATAAGTAGATGGCTACTTTTTGTGTACTTTTAGCAGTCTTTAGACCCTATGGCAGATTTAGGCACAAGAATTTTCCTGAGCTCCCTGATGAAGTAACAGAATTGGGAAGAGAAAAATGGTCCACTCAGGCTCCAAAGCTGCAGCTCCTTTTTGAGACTAAGATTACAAGAACATGAGATATTCTCCCCAAACCCAACTACTAATAACCTCAGATAAAAGTAGTACTAGTGCTTATTCTAGCAGTCCAGTCTAAGATCACCCCAGGCAATGTCCAGGTTTAAAAATTGAGAACTACATTTTTTTGATTGTCATTGACACTTCTCAAGGCAGACAGCAAGATAGCAGACAATGAGCTCTGACTGCTTCCTGCTCAGATATTGGGAGTTTGTGCACACTTGTCTCCATACTTTGATTCAAATAAAGTTGTTGTGAGTACTTTGCCTTTGTGGATCTTGGAAGAAGACACTGCCTGTTCTGAGGTCCCTTCCCTGAATCCTATCCTGAGTTTCTCATCCCCCCAGCTACCTGGAAATCAAGAAGCTTTATTGACAGGGAGGAAATTCACTGGTCAACCTCTAAGCTGATCTCGTATTTGAATAATTGCTTGCAATGAGCTGATTAGCAAAACCACAAGCAGATGTGTGGTGAAAAATTTAAAAGGAAAAAAAAAAGTAATCAAGCAGTTTCCTTGACTTCACATGCCTTTTGTGATCAGTGCAGAGTTCCATGGACATGGGCTGATCATGGTACAGATCACCTGCCCAGAGAGAGCAGGAGTAATGCTCTCCCCTTGCTGCTAGTTGCTGGGATCCATAGGCAGCCCCAGCCTGGAGTTTCTGTTACTAGGTCAATATGGTGCTTAGTCCAAAGTACTAAATCCTGATAAGAAACGAGGCATGAAACTGTGTGACCAGATGGTGGTGTGGTTCGCATCCTGTGGAGCTGGGACATGGGCAGGATGCTGGTGTCCCAAACCCTTCAGTGACTTGGCCAGTCATCCAGGGAGACCTGTGCTAAAGGGAGAGGACATCTTATCTGCCCTCTGCTTTTAAAGACCCTCCACTAGCACCTTTATCCTCTCTTCTGGAGCTACAATCCATCAGGCCAAAAGACCTGTTTGACTCCCTCCTTTTTCTTCTCGTATGAAGCAACCCAAAGGCTGGATGGATGTCTCTGACATGCAGCCTTCATCTCTGCATGGAGTCACAGCCTAACTAAGGAGGATACCAGGGATGAGCCTGGGGCAAGCCAAGGCCACTGTATGAGACGTGCTGATCTCTGGCAGTGTTGTCAACTGTTTAGGATGGAAACACCCTGCTATGAAGTCCTGGGGGAGTCATACCACTTCTTCATGTATCTCCAGTCTGCACTCATTGCTTGTTTACTTGGTCTTTATTAATTAAATGCTTTTTGGAGATTGCCATGTGACTATTCAGCACTGAGCACAATAGTTCTGTACAGTCCTCCTGTAACATATGCTGCTATTTACAGAAATACAAGTGTATTATTATTAATAGCAATGAATGGCAATATTTCAGATGATATGTCTGTCATGCTTCATAGTAACAATCTGATGAATAGTAAAAGAGATGATAATATCAATCTCAGTGAAAAGGCTGAGAAAGAAAAGAGAAATCTCTCCCAGGATTCAAATCCTTTTCCGTGCTCTGGCACAAACATGTAAGAAAAGCCATATTGAGTGAAGCCAGTGACAGTTTAAACCTGTACCTTGGTTTTGGTGGTAGTTAGCAGCATACGTATAAGGAACATATGCTTAAGGGCAAAAAAAAGAAACCTCAGTGCAACTTTCTCAGTATGCGCTCCCAGATCCGGTGCCTTGTGGTGAGGAACTGCTTGAGCCAGATATAGTGTCTTTCTGCTTAATAATCCTTGATGGATTTTTCTTCTTATATTTAAAGCTGTGCAAAATTTTGGCATGCACAGTAGCCTGTGGAAAAGGGTTCCATAATTGAACTGTGAGCTGTGCCGAAGAAGTACTGGTTGTTTTGAACTTGTTCCTGGAAATTTCATGTGATGCCCTCTGATTTCTTGCATTAGAGAGGCAGAAACTAGTCATTCCTTATTTATCTCTGCATATTCTTGAGTGAATCTCCTTCACATTGGCAATTCTAAGGCATACATTTTTAAGTACTAACTGTTTAAGCTTGACAAGAAATCACTGGGGGAATAATGCTTAAAATAATAAATATTCTCCACATTACCAAAGTAGGACTCCTTCCCCCGTATTTTCAGACTCAGTGAATTATAACTAGGTCTTGGTAACAAAAGTAAAAATAAATAAATAGATAAATAGATCAATAGCAATAAATCCTGCTCCTCCTCCACCCCTCTCCTCTGTGCAGCACATCTAGTTGTCAGCTGCTGTTATTATCCTTTCCTACTCTCTGAAATTAAGTTGATATGTTCTGCTGTAATTTTGTACACTATAACTTTTTTTTGTCTATTAGACTATTGGCGATTTTTGTATTTAAAAAAACCCATCCAGGTGAACTAATTTCGTGCTTTTGAAAGACTAGCCCTTATTAGGCTATAATGTAATTATGTAAATCACTGCTGTACTCATAACTTGATGTTGTATGAGATACTGGCCGCTCCCCTTAAAAAAAAAAAAAAAAGGATAGGGCTGAAGAGGGGAAAAGGCTGAGAAAAACAGTCAAACACTGGAGAAGACGCATGTGTGAAGAGTTATGAGGAGGATATGATAGCTTAGAAAGAAGATGAATAAAAGAAGTCAAGATAAAAGGAGATCAGATAATGAGTCGCCTAGAAAAGACAGATAAGATTCTCTTCTCTCAATCTCATAAAACAAGAATCACAATGATTCAATTCAATTAGAGAGTGGGAAATTCAAAACTTATTGAAAGAAATACATTTTTTTTGCCTGCTGTGGAGTTAGACTGTGGAGTTGGGCACAGGAAATTGTTGAGGTCTAGAGAATATGAAGTGTTAAAAAAGGGATTGGTCACTTGCTGTCAGCAGAGTCCAGTTCAGGGCTGTCAGCTGCTGAACTGGACTGTGCTGTCATGCCCCAGTGCAGCTACACGTGATGCCCCTTGGCCAGGAGGGAGGGATGGGCACAGAGGAAAGATGCTTGTGAGGTGCTAGTGTTTCCTCTTCACCTCAGTCTGAAGTGGGGGCTGCTGTTGTATTTTATGCACTTAGGAGGCACCAGTCCTTACGAGCATGAAGTAAAAACATTGGCTTGTTCTTTCCCAAAGATGCCAAATTCCGTCAGCAGCAGCTAAGAGTGCAACGGGCACCTGCTTACCCAGTGCGGACATCACCCCACTCACTCTGTGCCCAGGGAGCCCTCCGAGCTGCTCCTGACTCCTCCGTGCCTACGGCTTCACGGCCATCCCATGGGACACACAGGCACAGGAGCTGTCCCCTGGCTCTCCATTCTATCCCTTCAGGCATATTGCAGGCTGTTGCAAGGCTTTTGGCTTCCAAAATAGCAGAGCTCCAAAACATGTTTAATAATAAGCTTGTCAGCTGTCTATGCAAATCAGGAAAATATTGAAGATCAGGTTCGTTTATAATGTATCTAAATCCAGTCCACTTCAACATTGACAAATTTGTATTAAGCTAGCACTGATAGAGGTCTCCAGCTTTAAGTACATTTATAATTCACTGAAGAGGATTGAGATCAATAGGTTTGAGGAATGTGCTTAAAATTAAGAGTATACTTGAGTGCTTGCAGAGTCAAGGCCTTGGTAAAGTGCTCATCAAAGGTTTCCTTAGATGCAAAATTGTACTAATATAAATTTGAAAGTGATTTGAAATTGATTGGATTAAATTCATGTGAAAGTTTGTTAAATGTATTTGGTAAAAGTGGGATGTTTAAGACTTGAGAGACAAGTTTTGATAAAGCTAGTTAGAGTTAATATAGGCACCGCCACTCTCCTCTGTCTCCTTGCCCCTATCCTGTATGTATCCATCCCCAGGACAGAATGGTGTAACATACATGTTCCTGCACCTCTACTCACCAGTTTACAGACTGTTAGATCAAAATATTTAGAAAGGCAATTTTACTTTAAAATCTCAGATTAGAAGGAGAAGCAATTAAGACGTGTGTCCTTGTCCCCTTTTGCTCTTCCTGAATTAGTTGGCCTTTGGCAATGGGACAGACAAGCAGCCAGGGAGCCAGAGCATCTTCAGTTGCTCCTGCTGCTTGTGTCAGTGGGTATGTGTCAGAGATGGCAAATAAATGGAAATGAACCACTTGATCTGGAGTGGCTTCATGCAGGAGTGTTTAAAGAGGGTTTGCATCATTTTAACTTGATTAAAAACCTGCAGTCACCTAAACCTCCCAAATGTTCTCGTGCAAGCCTGGCCTGGGGGTGGTAAGTAACGATTTAATATGTCTTAGAGAGTGAATATTTGTAAGCTTCAAAAATTGTTTGTGTGCTCTCAGCTCACCTCAACTGTAGTGTAAATTGTGTTATATTCCCCCGAGAGTCATGTAATGCAAGCACACTCCCCCCCAACCAAAAAATATCATAAAATCCTTAGCTCCCTGCCTGCCTGTACAAACTGCCAATACTTTTAACATATCTATGAATATGCGCCGAACTTGCACTATTTTGGTCTTGTCAAAAGAAAATAGCCTGTGGTTCTATAGATCCATGCGTTTAGGTATTTGTGGCTGCAATGGATTTATATTCTATGTGAAGTACTTGTATCTATTCAGTATATTTCAGTCCTTATTTCCATTTGCATGCTTTTTCTCCTCCTCCTGAAAGTTTTATGTAAATTTTTATGTAAATGAAAATATATGCTTAAAAGTTTATCCCTATGCATTCTCCCCTCCTGCAGCTCCTGGCAACACAATCTCGTTCAAGTTGAGTTGGTTTTATTAAGCCTTTGATTCTGGGGGAAAATAAAAACTTTTTTTCCCTTTTTTTCCCCAGTATTGCCAGTATGGGATCATCACAACCTTGAGTTCAATCCATTGCCCAGGAAACCTTCACACAGATGGTCAATACTTCATGTAAGGAGGCACAGACCATGAAACAAGCCTTTGGATTCAGACATTATTATTACCAGAGTAGCTTGGTAATAAAGCCAAATCCTTTGAGAAATTGCTCACTGCTATTGCTAGCATTCAAACCTAGACTAATTTAAAATTTAAAAATAATCTAGAATTAATTGGATTTCTAGAAATTTTATTTCTTTTAAAATGGTGTGTATATATACATTATATATGTGTGTATATGCATATACACACATCACAATGAAAAAGATGGTAATAACTACTGTAATATATGTTATGTCCCATCCATTGCCCAGGTCTATGTTAAGTCTTAGACATTTCTCATGTTCTAAATTATATGGGATTTTATGGGTCTTTAGAAGTATGCATGCTATAAAGTGCAAGCAATAAGAGACCAATATACGGTGTGTGAACCCCAAGAGGAAGACTCGTCACAGGTGATAGAGGTAATAGCCTCTCAGCTAATCAGAAGAAAACTGTCCTTTTGGAAGAGTTTTTTTTCCCCTATTTTAGCTCTGCTACTTTTGATCCAGGACTAGAGCAGTGGTTTCACTGCTTGGATTTTAAGTCTCCCTTGATGCAGTGCACCACTCCTTATCCTGACAGCAACAGCTTCATGGTTCTGCAGTCTCATTTCTACAAGAATTTTCCTCTAGAAAGATCCTCCCAAAGGCTTGAGAAACATCGGCTCTGTTCTGGCATCTGTCAGTCAAAGGTTACATCTGAATGAAAGCTATTCAGGATTTAAGTTATGCCCTAGTTTTCTACTTATCTGGAGAAACACAGCCACCAGCCTGCATAAACCATTACAGTTAAGGGAGGGAAAGAAAAGACCAGGCTTGATGGAAAGGGAGGGGGGAGCCAGGAAAGGGCATTGGTACTGGAGACCAGCTGGCATTTATTGCTGCTGGATCTTGACAGTGGTCTTTGCAAAACAAAGTGTCAGCTGGGTCCTGGTGAGCAAGTGATTAACCTGAAGTCACCTTCATCGCGTCGCTCCTGGTCAGGCCTCCAACCAGAGGTGGAGGGTTGGAGCAGACTAGCTTTGGAGAGGCAGAAGAAGTTGGAAGAATAGCTCGGCTCCTGTGCCACGCCATTCCTGCTCCCTGCATGGATTTAGCACAGGAATAAAATAAGCGGATCTGCTAATGCTCTGGAGAGAGCAAAAAGTTTTTCTGCCTGGCTCCATCTGTTTGAAATTCTCCAGATCAGGGACGAACTAGTGATGCCCAGATGTTTTCCTCTCACCTTTTTAAAGTCGTAATGTGAAGACATGGGAATGTCTGTGACCACAGACACTGCTGCACTCTGTAGGGATTCGGGAGCCACGCTGGAAAACGGATTGCTCAGTGTATCTGGCTGTGAGCTGTCCCTGCAAGCATGGTTCACACTGCCCGAGGAGAGGTGGACCCTCAGACTGCACAATCTCAGTCCCCAGCTTATGTACTGCCCTTTGCAAAACCACTGGAAGCTGGCTAGGAGTGTATAAAGACAGCAGGCAGTTGCATGCTCAGAACAAAGTTCAGGTGCTCCTGTGTATGCTGTGGTATCCAACCTCTTGTGAGTGTCTGCAGTTGGCTGGAGTGGGGCACAGGATACTGAACTAAAGGCCTTTGGTTTGACCCAGTATTTTTTTCTTATGCGTGATCTAACACTGAAGAAAACCCAAGGAATATCCACTCGAGTGCCCCATTGTACCGTTAAAATAAATACTGATCTGCCCCAGCTGAGGGTGAGTCCTGGTGTGGATTAAATGTCTTACAGTTATTGAACCAGCTTGCAGGTGCATGTTTCTTGTGCAAACCAGTTGTGGACATTCCTTATCTGGTTTCCTAAAACGCTCTCAGATGTGTTTGATTGCTCATATCACCCTTCATCTCTCTCAGACAAATAGATTGTAGCCAGAGATGTTAATGACGGTGATGTTATCTGCTGTGGCATTTCAGCTATGTGGCACTTGTGGGCTTTGCATTTCTGAAAGGTGGAGGGTACAGAGAAGTGTATGAGGAGGAGGAAAGATATATTTTTGCTCTTGCAGTGATGATCCAATCAGTAGTCTCTGTGTGCATAAAATCACAGTTGTCTGATTAAAAGCTGAGTTATAACTTGCATGTTTGGCTGCTGCTGTTCTTTCCCTGGTATTGGAGTGATGTTCTCATATGCAGTGAGTCCAGGAAACACATTTGATTTCTTTTTCTGCTTCCCCCACTGCAACGTCCCCGTCAGTGAATAAGAATTTGTGTTTGCATTTGAAACCAAGGGCAGTATAAAAAAATCTCTATTTGCCACGAAGAGAGAGCATACAAACACTTAAAGTAGGGGGATGAATCTTCATTTTAGGTACAAAATGATGGAGTGACCTGGGCATAGGTCATGGTGACCTATGTGAGGCCAGAGAGAAAGGAATGGAAGGAAAACAAGTTAGAGGAAAAGGCAGCAATAAAAATATGAGCTGCAGCCATTACTTGCAGCACTTTGGGATCCTCAAGTGTCTGGGCAATACTTAGCCTTTGTGTCCTGTGCTATGATCTAAAAACACATATCAGCCTTGCTGTTTGCAGAAGCGTTATCCTAATCAGAGAGCCATGGAGCAGCCAAATGCCCTGTCATGGGGTGTGAGATGGTTGCAGTTTGTCTGTGGAAAGAGGAAAGATTCTCTGGGCCTGCGGCTCTGCTAGGGTGCTTATCCTTACTGTGCTTTTTGTGGCAAACCACTTTGTGTGGAAATCATCATCCACTACTTTATGTTATTACAGCAGCTTCACATACAGGGACATAAGGTAAGAGGCACTGTTAAAAACAGGATCCAACAATTTATGTCCTTTGTTACCCAGAAGCTTTTGAAACTTTTGTCTTTATGCATTTCAGGCGCACTTCTTAGTGGGGCTCATGAAGAGAATTTGTATGAACTGCAAAGTATATGCAAGGATATTACACATTTGTAATTTGTTACATTTGTCCTGTCCAACATGGTAGCTGCACAAGGCATAGAGGGGTAGAAGCAATTTCTCACCATGTTTTTTGTTCTGCAAAAAGTTGAGGAGGGATCAACAGTAGGATCTGCAGGAATGTCATTCTCAATTAATTTCCTGAGATTACACTCTGAAGTTCTGTTTTGGAAATGAATTAATATTGGTGAAAAGCACCGATATCCTTGGATAAAGGGCAACAGAGAAGAACACATTGTTATTATTAAACTGTTGTAGAAATCCTCTCTTTGGCTTTGACTGAATTATTGCAGTGAGTTTCCTTGGTGATATGACGTAAAATTTACTGGAGTGTTTGTGCTGTATAAGTGAAAATGACACTACCTTTATTAAACAATCTGTGGGTGACTCTGAACTCTTTTCTACTGTGCAAACCAGCTTTTTCTGTGATTCTTATCAAGTGTCCTGAACCAGTAAAGCAGAGGATGGTCAGATATTTATGAGACATCTAAGGAAAAGTTAAGAGGCAGAGGACAAAAACACAGGTCTTACATAAGGTACATGCAGTAATAATAGGTGGATAATGAATGTGAATGAAGTCTTAGTTAACACTCATTAAACTGTTGCCCACTAATAATAAAGGAAAGAGTGAGAGTGCTTATCATTCCTGCCCTCAAACGAATAACATTGGATTTGGGGTGGGGAGATGCCTAAATCATCAATTTATGTCTGTCTCTGTTCTCACCACCTGGAAGTTGTCATTAATGGCTGTTCATTTATCTAAGCAAGATGAGTTAGTGGTTCTGGCCCAGTTCTTCTTAGACAGGTGTCTGCATCATAAAGAATCTCCCCTCAAACAACACTAATTGCTGCTCCTGTCAGCAGTCTCTGCAGTGCGTCTTTAGGGAGCAAGCAGGCTCTGGAGGTTAGATCTGATGGGGTCACGTGCTTAGGGATCAGTAACAGGACCAGCATTTTAGAAGTTGTCAGTCTGGCATTAAATACAATGAATACTGCAGACAAATACCCTGCTTTGAATTTCTTCTGCACCTGAGATGTTCTCAGATTAAAGATGTTCAGGTAATTCAGGTGTTCAGCACGGTGATTTCACTGGCTAGGATGCAGTAATATCCTGAAATATTACAGGTTTGCAGTGCAGTATCTTTGCTTTCTGATAGTGTTACCATGTTGATGAACCATCTACAATAACCTATAGCTTTGATGAAGGAAATACTAACCAAAACCTTATCATCTGAGTTGTCCAAGTAAATGCTGGTGTCAAAAAAAAGAAATTACATCTTTGTAAGAATATAATCATTCCATTATCAAATTAAAGAGTATATTTCCTCTTCTTAAAGTGACTTGAATATCATAATGATTGATTAGTCTTATGAATACCAGTATAATGGGACTACTGCTGCACTTTGACAGAATATGAATCCTCTCCTGATATTACCCCAACTTGATCACATATCCCACTGCATCTTAAAAAAAATGCGCTAGTTTGCTTAAATCAAAATGCATGCTGCTTTTGTCATACCATTAAGAAAAAAAAAATCAAGAGCCTGATTATTATCTGGGTTTCATTCCTATTCTCACAAAGACAATAGGAACTCTTCAAAAGAATCAACAGCTCTGATGAATATTCATAGCTGTGTTGCACTGATGATTTGCTGCTTCACACTCTGGGATGGGACAGGATGATGTATAATGAAAAGAAAGAAAAGTTGTTACAGAATCTAAATGTGTTTAATGGAGAAAATTTAAATCATCTCTCTATTAAAATAATTCTCACAAATTGGATGCTCTCTGATTTGAGGTATTGAAATTTGATGAGACAAGAAACAAATTTGTTCCATGTGTTTTGGGAGATTTAAAGTTTAAGAATTTCTTGTTTTATGTTTCTCCTTAAACCTCCCCTTGCTATCCTAACCATTAGTGTTTAATACAACGTTTAACTCATGCAGACACAGAGGTTGGACACAGCAATTGGATGGACCCTTCACCTGTAAAGCTAAGAGTCCTGATTTTACAGTCATTCCATGATGGGCTAGACCTGCTTTCTTTGATCTTCTGTTTGTGAATGCCTCAGTGGGAGATGCAGGTTGTTGTTATCCATACCAGTACCGATGAGGGCAGACTGTGGGATGAAAGATGATATTTTGCTGGTCTTGATACTTGTTTGTTATCTACATCTTTCTAGACTTTCAGGAAACGCAGGGAAAAGTGGCTGGATAAACTGAAGTCAAGGTAAAAAACAAGACACGTTAGACCAAGTTTGAAACTACGACAGATGTGACAGAACTTTGTTTCTTTTTACTTTTTTATATACATGATATCATTACCAAATTCATTATTTCTAACTCACTGACGGACTCTGGGAATCAGAGATTCAGACTGAAGCCTGTTTTGCATTTTATACTTGGTCCAATGCGCTTTGAACCTGAAGTGCAAAAACTTGCTCCAGATCAGGCTTTGTAGCGGGAATGGAAACTGCTTGCAACCAGAAGCTGTTTCTTACTGTCTCCAGGAACTCTATTTTTTCTTTTTATTGCTGCTTTAAATTCCATGGAGATATTTCCTATTTCCTCACAGGAATATGAGGTGTCTGGAAAAATTAGACAGTTTATTGGTTTGCTTCTCAATGTAAGGAATAAAATGTATTCCTCTATGTCACTGAAGGAGACAGAATGGGACAAATCCAAACGAAATAACTAATCTTTCGTATGAAAGGGCAGTAGGAAGAGCAAGCGAATAGGCCTAGATTAATTGGCTTTTTATGCTGCTGGATTATTTATTTTTTCCCTTGTAATGAGCACCTGTGAAGATTACAAATGCCACAAACTGCAATGAACCCTGTGCATCTGTTCCAACTAATCACAAGCCATGTACAGTTAGAGAGTGGAGTTACAGCTGCTAATCCCTTCTGACTTCCCGATGAATTGAAATGCTACCTGGGTACGCACCGGGTCACGGGTTCATCTCGTTCGCAGAAGAGAGCGAGTACAGTCTGCAAACAAACCACTGCTGCACAGTTGAGCCAGGCCAGATTTATTACTTCTTCTCCTACAGGTCGTCAAGTCTTTATGGATTGCTTCAGAGCTTGGCGGACTCCAGCAGAAGTCCAGTTTCTTCCTGAGGTTAAGGGGCATCCGGGGACTCACCCATGGATGTAATAGGTAGATGCCTTTGAGGAGCTCAGTGGGGAAAAAAAGAGACTTGCTGAGAAAATCTACTACTTTAATTTGGATCAGCCCATGATGATAAATACGTTTTTAGGACAGGCTGTCTCCTATTAGCTCATGACTAGGACAGATGTGACAGAACTTTGTTTCTTTTTACTTTTTCTATACATGATATCATTACCAAACTCATTATTTCTATCTCACGGACAGTGAGATACGGCTTTGTGATACCTTAGTTGCATGAGACATTAGATCAATTAAATGTGGCTCAATTACACTGACTTGTCCTCACACATCTCTGTATTCTGTGCACGATGCAAGATGTCTGCTGAAGTTTTCTCCCGGAGATGCCTATTTATACATTCTTTCACTTACCACACATGCATGTGTACAGTCTACTTACAATTATTTGAAACTGCTGATTTCATATCTAAGCATACAACATTTAAACTGTGAACATGCTTAAGAAGCTCTATTTCTTTTGGCTCTTTATGCCTAGATGAACGAATGAAAGGAAAATTGTCTCCTTTTTGTGTAGAAAAAAAAGAGGATTGCTCTCAGGAGACTTCCTCTTCAGAATCTGTCATGGGTAATGCTATGCTATTCAAAAATAATCTGTTTTGAAAATAATAATAATAAAACCCCTTAATTTTAATCTCATTCCTTTTTGGATTTATGTAATTTCTATTCCCGTGAAACAGGTATCTCCTGTAGAAGAGAAGAGCTGGATGACAGATCAATGCCGATTAAGATCACAGTAATGGTTAAGGACTTCCCACCCTTGGTGGCCATCTGAGATTTATTAATACTCTTGGAGTTTTATTTGCAAGCAGTTTTTTAAGTAGTATCAAGAGGGAGGGAAGTTTCCCTGCAATTTTAGTTTTGGGACTATTGACGTAAGTCACAAAGTACTAAAAGAGGCATTTTTTATATCTACATTTTATTAATCTAGTGGGACTATTTGGGGCTATTACTTGATGGATCAATATGTATGATAATATCTTTTCCAAAGAAGGTAGGTTTATCATGCTTGTTGAGTTTGTTTTTAATCTGTTAATTATATGATGGATGTATGATTCTTTCTTCAGGAAAATCCCTCTCCCAGGGTGAGAGATCATTGTGAGCTGTAAGTTGACGGGCAATGCGAATGGGATTTATGTCCTGCAATATAAACAGGAAAAAAAGTATGCCTCTAAAGCAGGTTAATTAGCTAGGATCTTTCTCTCTGAAAAGGAAATTGGATGGTAACTGTCCACATATTTTAGATAACCATTTTAGAGTGGATTCCTTTGAAAAATAATTGTGTTCTCTTTTATGGAGAGAAGAAACTTGAATGTCTAGTAGTAGGTGAATGCCTACAGTAGATGTCTAAATTTTATGCATCTAAAATTAGGCGAATGAACCTTTGGTATATTTGAGAATTATGTATTTTTTCTCTATAGAGCTGAATTAGTAAGGAGCTGGCTACCTTGATTTGGAAGCATTTTGTCTTTTTGTCCTGAACCCCAGGATTCAGAGATCTTAAATCTGCTGGATGGATTTTCCAGTGATTTACCACAGAGGCAATTGCATTACAGCTGCAGATCAACCAGGTTAGACCTGAAACTTATAAGTAATTCTAACAGACAGGTAGTTGCAGGGCAAAGGTCTATTCCTTCGAATAGTGTAGGGTGCTCTCAGGTCTGCAAAAATTCACACTTGGCTCTACTGACTATTACTTATTCTGTGACTTTTTCTACTGCACGCTCTAGTGAAACATCTCTAATCTTGCTTTACTACCTTGGTGTTTTCCTCTGGGAGCAGGTGAATCTGTGAATGGAACAAAGGGCAGCAAAAGTTGTAATTCTTCCCAGCAGTCAAGGGGGATTATGCCCTTAGATCCTTGTTAATGATTTCAGATAGTTTCTCTTTTAAGTTATTTTGGGGAAGTTACTCTACAGGCAAATGGATACCAAGGATGCGCTAACAGTGGTTCCTGTTTCTAGTAGCTGAAAAGGAGCTAATATGAAGACATTTTCTGAAAATCCCCCCCAAAATTCTGAAAGGTAAGAAATGTTTCAGAAAGACACAATGATGAAACACTTTTAACATCTCTTTGCATTTTTGTCTCTTGAGCTCTTGATGAAACTCTGTCACAATGCAAATGGAATAACATCGGTGAGATTAAAAAAAAAAAAAGTATAAATTTATTTCTTGTCTGCTAGAGAGAAGGTTAAAAAAATGGGAAATATGGGGAGAAAAAATAACCACTAAGCTAATTTTGTACTCTGATAGAGGCTTTGGAATTCAAATTATTTTGTACAATCTGGAGTGTAGACGAAGAATGTAATTCTATATTGTAAACTTATTTAAAATGAATGAGACTGCCAGGTCTCATTCCTGTAACAATATTTTATGTGGATAAGCTTACATGTTGATCCCATACACTTATTGGATTTCATGGGCTAGGCATCGTTCAGATTTCAAAGGGAGGAAAAGAAACCCAACTGTCAAGGTCTATAAAGATAAGAAATGCCAGGTGAGCTCAACTTGTCTGCTGTCCCCTGCACTTCGGCTCTCCCTTCACATTCTTTCCAAAGTCTCTGTTTTTTTTCTATGCCAGTGTCCCTGGGGAATGGCTGTCCAAAGGATGTGAGAGCCGGGCGTTGGATCTTCATGTCGAAGATGAGCACTTCTATGATCTGCCCATACTACTTGTGGAGAAGTTGCTTCTGTGAGCTGAGTGTTGAGGTACATATAAATGAGCAAATGCTTCAGCCCTCACCTAAATTGACAGATTTCTGTGGCTCAGAGCAGCCACCACTGCTGGTGGTTATTAATTGCAGAATCTCCCAGGAGAGTCCTGCATGGACAACGAGAATAAATTGATTCCTCACTTGCTGAAGCAGTCCCTGAAGTTCAGCATTAAAAAGTATATGGGGAGACATCATAGGAGAGATTTTGCTGCTCCTATCTATAATAAGGTTAAAAGGTAACTTTATCGCATTCTCTAAGTATCTCCAAGGGGAATAACTCGTACATAGTACAGAGATGTGAAAGGGCTCATTAATTTTAGACAAAGTTGTAACAAGAAACAGTAGCTGGAAAATGAAACTAGATGAATTAAAAAGGCCTTTTTAGGGTCTTTTTTATTTCTGATTCATTTATTTTCTTGAAGCAGAGGTAATCAGGGTCTTTTTTAGGGTCTTTTTTATTTCTGATTTATTTATTTTCTTAAAGCAGAGGTAATTAACAACTTGAGCTGACTACTTAGAGGAAATGGAAAGTTTTCCATCACTTGAAATTTTTAAATTACAATAAAATTTCTTTTAAATAGAGCAGTTTTAACCACCCTAGAACTCACAGAAAAAGTCAGGGGAATTCCTGGGTGAAGTGTTGCCATTAGTATTACTGCAAATTCAAGGCTGCAGATCACCATGGATCTGTTTGATCTTAAAACATATATATGTTTTAAAACATATATATATAATATAGAAACAGTTATGTATTATATACTTTTTCAAGGTGATTTTGTTGGATAGTTGAGCTTTTATGAAACTTTTCTCACACAATCCTGCATACAGAACTTTACAAGTTCTTTCAGGCTATTTCTGTGATGCTTTTAAGCTCAAATTCAACTGTGTCATGAACCACCATCTTCCTACCACCACTGAAGGAAATAAGGAATATGGAAGAACAAGTAAAGGTTGTTGCAGCTCCAAGGGGCATTTATCCTTAAGCCCCTCTCTGAGCCTTTCTGGACTTCTTTCTAAGGGAGAGCAATGTTCCTCAGATCCACATCTTTGCAGGAAGGAAGAACTCAGCTCTCTAGGGCTTCCTTTAGCCTTTTCTTACTCGCCTTGTAAGGCTTTCCTTGCATTGCCCTTTCCTTGTAAATATAAAAGATATTTCAGTGACCTTTTACTTTCTTGGGCCTCAGTCCCCAAAAGATCTGAGCGATCTCCTTCCACGCTGTGATCACTTATCCTCACTTGTTATCATCCCTCAGGGAAAAGTTCTTCCTTGCTGCAGGCAGAGCAACGAGCTTACTAGTGCAGGAGCATGGAGATGAGAAAACGAGATCTATTTAGCACCCATACCAGGAATCAGCACTCATTTTCATAATGAATTTGCCTGTGTTCATCATCTTTGCAGCTTTTCATTACAGGAGGATGACAGATGAAATTTCTCAGTCTGCCATTTCCATGATGGCCCCAGCAGTAGATTGCTCAAGGAAAGATCTCTTTAATCACAGCTGTGAAGCATCAGGTTGTGGGTGGGACTGGGGCTTGTTTCTGGCAAGATAAGGACAGGGAGAGATTTAAAGGAAAGCTTTCCATGCCTACCACTTGTCAGCTTAGTGCTAATATATGTGCTCCTGAACTACTCTTAGCTCACTTGTTTGTTGATTTATTTGTGTAAGTGCTACTTTATGAAGAAGGACTACTGTCCTCCTTTCCTCCTGAGATGTGGCCGTCTCTGCGATGCAGCGGGGCAGGTATTTAGCAGCAAACAGATGACATGATGTTTTAGAAGCTGAGGAAAGGGAAACCACTTGATCTGGCTGAAGTACAGGTGCAAACTAAGAAAGTGGAAATGGTACTGCACCATTTAATCAGAAGATATAGATAGTAGCCTAATATGGCCCAAAAGGGTTTATGTGTATTTATAGCTTTGAGAAGTATGAATCTGGGCTTTTTAGCTGCACATTTCAAGATTTTTATATTCCCATTTTAGAGGAAAGAATATTTTTCTTTAGGAAAGAGGGGGAAGCTGCGGGTGACTGTGAGCATGAATCGTTAATGTGAAGGAGTATGAAGGGAAAAGCAGAAGTGCGGTTGATTTCCCCTTGCTGAATGGGATTTATGTGGTTAGTCTCTATTGCCTCTAGTACCATAACAGAGGTAGCACGTCTGTTTCTGTCACCTGGCTGGTAGCATAACAACTAAAGAGAGAATTTCAAAAAAAAAAAAATGGTTGTATGCAGAAAGAAACTTCTAACAATGACTTGCACACATGAGGTGACTTGATTTGAGATGAAGAAACAATGAGATTGTTTTGTACACTTCAGTTTTTCCTGTCTTTGCAGGCATAACCATCGGGGCAGGTCTCAGGTAAATGGCAGGCAGTGAAATGATGCTTACCTTGTTTTGCTTTTAGTACAATGAAATCGGCAGAGGTGTCTTCCCCCTACTCCCCTCTTCATAGCAAACAAACCTTTTAAAAGAATTGGAGTGCATTGTGGATAAAAGAAGGTCACCCAGGTCTCAGATCTATTTTCTTCATTAGTAGCAAATTGCTATCTAGTACTCGTGCCTTCCAGTATCAATGCTGGAGCATTTAGCTGGTCAGAAGAGCCTACAGATGCCAGAAAAAAAAGCCAGCGATGCATATAATATATTATTGGGATCATAAATAGCCGAGACAAGAGCTAGTTATTGCTTAGTTCAATATTGTTGTTTAATAGCAACTCTAAATACACTCTGCTGTGTTAAATATTGTACTATTAACTCTGGAGATAATGATCTTCCTAGATTGAATGAGGGGTAACCATATAATGGTGTGATGCATTTCCTCCAGCTCCCCATGTGTGAGCAGGGTAATTGAGGGGACTAGCAATTCTGTAAGCTATGCCAGGGGTCAAATTCTCCCATTGTGTGGGTTCCCCCTTTCCAGAGACATCAAAAATACTTGCTCTGTGAATATAAAGGCATTACATGACCCTGCTCTGTGTATTTGTAAAGTACCCATCAACCCAGTGTTTCAGGCTGTGGATATTATCAGTTTCTAACTAATTATATCTATTCCACAAGACTGCATGGTAGTTTCAAAGATATCAGTTTGTTCAGGCTTCTCTCTCATCCTTTTTTATATGGAACTGTTTGAACTAAGAAATGAGTTGTATTCATGTTGATTCTTTTTTTCCTATTCTCTCTCTTTCTCTCCCGTCTTAACTATGAAGGAAAAAAATCAAAGAAGAAAAGAACCTTTTTTCTAAAAGGGCAGTAATGTCCCTAGAAAATGTCCTATCCTTAAAGCCAGCTGAATAGTTCAGTGAGACTCTACAACACATAGACAGGGGAGGGGAATATTTTTGTGATATTTGTGATATTTTAGGAATAACTTTGTAGTTAACCAAACAAAAGAAGAATCTAGAGGAAGAAAGAAATGCTTACAGTTTACCTTTGCCTGCAACAGTCTATTCACTTTACCTGTATTGTACATTTATTATTAGTTTCCCTCCTTTTTCTTATGTTTTCAGTTGCTGTTTTGTTCTGTGTTGTATAGAACATACATCATTAAAAAGATGTGAAGTTATGGGGAAGACTTTATGCATGTGTATATATGTCTGTGTTTGTGTGTATGTACATGCATATATAAAATTCTCAGTGACAATGTTATATATACTTTTCAGCTGCCTTCAGAGATTTGTAATCTTAGCCCTCATTATGTTTGTGCCCTAAATTAAGAGCCTTAAGGTAGCAAATTTATGATATCTAAGTCCAGAAGGCTATAAGAGCCTTTGTGCCAGTCTGATATCATGGCATCAGCACTCAGGAGACACTTTCATCTCCATTCTGCTATCTTTACTCCAGATTTGTGGGATGGACAATCAAGCTTTGCAGGTGGGGGTCCTATAACGCCAGCTGCCACACAAATATCAGCAAGAAGATTGTGCAGGTATGTTATTTGAACTATTCTCAAACTTATTGTTTAAAACCATGAGATTCGTGAATCTCTCCACTTTGCAATTAAAAGTAACTTACCCTAGTTACTCTAGTGCTTTTCTAAGTAATGGTAGTAAATCAGGAGCTATTTAACAAGGATTATATAGCAGTTGTTTAAAGGTTAATTTATACTAACCTATCTGTAAAATGACCTCTGCACCCTTAGTGGGAACCTTCTCATGGACATTATTCCTGGGTTTGTTTTTTCTCCCTCTCTGTCCTTTGAAGGACACCTTCAAAAGGAGGTTGCATCTTAGTTCTTCTTCATGGTGATGAGAATTTGTTTTTATTACATTTGAATATGGGTTAGATGCTTCTGATTTACTTGCTTGTATCTTTTTAATTTCATTTAGTTTTAATGCCTGGGTAATATAAATAATAAAGGAGATATGTGCAAATTTCCCACTGAAATGCAAGGATACTCTGATTTGTCTGCCTGTTGCTCTCTGTGAAACTACTTGCAAGGTAACAAGTGGATATACTCTGGTGCATTGTGTACGTAAATCTTCCCATAATCATGAGCTATAGAATGATATGCGATGCAATAGTAAAGATAGTAAAATATAGGGTTGTTGGTATGTGAATGTGAAGATTTAGATTTCTAGTCGAAAATGATTTTTTTTCTCTACTGTCTTTGCAAAGACTCATGAATTCTTACTGGGATCCCATTGTTTCTGTAATATCTTTTCTTTTTTTTCTGTTGGGTAGTTTTTAGATTTGTGTTTGCTCCCCGTTTGAGATATGTCTATTGCTCTGGAATTTCAGTTCATTCTGTTCAATCCTAGTGTTGAATGGAAACAAAACAAAAAATTACCTCGTTGCTTGATTACAAAATTTTTCATTTAAAAAAAAAAAGGAACTAATCATATCCTTCAAGATTATGTTAATTTATACTAATTCAAGATCTAGTTGTCTTTTTCTTCTTTGCTAAGGTTATTTATTTAATTATTTACTCAAAGAAAAATCTATCCTATATCCCCAAAAGCAGAAAGAGGCTACATTTCCAAAAGGTACAGACTAGTCCTTGGAGATATACCCTAAACCACTTTCATGCCTTATTATTCTGAAAAAAAAGAAGACTTTATTGAATAACTATGATTAAATAACTATGATTGAGCATAATACACAAGATCAAACGAGAAAAAGAATCGACCATCATTCTGGCACATAAGCTAGTTATAGGAAGTTATTGAAATTGCCATAGAACAGATGCTCCTTTTTAATGAATGGAGTAATCAATAAATGGTTACTTCAATATATTATTTCAGTATAAAACTGAAAGTAATGTCTGCCAGCATGAGTTGACATCTTAAGGTAACATGACATACTGTTTTATTAACACTTTTCCCATAAATAAACAAATTTTAGGGGAAATGTCTTCATTGTGTGATGGTTGAAACAAGTTTGATCTGCCTGTGGTTATCTGTGAAATATTTATTTAAAAGATCCACTTGTGGTTTTTGGAGGTGGTGGGCAGGGAACTGAGAGCACAGCGCGAGGGCATAAGAACATAAGAAACTGGAAAAGTAGAACTATGGGTCAGATATCCAGGTGCCATTTAGGTGGTACAGTGCCACCAAGAGCAGAATGTCAAAAACAACAAACTCATCTTCAGACCAGCTGCAGGATGTAATTACAAGATATAGTGTGGAAAAACAGTGAAACAATCTCCAGGCATTTCAATACAGAAAGAAGAAAGAAAGAAGAAACACACAGAGCTGTTTCTAATCACTGATGCGGCAGACAGATGTCTAGTGAGGCCAACAGCTTCAGTCAAGTCAATTATAGGTTTGTCTTTTGAGATGAACAAAATTAGAGAAGATAATATGTTCGTGTATTCAAATGTAGGAGGAAAAAGATAATCTGAATGACACCCGATTGGTGTGATCTTAAAAGCGTGTAGAGGTTCAGAATATATTAAAATGTAAAACAGGACAATTTAAAACCTATGTTAGCTAAAAGTTGGTCATATGCAATTTTTTCTTTTGTAAAATAAAAATTCCTTTATACAAGGAAAAAGTAGATCACCTGATTTTCCTGTCTAAGTAAAACCTTTGATGTAATATTACATGGAGAGCTGTGAGTTAAAAGGAAGAAGATACATCTGTAAAAAGAAGAGAAGATCTGGATAAAACACAGTTATGACTGGGGTAGAGTTGTACTGGAGGTAGACTGCCAGCAAAGTTCTGAAAGGATTGGTTTTAGGCTCAGTTTTGTGTAATATTTTCCTTAGGGACTTGGGTGCAATAGCAATTTGTTGACGAAATTTGCTGATGGTACAACATCTGGAGACAGCAATAGAGAGGAGCATTGGGATATTGTTCACGTGAACTCGATGACCTTCAGAGGGGAAGTAATAGAAATGGAACAAAATTTGAGCCGACAAAGGGCAAGTTCGTACATTTAGGGGCTAATCAGAGGATTTTTCTCTTATAGGTTGGGAACTCAGCAGTGGAAATGACAGAGGAAGAAAAGGAAATGGGTCAGGAAATAGTTAATCAGAAAATGACTGTGAGCCTTCATCTTGTAGCCCTCTGGGAAAGACAAGAAAGACCCTTCAGCCTATCATGAAAAGTAATATCCATCAGGGACACAGAAATCTGAATTCCATGATGCAAAGCAATGATACAAGGCAAGACACTGCATAGTGCAAAGCAGTGGGGGGACGTTACATGGGCTACTGGGCTAAGTTCTGGTCATTTGTAGAGCAGAAAGCCAAGAGAGTTGGAAAAGGTGTAGACAAGGTCTAACAGGAGGATGAGTGAGAGACGATCAACGTAATTTGTTTGGACAACCACAGCAGAGGCTGAGAAATGTCTCTGTGCCTGGGAGGAGGTAACTTGACCCTTACAAAGGTCACATGAATTTGAGACCAGGGTGTGGACTGTGCTTTCCTGCTGTAGGGAGGAAGCTGCGATCTGACCTCAGTGATCGTCCATCTGGATGGCTAGCGCTACAAGCGCAAATGTGAGGTACTAGGCTGGCTCGGACTGAATGAGGTACTAGGACTGGCTCAGGCTAATGAAGGATCTGGTCCCATAAGGCACATTTGCAAGCACTGCTTTGATAGAGTCACAGGACGGTTGAGGTTGGAAGGGACCTCTAGAGATCATCTAGTCCAATCCCCTTGCTCAAGCAGGGACACCTAGAGCAGGTGGCACAGGGTGGCATCCAGGCAGGTTTTGAAATCTCCTTTCCCTTTGATCAATGTTATTAACTTTCATCCTTGGGTATTAATCACTCTAAACTTCTAACTTTAGAACATTCGAACGTTCTAAACTTCTCTTGCCTCTGATGTAGCGACTTTCAAACTACATATTAGGCCCAAGTGGCATAATTCTGATAATTGCCAGCCTGCACTGAAACATAAACACCACATATGAACAGTTATATTCTTGGAGAAAAATTGATTTTGTATTTAACTGTGCCTTTGAACATCATGAGTCAGCTCTATCGTGTGCTACTTGGCGTCTTCCAAGATGTCACACTGCTATGTCAAAGGTGTCAAACAGGCACAGATAATTTCAGTTGAAGTCACCTCGACTGCTAAAAATTAATTAAATAGAATAATGAAATTAGTCACAGCTTGATGATTATCAGCCTCTTGGGATAATTAAGAGAGAAAAAATATAAAAAAGTTTCTACCTACTGCACAGGCAAAATATACTCTGAGATGTTACCCAGTCTTTTGCTGGAGTGATCTTTTCCCGATTAATAGTATAAAATTTGATGAAGAGAACTTCAAAATGTGGAAAATCAATTGCACAAGCATGAAACTACAAATATCAAGCTCAGCACCTGTACTAGAAGGAGTATAACACAGGCTTGTAGAATAGGGCTTAGCAAAGAAAAGTTCTAGGAAAAAAATAAGGTGGTATGATCCATGTCACACAGAAGACTTGCAAGATAATTACAATTTCCCTTTGGCTCTGTGAAGGCTTCAGTTTATAGAACAGCACTGTAACGCTGCTCGTACTAGACCTCTGGAGGTGGTGTCATGTTCCTGTACCAGATATGAAGAATCACGGAACAGGAGCAAGCTCTGGAGAACTGCCTCACAAGTGTAGTAAAAATGAAGCCTGGTGAAAGGTTGAAGACTGGGGTGGTTTTGTCTAGGAAAGAAGGGATTGAAAGGGAGGTATTCAAAAGAAAATATTTGAATGCACGTGGGTCTTTTTAAGACATATTTTGATTATTGTCCACAGATTGTTGAACAAGAAATAGTTGGCAAAAACAGCAAGAAGGGAGATTACAGCTGTACATAAACTGTGAATAAAGAATATACTTTTAGACAAAAATATTTCTGGATTAGTCTGAGTAATACTTGTTCTGCTTTAAAATAAGGAAGAACAACTTATAGTTGCAGAATTTTTTGGATTTGTATTTTATAATAGGAAGATATAACCAGTAAAGTAATGGGACTAATATATCTACTGAAATCATATGTATGCAAGAGAGATTTTTTTTATTTTTTTTTTTTTTTATTTTTTTGGAAATGCAATGGAATTCACAAAATATGACCTGGACACAAAGCAAAAAAAGATTTTCTAGATTTTTCTTTTGGAAAACTGTGTGCTTCCTTTCTGTTAATTGGGTAGGCAGTTTGGCAGTCAAATGCATGAAGAAAATGCAAAGCCACAGATTCAGTGTGAAAATAATTTTGCAAAGCTAAGGAGTACTGAATTGCTGTTGGTGGTGATGTTTGTATGTTGTTTTTTTTCTACCAAGCATGGTGTGTTAGCAAAGTTAGGATGAAGTATAGCTGTAGATAGTACAAGAAAGAAAATTGCCTGATGAAATCAACAGAAATTTCCACCTTAGATAACCGTGTTTTTAATAATTGATCTTTCGCACTGCTGTAAATCTTTGAGAAGATGCAGCATTTTTAATGAAAGTAATGGAAATGAAACCTCTGAGCACAAACTACATGCTTCTAACTAGTTTATTGGATCAAATCCTAGGACTATTATGGAAAATACTCCATAACGTTAAGAAGGGAAGAAGACAAATTAGCACCTTTTCCTGGGGAGCCCAATGTTGCTTTGGACCATATACACTAATTGGTTCCGGATGTAAATCATTTTTTTCACCAGATGAAATTTATTTTTAGTTTGGGAGAGGCAAGCTCTCAGGTATAATATTTAACAGATGAGGAGGAATCTTCATTTATAGCATCTTTGTCAAGACAGGTTTTTCTAATGGATCTAGAAATCTCTTCCAGCTAAACTGATGCAGATGACCAACTCTCATAGGCTGCTTCCTACACTCCCACTTGTTTCTTTTTTTTTTTGTTTTTTTTCTCTGCTGATCTTTTCTTCTTTCTTGTGTAGACCTGTATTTGATCCCTGCCTTATTCACTTGGGACATTTGTGCAGTAACTCATATACCAAGCAGAGCTTACAGATTTCTAATGCCACTCTGCTAGAACCAGACCCGTGGCGCCTGTTCTGTTTCCTATTTATTACAACTCTCTGTGGCGCACAAAACCCAGAAGATGGGGTTTCACCGCATACAGANTCTTTTTTTTTTTGTTTTTTTTCTCTGCTGATCTTTTCTTCTTTCTTGTGTAGACCTGTATTTGATCCCTGCCTTATTCACTTGGGACATTTGTGCAGTAACTCATATACCAAGCAGAGCTTACAGATTTCTAATGCCACTCTGCTAGAACCAGACCCGTGGCGCCTGTTCTGTTTCCTATTTATTACAACTCTCTGATGCACAAAACCTGGAAGATGGGGTTTCATTGCATACAGATTAGGTTTTCTTCCATTTTTCAGCAAACATCGGAGGGAAGGGCATGCGTCATTGCTTGCACAGACGCGTGTAGAGCAGCTGATTCGGATTCATCCCAGTGCGTCAGGGCATATGGAGCGAGGTGGGAGGCTATGGCAGCACCTTGCTGAGCGGCTCTGAAGCAACATGACTGGGGTTCCAGAGCAACTGGCAACTGCTGACTAATTCTGAGGGAGACCTAATGATTTTTCTTTCGGAAAGGGACTGGCGGATGATGGATTGGAGGATGGACCTACCAGCTGTTCCCGATACATCTTCTGCTGAAGCTAAAGAATTAGAATGAGCAACCAGGCAAAAGCTTCATGCAGCCGTCTGTGGATCATGTCACCAAGCCAGACGGCAGCAATTTAACTTACCTCTCTCATAAGACCAGTATATACTGGCAGTAATTTATTGCTTCTTCATTACTAAGGATTTACTGGATGCTTCGTTATTCTTGGAGGGAAAGGCAATATTTCCTGCTTTGTAAATGTGACCTTTCCTATCTGTATATCTTTTAGCCAGCTATTTCTCTCTTATATGAGATAAATGTGTTGACCATTAAAGAGAAGAAAACGTCCTAACTGGAATTAGTAAGGAAGCTTGGTCTGCATAGTGAGGTCTATTTACCTGTGTTATAATCTAAATTTTTATATAAAATACTTTCACAGGACTGTAGTGTAAAACCAAGTGACTAGAAAATCACCAGATTATATTTGGGGAGAGAAAAAGAAACAAAATCAAAAATAACAAGCAATGAATTGTAGCAAAAAATAGATCAGATCTTTAATGAACTTAAATTAGTGACGCTTGTTTAGAGATAATGACACATCTGCAGGAGTTCTGGCCAGAGACGGTTCTGCCAGGAACCTGGGCTGCTCAGCAGGGACCCTAAGATGACATCCAGCATATACTGAAGACCAGTCTGATTTCAACTGATGGGAACACTTCTTGCTTTGCAAAAGTACAATTTGCTCTAGGTTAGCTCTAATTAGGCTTCTGTCAGCTGCAAATGAGTGATGGGGAGGAGAGTATGCTCTAAGTCTCTTTTTAGTTTGTAAGAAGCCTGTCATTTAGTTTCAGAACAGCTGCACATTTCTGATAGACAGGGAGGCATCTATTCCAGGTATTCTTTATCAGTCTAAGAAATTCATGATGGCTTTTCCCAAATCGGTAGTGGCAGTGAATCTCATCAGAGAGGAAGCAGGAGGTAAACCATCTTTCATCTTTGTAACCTATTTAGGTTCGGCCTGCTACGTACATGTTGGGTATCTGAATTGGATGAAAATACAAAACTCCATTTTACGAAACATTTAAAAATACTAACTTTTTTTTTTCTCAAGAACAAGTTTTTGGGAAACTGTGCTCGGAGTATTTGTCAGCAATTCTTAATCTAATGGAAGGATGCGTTACAGTGGCTGCGTAAGGAGATGTCTTAGGGCTGGTACTGTTCATTATTCTAACTAATAATTTATCTATAAATTAATAGTACTAATTATTTTACTAGTATCTTTTGCAGTGTAGCAAGAATGGTTTACTGATGGCATGAAACTGGGGAAATGTGCAGGTGCCACAGGCACTATGGAGAATTTAGAATAATCTTTAGAAGTTAGAAGATGTGTTTGAAAGAAAGTCTGCAACTCGTATAGTAAATGTGTGCAGTTGAAATACTGTATCACACAGAAGTTAAGGATAACCTGTCTCGAAGAAAAATGAGGAAAAACTGAAACCAGGCTAATGGATATCCACACAAATGATCCCAGCACTTAAGAAAGATCTGTGGATTATGGAATCTTTTCTGGAGTTTTTAAGGGATAGATTAGAAAGTGTCAGAATTAATAGGCGAAATGACCTCTCGAGGTTCTGTCTTGCTGTTTCTGGGTCAATGAATTTCTAATGATTTTTTTTTTTTCAAGGTAAATGGAATTTAAAAAAAGGGGGATTTTTTTAATATGAATTTAGAGCCAAAATTTTGCAACTTTCCATAAATGAAAGTGTTAACAATATTAAAATCTATTTTGATCAGAAAACACAAAGGAAACCACAGAGCACTTCAGGAAGTATCTTTAACATTGATAGAATTTCACATCTTATCTGACACCCAAACTTTAGGAGTGAGAATGTCAAACTGCATTCAGTTTGCCTCATGTTATTTGTATCACAACAAGAGTATAAAGAGAAATCATAATTCTTCAGTACAGCTGCAGAGGTGTTAAACAAAGTTTGAACGAAGCTGTAGAGAAAGTGCTTGGGTGAGGAAGGCCTTTAAGGAGGATGAGCCATGGCTCGTAGGCAGCGAGCTGAGCCGTGCACAAAATCGTGTCAAGTGGCCTGTCCCTCTTCTCTCTGCTGGAAATGCCCAAAGCATTTAGAACATGACCTGCAGGGGAAGCCACTGCTGTGAGGACAGTTATTTGCCCCACTCAAAGCTGCCTCAAACATTAACCACACTTTCCTCTTTTGGGGATTTCTAATGTCATAATAAGTGCTTAGAGCAATGACGATGGCAGAAATTAATTTCTTGGATCCAAGCCCTTAGCTTGGACTTCCATTTTTAATTAGATTACTTTTTTGCTGTCCATAGCTGGTCTTTTGAGGCTGGCCATGGTGGTGAGAATTGAGACAATTTTGTGCATGTTGATGTGGGAATCACTTTCCTCATTTCAGCAGCATCTGTTTTTCAGACATGACGTTGGAAGAGAAATGTACTTTGCTTAGGTATCCTGCAGCACTGAGATCAATTAAAAAGAAAAATGCTCTTGGGCTTTAAAGACTGCAGATAGTGGGAATTCTAGAAATTAGATTGAAGTAGTTAAGTGTTGCAGATTTCCCCTCTTGAGAAACTGTGGCTTGATACGGCTGCTTAAAGATTTTTTTGGCAAATGGTTTGCATTTCCTGGTGGGATTTGTGCTGTGAATAAATAAATTTCTATAATCAACTGCTGACACTTCTGCAGTCTTCATATCTCACCTTTCAATTAAATGGACAGGTATATAAAAATATATGTCCAGTTAAAAACTAGCAAGGCATCAAGTTGTAAGGACAACCCACACACCTAGTAAAAAATCCACCCTTTTTTCGCTCTGCTTTGTATAGTACGGATTTTGTTAGTGACTTGGCCTATTTAATGTTCACGAGACGTCAATCACATGCAGATCTCACTTGCCGGTGGGAGTACTCTGGAAATCAAAGGTAGCATCTTGGAACATCTTGCGTTTAAAGAGTGATATCCCCTCAGCTTTCCAAAGCTGCACAGTTTCCATTTAAGCTGGCACTTTTACAAATCCAAATAACTCTTGTTTCAAATAGAAAGTGAATTAAGGGATGCCAGCTTGGAGGGAAGGAAGCTTGAGGAAAGAAGTTCCCCAAGGCAGAAAATGAAAGGTCTATAGGCATTATATTTATACACAAACTGATAGTCAGGATTTTACAATGTTGATGATTTGGTTGCAGTACACCCTGGTGGGATTTGTGCTGTGAATATGGTTTTTTTTTTTTTTTTTTTTTTTTTTGTTTTTTTTTTTTTTTTTTTTTTTTCTTTTTTTTTTTGAGGGGGGTTGTTTCTTTTTTTGGAGGGGGGATGTATTTCTTTGTGTTCCCGGACCTTTGCAAGGCCTTGATACTTTATATGCACTCACATAATAAGGATCTGAAAATCTAGTCACTTGCTGCTCAAATGGAAAGCAAGCTTTTCTGAAACTACTGTAGTGTCTGGTATCAGGAGCAGGGCTGGGGAACCTCTGCCATTCCAGTTCTGAGTCTTAATATCTTCTGACAGAAGTAGGACTGACAGTGAGGAATATTTCCACAGTTCACACATACCACGCGTTTAATGATGCACAACATCACAATGGCACCGTTGTTCTTCCTTAAATAACCCTCCTCCTGCTCCTTGAGTCTTGCTGTAGGGATGCCAGTGCTCCTGTCAAGCTGGGGAGTTCTGTGCCTGCCAATGGGTGAATCTTTTGCGAGCTCATTAGTGCTACCTCTTTGAACGTCTTGCTGCTGAACTGTCAGCTGTTACATGATCTGATCTATTTTCTTGACAAATTAGGAGTAAAATAAGTAAATAACACCCCCTCAACTATGTATACACACTCAATAATCTAACATTTTCCATAGAAATTTTTATTCTTCCACTTCTTGTCTTTTCCTGTGTTCTACTCTCTTAGGTCCTCCAAAATATTAACCAAGAAAAGGAGCTTTATTAAAACACTTTCCTCGATGCATCTCTTCAGAAAACTAAGCACTCTTTCAGCTGTGCCACTGGGATATGCCCGGATGCTTCAGGGGGTGCCAAAAACTTTCAGATGTTCTAGTTAAAAATAAAGATTAAGCAGTACATTAAGAAAGGTGAACCCAGCAGGAAGGTTTGGGATCCAGTCTGGTCCTGATAAACATTCCATTGCTATTTCTGATGAGAGCAGGATCCAGATGGAAAATAAAGCATCTTTCACTTGATTGGAGTAAGATGTAATAGTACAAAGATGTGACACTTATTTCTATTCTGTCTTTACTTTGCCAAGTTTAGGTTGTTTTGGTTTTCACAAATGACCTATTACATTAGTTGAAATCACATAATGTGACATTTGATGTGAACACATTGTGGCCAGAATACACACACACATAAATAAAATCAGTGCAAGAAATCTGTTTTTCCCATGGCTTGTGAAGCATGTTAAAAGACAGGAAATTGTCACTTGTCACTACTCTATGGTAGTTTTGGAGCTAGCTAGCAGAGCTCAAGATCCCATCTGTGGTGAAATCTAAGCTGTATTATAGATTCCTAGGATAAACTTTTAAAGGGGAAAGAGTGGGAGAAAAGTTTGTTCTGTGGAGAGATTTTTGGGTAGGACTGAAGAAGCTTGAGCAAGTAGAGGAATATCTCCATTTTTAGTCTGAAAAGCCAAAGGGAGTTNGTGCAAGAAATCTGTTTTTCCCATGGCTTGTGAAGCATGTTAAAAGACAGGAAATTGTCACTTGTCACTACTCTGTGGTAGTTTTGGAGCTAGCTAGCAGAGCTCAAGATCCCATCTGTGGTGAAATCTAAGCTGTATTATAGATTCCTAGGATAAACTTTTAAAGGGGAAAGAGTGGGAGAAGAGTTTGTTCTGTAGAGGGATTTTGGGTAGGACTGAAGAAGATTGAGCAAGTAGAGGAATATCTCAATTTTTAGTCTGAAAAGCCGAAGGGAGTTGCCCATTTCTCTTTGCATGACTTCTGTTAACACAATCTCTGCCTCTTAATATTGCCTTTCTCTCACTTTTGACACACACACACACACACACACAAAATTCCCCAAACACTCAAAGTTTTGTCTACTGTCTGGTCCTCGCCTCCATTTATGTACAGTTGTCACCCGTGACAGTGCTAGCTCTCATAGTGCTATTGCAAGTGTCTGCATTTTGAAGTTTGTTCAGTGCTCAGCTGGAGCTGAACATTTGACAGCAATTTTAATTGTACAAACTGAGAGTTTCTGCAAGATGGAAGTTCTTGTACCCTAGACCTAGTGCAATGTATGATGCTCAAAAAAGATATTCTTTCCTGAATGCCAATTGCCTGGAGATGATAAGTCTTTTTCTCCTTTACATAATCCCTTTGCCAGAAAGGTGGGAATGAAGCAGTCTGGCAAAAGCGGATGCAAAAGGAGATGAACATATCATACTAAAGGAAGACAAATTAGGGGATCTGGTTCCTATGGAGTGAGATGGAAACTTCATCCATTCCATATCTACTTATGAAGGTCTTTCATCAAGGCTAGGAAGCTGATGAAAGGTCCTGTCTGATAAGTAGAAGTCTGGAAGTCAAAGTTCAAGTGCCTGAGGCAGTCCCTGACCTATGGTATCCACTGGTATCCAGCTCACCTTTCCTTTCCCTAATGGGGAGCCCTTGAGAGTTGATGTGTCTGTGGGCAGCTAGTGTTATCTGCAAACTAATTTCTGGTCTTCATGTTTTGAGTGAGGTATGATTGAGTTCGCTTTGGTACATCTAGCTGTCATGCCTGTTCAAAGCCAGCGTGCTTTGGCACCATACCTCAGCTGTCTGTGCCAAAGAGGCCGTGGAAGGAGACATGAGTCACAGAAGGCCAGCAGAGGAGCAGCAGGTGCCAGGGAAAAGTGAAAGAAATATCCAGCGAAACCACAACATCAATGAGCCTTTGATGGCAGTACTTTGTGTTCAGTAATTAATACGGCAAGTACTGCCCAATTGGCGTGGACAGGGAAGAAGTCCCTCCATGGGTAAGCCTCAAAAATAACCCTCTTTACAAGTCAGACTCAGTTCCCCCAGGTCTCTTCACCCATTGCAGCTCCAGGTATTGCTCCTGCATGCACATAATTTCCCTTTTTTTCTTCTTTTTTTTTTTGGACAGGTTTTACTGGCTTGCCTGCGCTTGAAAAATAATTATTAGAGTTGGCTTCCCCATTGTGGTGAACTTGTAATTTCATGATTAACACCTGTTGTAGCTTCATCATAGGAGAGAGAGAAAATGGAGCTGGAGGACAGAAGGGGAGTCATTTCCATTAAACTAAGAAACCCTCTGGAGAGATTCTGGACCAGATACTCAGCTATTAAAGAACAAGGGAGCTGCCAATGGATGGAGCCGCTCCCAGGTATTTCTGTATCTTTTCCCTTCACTGAGGCCATAAGCATTATGATTAGTCCAAGCTGTAGACAATGATTCCAAAATGGTGCTCCAGTGTCGTGCAGGAACACTTGAATTTGTCCAAAGAGATGATTCTCCATCCTTGGCTTATTTTGTGTTATCTAGCTATTTCTTCAGATGGGAAATCAAACTGGGCTGGATTTAGCGGAGCGTGTGTTAATGTTAAGCTCTGTCCGGATGATCATGAAGTGGAAAAAATGAATGTCTAGCAAATGAATTCCTCCCAGATTCACCCAGCTGGAAGGCAGATCTGTTCAAACATACCTCAAAGCAATGGATTTTTTTCCTTTATTGTGCTGTTTTACTATAACTATTCCCCATCAGAGGTCCAACATAACATAGGTACCGCAGACACAGGAAGAGCATCTCTGAACAGTCCAGTCCCAGGAGAGAAATTTGAGCTCTGACACTCTTTCATTGATACCTTTGCTCTTCATGGCTGTGTTCACAGTAGGCTTTGATATAAATAACATTATACCCCTCATGTAGTGACACTGTACCCTCTTGCAGCAGTATTAGAAGATGCAGAGCTTTCTTTTTTTCTTTCCTTTTATTTATTCATTTTTTTCTCTCCCTGCTGTCTGGATTGTACTATGCAAATCTGCTGGTTTCTGTTTTGAAGTTGCCTTGAGCTTAGCTGATTCAGCTCATTGATGGAGCTGACTTGTGGTCTTATTAGAGCAACCTGCAAAAGATCATGCAGACCTATCTTTACTTCCTCTTTGATCTCCCATATATCGTACACTCCATTTCCTGGTCATAATTTGTCTGTGTGTTATTTTTGCACTGCCTAGGTAAGTGAGGCATAATACAACTGCAGTTGTGTGATGTGTTTGAAATCACCTTGACACGAGCTATTTTACTGCCTAGGAAGGGGATCAAAATACATAGCTAGCTGCAAGCCTTAATGAATCCCAGTTAGTTCCTCTGATATTTCTCTCAGACTGATAGGCATTTCCTGACTTCCAAAGCAAAGTCTGCTGAATCTCTCTAAGTATCTGTAAAATAGGGTATTGCCGTAATAATGTGCAAAATTAGGACCAGAAGAGACTTTTAGGTCACTCAGTCCTATCCCCTGGTATTGCAGGCAGCCATATCATTTAATTCCTTTCATAAACTTATCAAGCTCTTTCATCCTGAAAGTAGTTTGGCCTTTCTGGGAGACCCAAGAGGGATTTGAAAGGGCAAAGTATATCCCAAGCATTTGATGATGCTGATGGCGCAGGCTTTAGGAGGCTGCCTTCTGTGTGCTGTTTGGGCAGCTCCTGTGTCTCGATGGCAGATGGAATTTTTTGCTACTGGAAGCAACAAAGTTAGGGTCAGGGCTCTAAAAGAAAAAGCTTTCCCCAAAAGTCATATTGCACTCTTCTCCCAAATGTGCAATATTGATAGAGACTTTTCCAACGGATGCTTGTGTCCAGCTGATTTCCAGGGAGGCCTCTCTGCCTCTAGCACCTCTGAAAAGTTGGCACCTCTGCCTTCCTCTTAATGCTGAACTCAGCTGACCGAGATACTTACACCATGGGGACTTCAGCGTCGTCTTCCACTTTGCCCTGCAGCCACCTCTGCGGTACAAATCTGCTCTGCTGCTGCCCTTATGGCAGTGCTCATAAAGGGACTGCAGGTCACTTCATGGAGCCAGGTCCAGCTGGGACTTTTCACCAGTATCCAATGCACTCTCCAAAATAGGATTTCTTCCTCCGTGCTATCCTCCACACTTAAAAAGCTTTATTTGTCAAGGACAAACAACAAGTCTCGGGGGGGAAAAAAGAGAATTAAAAGAAAGGAGAGGAGAGAAGGCTCTGAAAAAAAAAATGGAAAAACTGATTTTTTTTGCATAGAGAAATTCTTCAAGTTGAACAAAGGAAGATAGACATGGTGTTTACTGGCTTGGCCATAAATTGAAGACAGTGCCATGACACATAACTGGCTCTGACAAAGTGCTTTATTTATTTATTTATTTAAGTTTTCCTAACCCTATTTCATATCTTAGGCACAGATGCTGTTCCCTGATTTTGTGATGCTCCACCTTTTTGTTCAATTTTGCTCCAAAGAAGGAGAGCAGAAATTTTGGAGGGAATAGATTTGATTTTAAATACCTGTCTCTTACTTGTGATCCTTGCAAGGACGGGGAACGCTCATGTGATGCATGAGAGTCAAGGAAGACACAGGTGTCATTTAACCATCATCAACTATCTTCCATGCAGAAGATGTTGGGCTGGTCAAGTTTTAATATGCACACAAATCTGTGCTAAAGTCAGGCACAGATTGTTCTCTGGCTATGTGAGGTTTACAGGATTACAGGGATGCTTTTAGCACTAGAGGAGCCCAAAACGCAGGTGCTTCCATGGCTGATCAGTCGCAGACTGGTCACATCCACTCTCTTGGCAGCCTGTTTATGAGACCCTCCAACTTGGAAAGCTTCACTAGTCAGATATCCCTCTGGCAATGTCTGCCCTTATCAGTGAGAAATGTATTTCTGAAGATCTGAGGCTATTTACGAAGCTTTTATGATTGAGCTTATTTACAAACATGCTTTCAATATGGTTGCTTATGACAGGTGGGGTTACAAATATGCCCCTTTCCTCCCTTCTTCACCGCTGCTGTTGTCAAGTCTCAGATGGAAGAACCCTATAAATATATTTAGGTTTTTTGGAAGAGGGGAGGGTGATTTTTTTTTTTTCAAATGAAAAGACAACAAGTACTGGAACCTCTTCTGATAATTAGATCTTGGGAGCCAGCCCATCTGTTTTTGTTTATATGCTACCCAAAAAAACATCTATTTTAGCCACACTAACTGCCAGCAAGGTCCAGAAGTCCTTCTCAGTAATTATGTACTTTCGGTCTTTAGAAAACACATTTAGTAGCCCATTGACCCTCGTGGAATTCCATTTTATAGAGGAGATCTTTGCTAGCAGTAATTGGCCAGCTGGAAATCTCCCTCGAGCAAGTTTAAAACATATCTTCTTTATCTGCAATGGAAAAGAAGTTTGTCCTATTATCCTCCCAGACATAAAGATGTACTTTACCCTCATGGAGAACTTTGAAAACATTCCCATTAGACAGATCTCTGCTTATATACGGTAAGGCTCAATATGTTTAGTAATTATTACACAGGGTGCTTTTGCAGAAAAATGTGAATTTTGTGGCTTGGCTTTCTCAGCCAGATCTGCCATTTGCTCTCACATTTCTAGCCTCTTTACGGCATTTCAATAAATAATTAAAATATTGGGTCTGACTCTCCTCTCCATTACCAGCCTTTATCGCAGTGGAAATTCATAGCAGTGTAGATGCCTTGCCACCTGGAAGAGAAGGGAGAGCTGAGGAAATTTCTAGCTGAAAAGTCAAACATCGCTAAAGAAAATCCTGGACGGTAATGATAATTTTTAATTTTGGGGCAGCATAAAGGTGAAGAGAGGGAAAAAAGAGAAATCATTTCTTAATCATCTACAGGTCACCCCAAGGATAAATGATAAAATCAGAAGCGAAACCAGGTAACTAATTTTCATGATCAGGTTTTAATGAAAAGACTCTTCTTTTCCTCTGGTATTGTCCCAATTAGTTTCTAGGGGGATAATTAGAATCAAACCTGATTGATTTCAGGTAGGAAGGCAAGCAGCAGGGGCAGAGGAGCCACGTAGCTCTTTTTTTCTTCCTATTATCCTTAGGGATAATACTTACAAAGAGACATAGCTGAGCTTCTCTTGAGGTATGTTATTTCAGGAGAAGTGTCCCTGAAATTAATACTCTCCAAGTTTTCCATGAAGCCTTAGCAGCTTTTTAACGTCTGATCCCCATCTTTCATGCTGGCTGGTGTTTCCAGTACGATTGCTCCGCACCTAGTGACAGCAGTGCCCAAGGAAGCACCCTTGTCCGGATGCAGCTTTGGATGTGCCGTGGGTGAGGGGTGGGATGGAGGAGCAGTCTGAGTGCCGAGGGCCTGTCCGCTTCGATTTGCTCACGCTGCCTCGTAAATGCCACAAAACCCGTCAGTCACGACACGGTTGTCCTTTAAAAGCCTTCTGAGAAGAGGACTCTTCTGGCACCGCCGCAAGAATGAGCCTCCATCAGCCAATATAGTTCCGTAGTTCCGGCATATTTACCCACGCTATCACCCACAGCAAATCTAAGCCTGAATTAGCCTGAGTTACATGAATTCATCTTCTGAGTGAGAGAGGTATTCATTTTCCCTAACTATATGAGAGAAAAAAAAAAGGTCTATGGGATATTTCCAGGAAACAACCTGCTGCTCTTTAGTGGTTGTCTCTTTAAGTAACAAGCTGTTGCTTTATTACAAAAATGAGATTTAAACATAACAGTCCCCTCTCCCCACTTTTTGTTTTTGGATAACCTAAAGTGGATGAAATCTTCTATTTTGGGAATGGGGCAGGAAATGCAACTGTATTTTGTTGGGACACGGCATCTTAGTCTGAGTTTTATTTTTTCTACTGCATTTTCTTGTCCTAAGCTTGCCCTGTCTTGTCATCCTCTGGGTGTTAATAACATGGTCAAGAAGTTACACTTTGGTGTTTTCCATGTGACATGAACTGTTTCAGCAATTTCCATTTTTTTTACTGGTACTTCTGAAATAACACATTTTACTTTTTTTTTTTTTTTTTTCTTTTCAGAAGAAAAAACACCTTTTTATGTTATTTTTCTCCACTTAATAAAAATGCTGCAATATTGTTATCTTGTTCTGATTCAGGACTGAACAGATTTGAAAATCACCCCCATACCTGCACATACACATAAAGCAAGACAGGAATTCACTTGTTTAAATAGCACAGTTGCCTCTTTTTTGCTTTAAATGCACCCTTTTTCAGTGATAGAATTTTCAATAAAAATTTGTAATATTGAAAGGAAAAGCTATGCATTAACAAGCAGCGTGGCGACACATTTTACTATCTGTAGAGGGAAATGGTGCAGAAGAATTATTGTACAGATGTTTCAGAGTGTTCTATTTGGCACCAGCTCTAATAGTGTCCCATAAACTGCAAGCCCATTAGGAGCTCTCCTGTGGCTTGGTTTTATCCTAGTCTAGTTCACATGGTCCAAGACTATGTGGCGATGCAAACCAAAATGCTGTAAATGGGGCTGATCAGAAGATTCGCTCTGTACGAAAATGTCACTGAAGATGCAATATGAGATTTTGCCTCCTAGGGGCAGGCCTCTGACTTTCCATTTGTAGGTATTTATTCTTCTTTTATGTGCTACTTCCTTTTGAAACTTTCCTCACTGCAAATGTTGACCTTCTAGGTATACTGAACGTGGCAATAAAGGGTGTCCTAGAGTGCTTTCCTCATGATTTTCCAATTGTCATAAAAAATGAAAAAAATCACCATTTCTTATTATTTATAGAAACCATTGACTGTGCAATGATAATTGCAATGTGAGTTACTATGAAATAAGCAATATCCATTATTGTGATAGTTTAGGAAACTATAGCACAATGGTAGCTTTTCTGAATAAGTCTGAAGGCAAGCCTAGAGACTTTTATCTTGCTATTTTTAATAAAAATGAGTGTAATTTCAAGATCTGAGAGACTAAGAATCATACCATTAGATTCCAGGAACATAAATTGTTTTGTCAAGTTATTAGTGGAAGTGACGATTTGACAGTTTTTTATAAATGCTAACATGACGTGTACGTACTTAAGTGGTTTTACTCTGCAGGAAGTAGATTAATTCAGACTCTTTTTAGCCCCACAAACTGTCATCTTAGGGAGATGGCTTATTAAATTTACCTGAACGTGAAATTAAAATGTGATTGATGTCTTTTTATTTGATGTATGTGTAATTTTGTGGCAGTATTGAGAGCCGCATATTTCTGAATGTTACGTACAATGAAAATTCAGTTGCAATTAAGCTAGACAGAGGATGAAGAAGCAGTTGATACGGTAGGTTTCCGTGACTTGTTAGCTCTTGTAGTCTCAGATAAGGTGATTAATGCAGGGGTGGGGGTGAGGGAGGCTGACGACTCTAGATACAGAAATTGAGTTGTCTGTAGGAAAAATGAAAGAGTGCTCCTCCTTGGAGGGCAGTTTCTGCAGACAGTGACCTTCTGCCAGTTCTTCAGTGAATGCTCTTATTATTTGCAAAACCGTTTTATGCTTTTATGATCCCAAATGTGTAACAGAAGTGCAGCTTGATTGGAGCTTACCAGATCTAATAAAATTACCTCTAATTTTATGGAGATATTAGCAATACTGGCCCGATAATGTCAGGAAGCAAGGCCAAAAAGAGAGCAGTAAAGTTCAGCTCTGCTGAACTAAGACTGATGCTCCAGGTTCACTTCAGAATGAATCCTATTCTGATGCTTAAGCGCACATCTCCTTCATTTCCGTGATGGCTGAGAAGAGATTGTAAGTCACTATTCAGTTGTGTTGAAGACATTTACAAATGAAAGTCTTTTAGATAAATCTTCTAGGAAAAAGATTTAAATTTCAATATAAAGGACTGAAATGAAGGAATTAATGACTTTCATAACTTCTTAAAATAGTTAATGTAAAAACTTCCTGTAATGCAATGTTCTGACTGAAAATTAATGTGCAGAAATCCAAGAGAATTTAAAACGATAGTTCCCATAGCTACTGTAACTCATCTACCGATCCAGTTAGGCAGTCCTTGATAAAAGTGCATTTGGCCGTGTCTAATTTTGAGTTTTGCAGATGGACCTGTTAGCTTATTCAGAGGGATAAAGTGAAGCTTTGGCCAACTGGGATAGTAGCTGGCCTCATTGTCATTAAGTAAGCATGACAGGGACTCAACAAAACTGTACAGTTGTTAGGTGAAATTTCATCAACACTGGGACACATTATTGCACAAAAAACCTTGTGAAAGGGAAGCATCTCATTGATATCAGGGACTTTGGGGAAGGAGCCAGAAGTACAGTGAGGGTTTGCATGCTCCAAATGGGCACATGCTGTGAAGATCTCTCCTAGTCTGTCTTGTGCAAGCTGCAAGCATCATCCCCTTCTTTTAGGCAGGCTGATAGCACAGGAACGAATAAACACCACGTAACATTTCCATGCCTGTGAGTTTCAGAGAAAACTACTACTCAAAACCTAAATAGCTGCAGCAACACTGCAAAAAAAATGAACTCTGGGAGTGTATGTGTTTTCAGCAAAAGCATCTTTTAAGCCATTGGAGACAAAATAAATCTTACTATCTTGATGACAGTCTCTGAAAGTGAAATTTGGTGATCTAGATGGCTCAGAGAAAACGGAATCTTGTATTTTTTGACAGCGTAATTATTATGCTCTGTCAGATTTATACAGCTCTTCCATAAGAAACACTTAATACTTCATACGGATATTACTTTTCCCATCAAATATCACTTTAGAAAAAGTTAATAATTTAGGAACTTTTATATTAAAAAATGGCTAATTCAACAGATGCGTGTGATACCATCACTAGACATTGCATGAAGGGCGCTAAAACTTTTCCCCTAAAGCTTTGGAGCAAATCTCTTGTTTACGTCAAACTCCTCCCTGCCTGAAGATGCAAGATTTCAAGTAGAAGTTTAGGACTGTAATGCAGGGGATAGATCATTGGTCCCTTCCATATTGTTCTGTACTGAGACCGATGGCCAGCTTTCTCCCTTTAAAAACTCCTTGGGCCTGCTCTCTCTCTCTCAATAGAAAAAAGTATATTCTGTTTATCCTTCTACTCCAGTTTTGATTGTAAGGTTTATTTGAATTTCAATGGCACAAAAAAATCACCTATAAGTTATATTACACTACCAATATGTCTCTTACTGGTAGAAATAATAAAATCAGCCTCTGAGGTAGTTCATAAAAACTGAAGTGTGGTCTTTTCAGTTACTGCAACATTTCTCTAAGTGTTTTTCCTGATTTAGAAGCAGCAAATAACACAGGACACATTTCAAAGAAAGGAAGAGTTGATATTTGGAAAAAGAAAAAAAGAATTCCTATGGAGGTAGTTAATTCAAATAGTTTTTCACTCATAAATACATGCTGGGCAGGTGTCTGGGTGGGGCTCATTAATTAGAGACAAATATATGTTAAGATTTTGTATGTGTTAATATAGATGCACAAAAACATGTGCAAGCACACAAACATATACACAATTAAGCTTAAATGTATGTGTGCAACATATCTGTACATGTGTGCCAAGTGCAGTGAAAGTTGGATGTTGGAGGATGAGATCTGCGGGGAATAAATATCCAATGAGTAATGTTTTAGGACATTACTTAGGCTCAAATCTCAGTCTGTGAAGTTGGAGGGAAATCTGGAGAACATTGAGTAAATAAAAGATTGTTTCTGAAGTGCCTTCCACAGGAGTTTAAATATTTCATACTTGACATTGCAAATGTTCCTACTCCATCAGGGACACCATTGCCAAGTTAGCCTCATTGATTCTCAAGGAAAAGCACTATAACACTGCTTCATTTTTTATTAATCTATGAAAGAGTACAACAGACCCACCGCAGCACATTAAGTGGAATTAAGGGATGCATGTAGCATCTTTCTAAAGCAGTTCCTAAGACACCCATCAGTCTGTGTCTTCTGCTTAGCAGAGGAGAAGATAGATGAAGGTGATACCAAAACCGTACGGTTGTCTTGCACAAACTGAATGCCACCAGTAGCAGAATGGACAAGTCTGATCAGGCTAGTGGTGGTGGTGGAGGTTTCCTGTAGCTGCTGTTGTTGAAAATCTAAGTGCCCTGTATGACAGGCTCATTTTTCTACACGTTTATCTCTGAATCTCAGGAAGAGGTGNTACCAAAACCGTACGGTTGTCTTGCACAAACTGAATGCCACCAGTAGCAGAATGGACAAGTCTGATGAGGCTAGTGGTGGTGGTTTCCTGCAGCTGCTGTTGTTGAAAATCTAAGCGCCCTGTATGACAGGCTCATTTTTCTGCACGTTTATCTCCGAATCTCAAGAAGAGGTGATTTAAATCATAGATCACACAAAATGCAAGGACAAATAGCAAAGGGAATTAGAGGCTTTTGCTAGACAGGACTTGTTCTAGGGATTTTTGAAGGTGCTACTCTTCATTTACTAGATAGGGAATTTAGGCACTTACTTTCAGAGGATTACCTCGCTTGGTGCTTAAATTTGTGTATGACGAATCTTGCTGTGCATTATAGGATACATCCCCTGATGAAATGAAGTACGATACCTAAATTTCTAGAGGTATGAATCATGTATCTAGAGATAGCTCCCTTTGAAAACAGAGAAAAACTTAGGCTCAGGATTTTGTCTCACCTAACCAAAAGTCTGTGGTGGCTAATGAGAATTTCCCACTTTTGTCCTGTGTTCTCTTAGCCCAGAAAGCAGCATAGAAAATTTGGTAGCAGCTAAACTTTGGTAGTTGATCATGTAAGTATAAATCTATTTTCTTTTGAAAATCAGGTCACAGATTAAGAGGAAACTGGGAAGAACCAGCTCACAGCTGCAGCATTTGTGCAGTGTTACGGCTCTGCCAGCAGTTGATGGTGTGCGAGCGTGCTGGTTTGCAGGTGGATGGAATGATGGGCAAACTTACCTTCAGAAGCTACTCAACTGCATCCACGCATCACTTTTATGCTCTTCAACACATGCTAGAACTTTCAGCTTTTTTGCACTGCATTTTGCTTTGGATTGTTTCATTCCAAATTGGAAGATGACCACAGCTGTGTACATGCAGAAGCACCTGGGTAAACATGTCATGCAGCTTATTAGAGAAAATTGTTTAGCAGAGAGGGGTATTGAGGGAGATGACATTGACCTTGATTTCCCTTTAAAGAGATGGAGGTATTTGAAGAAACAACTTTCCTTCAGATACAATAAAAAGGATGCATTCTTGCAGAGCTGTGAAATACATTTACTAAGAGACTAAGCACCGTATCTATCTATGAAATGGATGGCCTGATGGTCACATGGTCTACTGGGTTCCTTAAGGATGGAAATGTGCAGTACTGTGGTCATCCAGGATCAAGGGAAGTGACAGTCAACAACGTTGCAGTAAACTGAGAGTGGGTTGAGACCATCCTTCCACCTTCTGCCTTGGCTGGGCAGAAAACCACCAGTAAGAAGAGTCAGAAAGGCAAGTGTTGACACCAGTAAATGGTCTTTGTGGCTAAATTCTGCCTTGGAGTACAACTTTGCATTTTTTGGTGTATTGCTTTGGCAGGCCAAGGGTTAAATCCAAATCACTACTAATGAACACATTTCTATAAATATACAATAATCATTGCTATGCTAGCATTTCTTTTAATATTCTGTTATGATTAATTAAAATGCTGTCTAATGCACTTGTTATGTATCTGCTCTAGATATTTAATTTCTCTACTTTGGATCTGGTTTTGGATCACATGTGATATGTAGGTGAGGTAAAGGAAATGAAGAAATGCTGTTATTATGGCTTCTGATGAAAATCAATTGTTTTTCCCTCTTTCCTTACCACAGAGCCACCTCCACGGAGGTACAAAAAAATTCTAATGTGGATGAGGAAAGGTGGGCACGTTTACAGTTTACTGCATAGGTGAATAGGTACAATTTCTAATACAGAGAAAACATCTGTTGTGAAAGAAAAAAAAAAAGCCAATGATTCAGCTAAGCTCGGGCATATCTCTTCTTTTTTTTTTTTTTTTTGTAAAGGAACAAGAGTTTCTACATCTCTGGAGATCTATCCTGTGTATGAGAGATCTAACATGCCACTTGAGAGTGTGTCATCCAGCCTGAGTGCCCTCGTGTTCATTTACAGGGAGGAAGGAAGCACAGAAAAAGTAATAAGCAACAAAGTGTACACTACATGTAAAGGATGAGCATTTCTGGAAATGAAGGTGTTTGTATATCTGCTTGCTATCACTCGTTATTGGAAGTCAAAGCAAATGCTTAGCTGGCATCCAGTTGCACCAGTACAAATAGAAGGGAGACACTCATAAGATCGAGGAAGAATAAGCAAGCTTTTGAAACACTGCAGAAGAAATCTTTCCTTTTTTTCTTCCTTCAGCTTCCTTGGTGCAACGCTTACCACAACTTGCTGGTGTTATTGGTGCAATAAGACAAACTTAAAGACAAGCACTTGTCTGCTGTATGTTGAATCTGTAGCCAGAACTCTTCACTGCTTTGTCACTGCAGAGCACTATTTTGCACAGATATTCCCAATTAAATCTAAGTGGATACTGGATAGTTTTCTCCTGAAATATGCTAATGGTTCCTAGTACATGATTCTTTGATAAGGCTTCTGTAAGACTGGGCTTGTATCCTTTGAGATTGTTTCCTTAGTCTAAGGGAGCAATAAGAGGCAGTTCCAGGCTGATAAAGCACTCAGATCTGGGGCTTGTTTTCCCATGATTGCAAAGTTATCAGTTTGCTGCATCTATGGAGATGAGCTGAGGTGCAGTAACTGTCCACGTGAATGCTCTCACTGCAGTCCAATTGCGAAGTGAGACAGGCTGAACTCAATCACAGCAAACCCATTTTGCCTCATAATTGGGGTGAGCTAGAAGTTAGGTGCCAATTACTGTGTGTCAACTGAAGGTGGTAACTTCAGATGTGATACTTTGGCTGCTTGCAAAAGTATGAACAGATTCTGTGACTGCTCTTTAAATATGACTCCTGGCAAGCTGATGCAATAGCACAATGAAAAGAAATGTATGTCCTCATATTTGTCTAACCTATTTTGGGTGGAAGAACCAGAGGGTGGTGTGAAGTCATCAAATAAATAACCATACATAGCTATTGATTTTTCTCTTTTTGATTTTCTCCTTTCTTTTCCCTGTTTCAATGGCTTCACTGACTCTGCTCAAGGGCACTGTGACTTCATGGCAACCAGGAACGTGCTGGACCAAAAGACATCAGCTACTGCTGAGATCAGTGCAGAGTTCCTTGATTTTTTCTTAACTAAATAAATGACTTTCATGCCAGCCACAGGGTAAATTCTCAAATCAGAGAGGATGCCAAACTACAAAAGAATTATTGAACAATCAAAAATTTGCAATTTTCTCTGCAGTGGGCAGAGAAAAAGAAATGGATTCCAGCTTAACCCCAGTAGCAACTAGCTTGGAAAGCTGCTTAATATGGGTAACTGCCCAATGAAAAGATAGAGCAGTGAAAAGAAAACTACCTTACAGAAAAGAAGACACGAAAAGCAGCTTACTGAAAAGAGAAGACACTTGGGAGTGTAACTGAAGGAAAAAATAAAGTTAAAAAAATAAAAGCTACCCTACGTTAAGGTGCATTTCAGAATACCATAAGGATTATAAGCAGCCTTGTAAGAGAAATGTAGGATAAATAAAAAAAAAAAAGAACAGAAACAGAAAAAAAGAAAAAGATAGTGTTATTACTAGAAGGCTTGGGAATGAAGACTTTGCTCAAGGCAGAATGTTCAGGTTTGGTCACGAAGCTTGAGAAAACATGTAATTGCTGTTGAAGGGAAAGCAGTGCTGAGCAATCACAGATTAATCCTGATTTTCTCTATAGTTGAATCTCGGAAAAGAGTGAAAAAGGGCAGACTTATTTTTCCCTGCTACAGATAAGAAAGAGCTCCTTGGGAACCTACATGTTTCTGATAGAATCACCAAAGTAGTCTGAGAAAATGTGATCCAATTATACTATTTTGTACTATTTAAATAACCTGCAACTGTGAATATTTGGCCTTGTGTGTAGAAGAAGAAAATTTCAAGTGAAAGCCAGGGATCTCAGAATAAAAGTGATAGAAAGAAAATAAGTTTTTGACTGAGAAGGTCAGAATGAGAAAGAGATCAGTGGAGCTCGGGAGACAATATGAACAGAACAAGTCTCTCTCAAACTATTAGGCCCTATTTAATATCTGCAACACACAGACATCACTGACCAGAGTGTGACCCCGTGGCAGCACAAGCTGATGGTGCTTTCTTACACCTCTCCATTCACTTCTGACCTGCATAAATTTTGTTTTTCTAATGCTGAATAATAGTTTTCCTGGTGTAGGATTCTGGGAAGGGAGAGCAATGGCTCTTCTTTTGCTCTGCCTTAATATTTCTGTTGCACAAGCTCTATAAAGCTAAAGGAAAAAAAAAGGTTTTTTTTTTTCCCTTTCCTAAAGGCTTTGTGAACCACAAAATCATATGATTATTCTCAAAGGGAATTTGTTTCTTTTTGCTAAAGTATTTTGCTTGTGGTTAGGTTAGGCTGAAATTCTCCTAAGTCTTGTCCATCATCCAGATTTTAAGATTGGAAACACCACAGAAACATTCTGGAAATATAATGTATTTGCAATAAGTAAAAGCAGTAAAAGTAAAGTGTCTACTAAAAGCAGAGATTCTGTTGTAGGATCTGCAAATTTCTTACAGCTGAGAGCATTCAAAGGCAGAGTACTGTTCTTATATTCTCTCCTGTTATGGAGACAGATTCTCTTCTTGTTACTGGAAGCACAATACCGTACAAGATGAACCTTTGCTCTAAACCAGCCCCGATGTTCTTGTGTTATGCACATCGTGTACAAATAAACTTTCTGATCATTGTGATCTCTCCATTGTGCTGAGTTTGTGTTCTCAGGTTTTCCACAGTCCTTATCCTGCCCCAAATCAACAGATGATGCTAAGTATAGAGCCACTTATATCATTCTCTTGTTTGCACTGCTAAAGAAATGGGCACACTGTAAGTGGTCTTATTGTATGTTGCTTTAACCTAATATGTATGAGCTTTGTAAACACTTCAGAAGAAAGCAGTATCTTGCATAAATAAGAGGACAGAAGTTTGGTACAGGTTACAGTAAGGTTCTGTAAAAGTTCCTGATAATGTATCTGCTTCAAGGCAATGAGGATTGCATTTGTGCTGTTTTTTGGTACAAAGAAATAAGGTATTCTGAAAAGGAAGGAAAGATGGGTGGAATCTGATAAATGCAAGTGAAGAGGCTAATTTTCATTAAGTGAATTTTAACTGTAGGAGGCTAGTTAATGGAAAGAAGCTTTTCTGTAATGTTGTTTTGGGATGACATGCTTGTAGATAAACCTACATTTCTTCATTGATCCACAAGGGAGAATAGGGAGGTATAATCTGACTCTGAACTTAGCTCACAGTCCTCTCCGCTCCACATGACATCTCCTTCAGCACGTGTGCAGTGTCCAGAGTGACAAGGGCTAGAAGCGGGGGGCCCTTTGGGACCCAGCCAAATAGCAAGGTCTGCAACACGTACTGTGTGTTTGATTTTGGAGCACAGCTGGGAAAGCATCTGAGAGGGGAATTGCTACAGCTGTCGTGTGGGATCTCCTGCAGAACTGAAATCTAACTAAAACACTGAAAGGCTAAAGATGATATTTGAAATGTTACAGAACTGGCACTTCTCCGAACGAGTCCAGGTTTACTGAACCCATCCTCACATACTTTGATAATAACCTGGCTGTACACATGCATCCCTTGGCGAATTGTAATGAGTTTTGCACTTTAAATCAGTTGATTCTAGTGAATATTTATGAACTGAACTACCAATATTAGCTTTCATCTAGGAGAGAGTCTTATTCTGAAAATTTTGGTTTGAACACGCATGGAGATAATGAATATCCAGACTGCAATCCAAATATGAACCTTCTCAATGTTTTGCAATGAGTTTCTTGCGTTTGCAAATTCCATATCCACCTCAGTGCTTCCTGGAAAACAGGACATGCTTGGTGGTGAAAACTTAAAGATATCAATGCTTTGTTGCATGCTTAACTATTCATATATGTGTAAGTAACCTCACTTCTACATGCTCCTGGTGACATTTCCCCAAGATGATAGCATTTCCCATTTTATTTTTTGGAAAAAAAAAGATAGTTTTGAAAGAGTAAATGAGTAAATGAGAGCTGAAAGGAGCTGAGAGGGCATAATGGGGTTAGTGAAAAGGTAAAAAGTGACTGTTGTTTTTCCAAGCAATCATAGTGTAAGTAAGTGACTTGTGTTTCTTCTGAAAAGGTTCCTTTCGACCATATGGGCAAAAGCCATGGTTTTCAGCATGCTCACACCTACTCTGTGGCCAACAATCTGCCCTAGTCTAAGTATTGCTGCTTATTTGCCATAGCAATTTTTCCTACTTACAAACCGTAAGTGGTGGCTCTGCTTATCCTTCCTCGTTACTCTTGCAAGGTTTGAGAGAGGAATTTTGCTGGATTTTTGTCCAACTGGATCCACAGATAGTTTTCTTAAAAAGGTCTGTGCAAAGACTTGACATACTTTGGAATGGCCATACTCCAGATTAGGACCAATCAAAAATGGCTCATCTCCTAGAATCTATCTTGGATTCTACACTTAATCTCTATATATCAGTGATTCAGTGCAGTGAATGTGTTCCTTTTAGGTGGGAATTTGCCTAGTGTCTATAGTTGTATACACCGGCGTGCAGTGGTGGTGCTCTGGTGGGACCAAAGTTGAAGGCCAACTTTTGAGCATTGCCAGGAGGAATAGCTATTGTTAGAAACTTCACTGCCAATAAATAAACACACAATGTGGAAATATGGCCCGGAACCATAACGTATTTCAAGAAATTAAGCTCTGGTCCTTTCTTCTTTCCATTGCAGCAGACAGGAATATAGACATATCCTCTAAGACCAGGACATTCTGGAAGGGATGTGCACAGAGATAGCACCGGGATTTCTAATTGTGTGCCTAAGGATTGAGTATGAAGCCTTGATGCAAATGTTATTGAAGTACCAGGGGAGAAGCATTTAGAAAATCACTGATTTTATGAGTTTAAGGTTTGGATGTTGCCTTAATTTAGTGGTGGCATTCTTCTCCTAATCTTCCAATAATGCTATTCTTGGCCTGCTCCTTTCACTCCAGAGAAAGAGCGTATTCACATTCTTAAGGGAAAAAATGGCCATCTATAGATAGAGATATTTTAGAATTGTCATCTAGTGGTGTAATGTTTTCAGGTGATTTGTCTTCCCAGTATGATAATATCCCAGCTGCCTCAGGAACATTGCAGTTCCGAGTCTGGAACTCACTTACCAGGGTGCACAACCAGCCCAATAAATCACACCACTCTCTATTCTACAAGTCAGTGGAAGATGAAGTTTAATATTCTATTCATGAATGTTGAGAAGTAGCAAGGACTGAAAACAATGTCAAGAAAAAAGATTCTGAAAGCTGGTTATACTTGAACATGATCAACACAGCTTAAAGATAGAGGTTAGGGCCCAGTAGAACATTAGCTTGCATTAAAAACTGTGGGATTGAGGAAAGATTTCTAGAACGATAAGTGGATAATGAAAATGAAGCTTCTTCAGCTGATGCCCATTTCCAACATCTGAGTCTACTAATTCTCTCCTTGACTTTTTAACTGGTCCCATCTGTGTCTTGGAGTGTCTTTTTCTAACTACCAGTACAGGGGGTGATGCTTTTTAAGAGAAAGAGAAGCATGTTGTTAGTTTTAAATCTTGCAGTAAATTGTCTGAATTTGTTCTCTAATTTGTGGGACTGCACTTAGAGGCAAGGTCTGGAGACCCTGGAAAGCAGGTAGACTGGATCATTCGTTGTTCCCTTAAGCGTAGATGCTTTGTGCAGGTCTCTGAATCTAGCAGCAAAAAATGTGTTCTAAATACAACTCTAAGTGGTTGTAAAATGTTATTGTTCTATACCAAGGAAATATAGAATAATATATGAAATAGAGTAACTCTTTGGTGGCTTTTTTGTCCTTTAAGTAGTATTATTTTATACAGTTGCATGAAATTAATTGTGGGATTCATCATGGGGAATTCATCAGACTTTTTTTTTTGTTTGTTTCTTTTATTCCAGCACAAAAAGATCACAGTCTGTCTCTTCTATTTATGATACATTCAGAGACCCTGTTTGCTTTCAGTCATCCTGCAGCACTGGAGAGGTAGGTGGATACTCTGGAAATAGCTGAACCTCCTGCATGTGAAGCCAGCCATCCCTGGAGCTTTTAAAGGTGGGTAGAAAAACAGTGTTCTAGATTGTTCTGCAGGTATTGGAGGAAATATTTGTAATGTTCCCGATGAACTGCTAGTGGTTTTCTGGAGGCTGCACACCCGTGCGTTGTCTTGGCCTTTGATAACCTGCCTGTTGTGCAGACAGTAGGTTGGCACATCTTGTAGCTGAAGAAAAGGAGAGAAGATGTACCACACACCCACCCCCAGCATTGTTCTTGATTTGGATTTTCATATTGAAAAACACTAGGATGCTTCTGTTAGAGGGAAAGTAATGTTTGTTAGAGTCTTAATTATGGTCCATAGGTTTATAAAACTGCATCAGGAGATCATAGCAGCGTTGCATAAAGGGGGAAAAAAAATCAAAATCTCTTTTGGAGGCATAAGATCTTTGGAGCTTTTTTTACTCTGGTTACACTACAGACAAGTGTGCTTTTCCTAACAAGGGAAGCACTCTTCCAGGTTGTTAACTGACACTATGAGCATATTTTGCTTGCTGTGGAACGTGAGGTTTTCACTGCTGTTTCTGCCTTATGCACAAACAAAAGTGGGATGGAAAAAAATCCATTATAGCGAAGCAGATTTATTAAAGTAGGGCCATTTGCTTGCAGACTAACTCTTAAATTAGCGAAGGCCTTTGTTCCCTCGGATGAACTGTTTCTGGGACTTACTTCTTAAAACATAAGACCTATATATTCCCCCTCTTGCAGTGCTACAAGGAGGGACACTCACCTCTCCACTCCATCCCCTTTTTAAAAAAAAAAAAAAAAAGTGGAGGGGAGAGATGGGGAGGAAGGGGCAGAGAAAAAATAAAATGTTGTTTGCACACTACTGTATCGTCCAGAGAGGGTGGCCTTCTCAGCAGAAGAATCAATTAATGAAAGGTCATAATTAGTGAAAGAATATACTGCCCACAGCATATTCTTTGAAGCACTGTGTTCTAGAACACTCTAGTGTTGCTGAGATGTTTTGTGGGAGTGTATCACAATATTTAGCACTTATAGTCCTCAACAAACAAAATGAGAACCCTGTAAGCTGCCTGCTGAAACACCTGGAAACAGCAGCCTTAGAATTGTTACTCCTTGCACGTTTTGGCTAATAAATAATAGGGCCATGTGGCCCTAGGGATTGGGAGATCTTCTTCCATTTGTGTGATCCCGAGCAAATCTCTCTGTGTGGCTTTTTTTTAAGGCACTTTTGTGTGCGGGTCCCTTCTGCCTGCCAAATTCTCTGCAGGTTGGACTGAAGTTCTGTGTAGCCCTTTCTAAACTTATTTTATGCCAAAGTCTTGTTAGGAGTTTAATTAGAAATTGACAGATCTGTTCTTGTTTTTTGGGTTTTTTTTTTTTTTGAAAGTCTTTACATGATGGAAACTTGGGCCCTGTGTTATGAGTGCTACTCTGTCAGCATACTGTATGGATATTTGGATAAAGATGTAGGACTTATGGGACCGCTTCTTTCTTTGCAACCCAGAAAAATCATCATCTGGACATGCAGTTCCAGATGCTAACTGAGCTGGCAAAAAGGTCAGAAGTTGCCTGTGTCAATTCTGTGGCTTTCTACCCCTAAAAGTTGATCAAAATCAGAGGAAATTGTCCTATATGCTTTATGGGCAAAGATGTATGTTGGAGGGGGACAACATAGGTCAGGTCATACCTCTGTCCCTGTGTTTGAAGAATAAATAACCTGCAGCAATGCCACCTTAGTGCTTTTTTCAGAAATGAGCAGAAATTCGACCTATATTTTACCTTTCCTCTCCTTTTCCAGAAACAGCTGTATTATCTCCTTCAATCTTAGCTGCATTTCATTTCTCCGGATAGCTAAATGCTTTAGGGAACGTACGTCTGAGCCAATGAAGGTTAACAGGATCACATTCTCATTTGGTGTCAGCCAGCATTGTTCCATTGACAGCCGTGGCACAGCACCAATTTGGATGTATCCTCTTGTATTTCTCCAGAGGGCCAGCATCAGTAATGGGTTTGTGCGCCTTAAATGGTGTCTTCCTCACTCTCTTTGCTAACATTGAAACACCTCGGTTTAAAAGTTCAGTCCCTGTAAAATAGCACATTAGGGCAACTGTCCACTGAATGGGACATTATATGTTTTCATGTGACAAGTCAGATGTAAATCACATTTGGGAAACATTGTGTTGAAATTTGCTAATACAAAGCCCTTAACAATGTACTGAATAAAATGGAAATATCAAAATATCATCAAATGAGGAAATATTGTCAACTCTTTTTATTTTTCTCTCCTCTCCGTTACAGGAGAAATTCAGACTATATCTGTATAGGTTTTACTGATAGCCAGGACAGACAATCCCTTTAGTGAGGAAAATGGTGCTGGAAAATCATGGTGGAGTATGGTGGTACTTAGTGTGGGACAGACAGGAGATGAGAACTCACAAAAGAAAATAAAGACTAGACTGGTTTGCTGCTATCATTTTGTTTGAAGTTGTGGGCTTTTCTGACCTGCCTTTTTTTTGCTTTTCCTTGAAGCCTCTTGTAGATAATCTTCCTCTGTCCTAAAGAGCTTGGCCTCTGCAGGACAAAAAGCTGTTTGGAAAAGGTGTCTGGTCTCACGTATGTTAATGCCTCTTTTTTCCTTTACTCTTTGCATCATGGAGAAGGCTGAATTTTACCTCAGATTTCTGTTAAATTAGAAGTGTCCTTCTCTAAGAGAAGCTCTTGAGGTAATTGCCAATTTGATCACTGTTGCTGACTAATAAAGGTAGAATTTACATAGGAGTTCAGTGGTGGCAGAGGTGAGCCAAATTCAATGTACGGGATATCCTGTACTCAGGATAACAATCACATTTGTTTTTCCTGTCTTTACCCTACATTTTGCATTTCTGAGCATGCCTTTTCCACACCTGGTAAAGGAATGTGACTATAATAAGAGATGAGAGCTCTCTCTAAGAGTCTGTCTGAATTATGCTGAGTGCCCTGCATCTCTCTCGTACATGTACATCATCTCTGTGCATCATCCTTACATAACAGGATAATTCTGGGTTTTGAATTAGGTGAACTATGTTTGTTCACAAAATTTTAAATATTTGATGCTGTAATAGTGGTTATTCCACTTGTATTCCTTTGCAAAGAGTTCTGTGGCATCCAGGTTTGGTTTTAGTTTGGGGAAGAGGGAGTGTAGTGTGGGTTTTCTCTTTTAATTATGACTTCCTCTCCGCTCTTCTGCCTGTGGTGATTTCTCAGTTATTCATAATCACTGCTATAACACCAGACAACAACAAGATTCCTTTGCCATTCTTCACTCTGTGCATGCCCAATTACACTTGCTGATGTGGCACAGGATTGGCAGCATCACAAAACCCCTATACCTGCACAGACTTTCTCTCGGTCCTTTTAAAATGTGAATGGTTTTAGGAAACCAGCTTTCACCTCTCTCCACAATGAATCACTGAATTCCTAAGAGCTATTCTGGTTCCCCTTCTTCAGATGAAAAGCTAATAAACTGTCATGATCTTTTAGGTCATTTATTGACCTTAAAGCAAAACTTTGGCAACCTTTCTCCTTCTTTCTCTTGAAGTGGAGACCAAGCATCTTTTAATGCACATGACTAATATGTGTTTTACAACTAAGAATTTCCAAGCAGCCTACTGCTTCAGATATTTATGCACTTCCCACCTCTAAAAGCATCATGCTCATTAAACAGCGTGCAGAAATCCCACCAACAGATGATGACAGGAAAAAAAAGCTCACTGCTGAATTTAATGCTTGTTTAACATCTGGAAATCCACAGCAATAACTTATCAATGTCAAAATGGTACGTGCTTGTGAGTGTTGCACAACAGACCCAGATACCAGGCTGCTTCCAGGGGGATGTTTCCAGCAGAAGTGATCTGAAGTCAGTGGGATTATTCCCCGATGAAACAGCTCCTTAGAGGGGAGGTGGGACTGTGAAAACTGAACAGGAGGTCTAATCCTGAACCCTTCTTTTGCCCAGTTGAATCTTTTTAATGTCATTAACAGATTCCCTTTGGTCAGTGATGGACAGCATCTACTTCGGTTTGCTTCACTTACAATTCAGTGTATATACACATTTAAACAGGAAGGCATCTGGTTCATGCAGAGTCATCTGAAGGGACCTGAGGTCTGGAGGAGATGGGACTCTTCAGTTTGTTGCACCCCAAAAAGCCACTGAATCAATGTCAGTTGCATCATGAATTGTCTTGGAGGAGCCCTCTAAGGACAGAGTGAGCAGAGGGTGTCTGCAAAATCTTTGAACTCTTGTCTCATCAAGCTACTTTTGAGTAGTCTCTGCTGTATTTTAAATTCTAGTATAGCCTGACTTCCATGTTTTAAGGCATTTAGAGAAGCTGAGCATAAAGGAAGGAGCTAGATAAATCCATTGCAAATTTTTGACTGGTTGGGACCCTGCCAGGCTGTGGGATGCTCTATGGCTCTGCTTGATTTTGAGTAGGGGCAGTGCTGCCTCTGGGGCAGCCGTGTTGAATGTCCTCCCCTGCATCACTGGTGGGATGCAGAAAACGCAGGAGCTGCAGCCCTGGGCTGGCAAACCCTGAGGTTTGAACTCAGGCCATCCTGCGGCTGCCATTCGGGAAGCAGAAAAGTTATTTAGAAACTTTTTTCACATGAATGACTTCTCACTGCTTTTCTTAGAACATGAATCACAAAGTCCTTCCTAAGATAGGTACCAGTCATCATAAATAATGTCAAGAGAGTGCAGGGAAATATTGAGATCACTAAGCAAAGAAAAAACAAACTTAGCCTGTCTAAATCATATGCAGTCCAGGCTGTCTTCAGATCCAGGTGTTTTTTATTCAGTTAGAGATAGCAGAAGGGAAATGCGGGGAGAGAACACTAAGATTTTCGTCATGAATTTGGATCATCTGTCTGTAGTTTTCAGCAGTGTGTTGTCATAGATGCTACTTTATCACTTCCATGAGACAAAACAAGGACACTTTTGGGGGCTTTTTTTTTCCCCTTTTACTATTGGTAAGAATTTTTGTACTTCCATTTTTCTGACAGTGAAGCGTCCTACCTCCTTCTGGCTAATTGGTGCTCTAGCAGCAGGAAATCATGTTCAAAGACAGCAGAATTCCCTACCTCTTCAGCATATGTAGTCATATATATAATTTCAATATGAAGTTTAGATGTGGCGAGAGTGAGTCTAGATAGAAATAGGTTGAAAAAAAGCACAGAGCTATCAAAGCTTCTATAGTTTTATGGTTTGACTTAAAGTTGTCAGGTTTTTAGGAACAACCATAAAGAACATGCTTAAAAGTAAGTTCTTTTAAAAAAATAAAACCACAGTTTTTGTAATGTCTGTGTAAATACTGGTTGGCAGAATTTACAGAATTATTTTGTTGTAAACTGTACGGATATGTCATGGTTGCAATCATAATCTCAAAACACCATATATGAGGCCTGTGCAGCCAACCCTCTCCAAATTTAGATGAGGCATACATGATATTCAACTTCAATTCAAGGTGAAGATCCAGCTTAATTGAATTATTAGCAATAGATAATTTGCTTAAAATTCTCTGTGTTCAGCTAAATACTTAGAGGGAGGCCTGGGTGCCTCTGAAGGCACGGCATGCGAGAACTCCCTGTCTTGGTTTGGAGAAGGCTCTCAATGCTCAAGGTTGGTTCTATTTTGCCTTTCCTGTGCAAATCTAAAGATCTGCAGATACTGAGGTGTAGCCAGGACAGCCTGCAGACTCCATTCTTTCTTCATGAAATTGCCTCATTCTGGCACTCAGGCTGGCTGCTCTATGCCAGAGAAAGTAGGGCATTTGGGGTTTCAGTCATCTCGGCAGCATAAATTGCTAAAGTCATGTTCAGCTTTGATCTGTAGCTCCCTTAGCCGCATCTACAATGTGTTGAGATCCACCAGGAGTATCCTCTCAACTCTCTGTCATCTTTTTTCCTGTTGATAGGACAAAGTGGATTCAAAATCTATGTTTGAGAATGGTTTATAGACAAGAAGATGGATGTCATAATGCCCCCACCAATAAATTCCTGCCTGCGTCATGCTGTGTTTTTCCACTCCTTTCCCTATTAATTCATTCTCTTTATCAGTCAGGGCATCCCTTCCTCCTTCTACTCCTTGCTATGCTCCTGGAGCCCCGATCTGCATTTAGTAAATAAAGGACAAAATGAGTTCTCATTCACCCGACTGATGCTTTGGGTTTGAAATGAGAAAGTCTCTGTTGATGATGCAGTGCCCAATTTAAAGCAATATCACCTGTCAGTTTGATAAAAGGCACAGGGAAAATATCCTATCTTGAGGAAGGGGGGAAGAAAGTGTCATCTAAAACAAATGCTAACCTTAGGAGAAAAGAAAATACCCAAACAAATGGCTGGGAATTGTTTTTATGGTTCTATTCGCTGGGGCTAGTCCTCGCAACATGAATTACTGGTTATTTGTGTCTCAAAGTGAACAGCCATGGGAGAAGCTCGTAGCCAGCAAGCACCCAGACTTGCTTGTGGCACTTTATCAGAACCAGAGAAATGATCAGTCTGAAAGGTACATTTACACAACTTGGCCAAGGGTGTCTCAGCCCTCTGATCTTTCTGCCCCAAAGTGATTCAGTAGGTTTACATTTATTTATTTATTTTTCTTCTTCTCGTCTCTTTGTCCTCTGAGGTTTTGCTCGTGTTTTTAGTTTTTGGAAATGTGAGCAGTGTCCTCCTCACTTGTTTTTTAAATAACCATCTTGTTTAGTACATCAGCCCTTTTGTCTGCCTGTGTGCCGTGCTACAGCAGAGCTACCTTCAGAGGGATGTGGCTCTGGAGAGAGTGCTGGTGGTTCACGCGCGGCCTTTTCACTTTGCACAGTTGCAGATGAGGTCACAGCTGTGCCATTGGAAGACAATTCACTGCACCATTTGAAACAGGTCTGGTGAGCAACATCCATTCCTTGAGTGGCGAAGATGCAGACTGTTGTTATTAGATTGCGGAATGAGAGTAAATGCTGGCAAAGGTAATACTGCAAAGCCATGTAGCAGGACAGTGAATGCACACAGGTGACCCTTTGGTTCTTGGTTCAGCTGATGTGTCCATACAGCTGAAGTATCTGACCAAGGTAAAAGAAACACAAAAGCTACGTGAAGGTTCTGGTGTTTAACAGTTATACTTGGTTAAGCCAGGTCTTCCTTGCATGACTTGGCCAGACTATTATGATAGAAGACAAGACCCATCTCAAGTCTAATTTTTGAGCAAGAACGTAGTGTTCTGCAGTATATGAAATTGTGATCTAGGAGTTTGTCATCTCCCCTGTGCTGACAAAGAAAAAGATGGCAACAGCTGTGCATAAGAAAATGTGTATTAATTGGAAAGTGCATCAGTGAATTTATTCTTAACAGATGCCAAATAAGCATGTTTTCAAATCTCTAAGAATGGCAAAGAACTGAAAGAGCAAGAGATATAAATCTTATGCCCTCTAAAGAGGAGATAATTCAACCTCGTCCCAAGTTTTTCGGCAGAGATGTGTTTTGTTCTGAAGCACTAAAATGTCTTATAATTATTCGTTAGCTATTGCTGTGCAGCAAAGAATCCAGAAGCTTTATTAATATAACGTGAATTGGAAAAAAATCATATTTATGTGTTAATGACAATTTTTAGGTAAGCCTTTTATTCTGGAAATAGTCTGATTTTGTTACAAAATGTCAATATAAGAAAATAAAATGACACTTCATTAACAGAGCCCACTAGACTCCTTCAAACAATAGAAAGAAGAGAGCCATGTCCTGCTAAATATATTTTACCCTCAGAGTACAACTAAGTGATGAATTGTCCCAGAGGAATGCTGTAAAAATGTTTTCCCGTGAGTTTGAGGTGGACTTTGGAGTCATCACTAGAGAATCTTTCCCTGAGATATGCAGCATAGGGTTTATATTAGGCATGGGACATTTTAAGAGCAGAAGCAGTACTGGTTTTATAAATATCTGGTTACAATCAAAAGTCTATATTTTGATGATTTTTAATAGCCAGCAGCTAGTTTTACAACCTTTCAGGGCAGAAAGGTACAAAGATCACCACTTGTGTAATGGGAGTTTGGTCCTTAGGGTAGCTTAATCCAGGATTATCAAAAAGTTCAGGCATTACGCTAGATGATAGCCAGCCAAACTCCAATTTGTGATTGCTCATAACTCTTCTTAGTCTGGTTCCCCTGGCAATGGCACCGTATTAATTTCAATTCTAGAAGCTTATCCCGGTCTCACTGCATTCAGTAGGCGGTTTCTTCTGGATTCAAAGAACCCTGAATCAGATACTTACATCAGATACAACTAAGATGTGTTAACCATTGTGCTTCAACCTAGGAGCCATCTTACAATTTTCCTCCGGATGGATTATTTTTTGTTTTATTCTTTGCTTATTTTTCCTTTTAGTTCTCAAATAGCTTATAGGCCAAATCCTATTGACCTACACAAGTACTTTTATTTCTTTTCTTCACAGAAGTGTAGTGAGATTGTGGCAGCCTGAGGAGCCCAAAAGGAAGAGTAACTCTGCGGAGGCATTCTTAAGGCATGTGTGAGATACTGGGTAGCATAGCAAGTAGGAGCAAATTCTACATTAAGGGCAGTGATACCTGTGAACATGGCCTGAATGTCTCTTAGACCATGGGAGTGCTTCGCAAAGTTGCCCAGTGTGGAGAGGGTCATTTAGAGCTTGCGAGTCACAGGGAAGCATTAAATATATTGATAGCTGTCTTGCCCTCAGGGTTTAAGTTTTGCTCCGAAGCCACTTTGAGTCTGATTTCAAATGAAAGCTTTTACTCAATCTGTACTGCATTGTGATATCCAGCAGGTAGAACTCATTGAGGGAAATTGCTTCCTGCAATGATATATGATTCATTCAGTCACTTCTCTGAGCTATTTAGGGGAAATTATCCATGGGATTGTATCATTAGTTTAAATGCTACCTCAATTGTTTTTCTGTCAGGATTATTTTAAGCCACGCAAGAGTATTAGTTGGAAAAACATATTTGAAGAGGAGTCTCACTCCTTTCATATTGCTCTAATCTGGTTTTCAGGTAATATTTTTCCTCTTCATTTATAGCTACTCCATTGATGGGCAGTGAGCAGATTTCTGTCTTTGAATTAGCCAGTGACTTCTCATCTGGATGCAGCTACCCTCTGATTCAGCTTTTACAGACTTAGAGCCACTGTCTGTTCTTGCTACATTCAAAAGGATAACAGCTTTGGAAATTTCCAGCCACTGTCCTAACTAATAGCAAAATTCATAAAATCTCAAAAAGTGAGAGATACTGAACATGTACTATGAATACTGGATCAACAAAGAGATGGCAATTGGTGGAAATACCAAGCTGGAGAGCAAATGAAACTTTCTCCTTTTTTGACAATAGTTCTGTGCATCAAAAAAAAAGATGGAATTAATAATTATGTATAGCAACATGGCCTAAAGACTAAAGGAGAAGCAATGTCAACAGACATGAAGGAATGAGGAGACTTCCTGTGTTGTTTTTGCAAAGACACTTTAGCTCCTAACAATAAAATGAGGTAGCATGACTGTGCTGCGCAGTTGGGGTGCAAGCTATAACGAGCTTAAATTATCTGAATAGTGTGATGGTAAGTAGACTATTGCTAGGGGAGATCCATGGTTTTAGCTTTGCAATTATACCTTGCTCTTGCTTTGTCCATCATGGATTCAAAGCTCTGCATTTCAAAGTAGATTCTGGTTTTTAGCTTTGTGCTATTTAATTTGTCCTTTCATTACTTTGCTTTCTCCATTGAAATCTGGATGTAAGTTACATTTAGTAAGGTAAAACAGTTAAGGTTTCTGTTCTGGGATTGAGGACCTGGACTGTCCTCAGATTGCTCTAAGAACCATCAGGTAAGGATGACACAATTTACTCATCTAATCAGAATGATCTTGAGGCACATGGCAGGGCCATTGGCTTTAGCAATGCCAGAAATGATTTCTCGTAATTGCTGCAAGGGCAGATATTGAAGAGGAATACGTCTTCCTTGGTCACAGAAAGAACAGGATTTAGCCTCTCTTGTATAGCCAGGTGAGCTTGCTCTTACTTCCTTGACCAAAAAGCTCTTCACAAACCTGGGAATTGTCAGGTAAATAGAAAGAATTTCAAGATTTCTATTCCCCAAGTTACTGCTCTTGTTTGAAGTTAGCTTTTTCCCTTATACCCTGAAACCATGAAAATGATCCAAAGCAACGTGAAGTATGCTCGCTTAGAAGGAAGCTACAGGCATAAGGATAGTACACTGCATTTGTCACAAAGCAAGAAAGAAGTTTCTCAGTTTGCTTGAATTCTCTTGTTTTCTACCCAAGGAAGCATATGACCTTGTCATGCACTGCTGGCTGTTTAAACTTTTTTGAGCTAAATCCGTAATAGAAAAGCAACACTAACATATGAAATTTGAAAGACATGCGTCTTTCAGGAGTGAACAACTCTGATACAAGGGGCATTTTCTTGTGACTTTCTGAATTTTCAGGAAAGGGTGATTAATAGTTCTTTCATCCTGAAAGAACTGTAGTTCATCAATCCATAGAAGACAACTTTGAAATTTAATGCAAGCAAGAGGATAAGGGCTTTTAAGAAGGTGGTGTTTTCCTTCTAATGTGAGTTTAGAAATGAACCATTAACATCTTTCTTCTCTCTGTCCTCTAGTATGACCTGTCAGGATCTGCTACGGCTCATAAAAATGTTAGGCATATAGAAAATGTTTTCTTAAAAGTGTTGACATCAATCAGAGCTAATGAGCAAAGTATTTGAAATCATGAAATATATTTGTACCAAAAGACACATTTGCAGAATTATACATAAAGTCAAATTTCCAGAACTAACTACAAACTGTGCCTGAAACTATTGGAAGATACTGAAAAAAATTGAGGTAAATAATATGTACAAGGAGTTGATGAGGTCTTGAGAGTGACTGAATCCAGCAGCTTAGTTCTGGAAAGACTGGTTCAATACTGTCTGCAGACCTCTGGATTTGCTTGGATTTCAGTTAAGTCTGACCTTTGCAAATTAAGATCTGATCTGATTAGAAAGGATGGGACATAAATGCAGTCTATTCAAAATTTGGATTTTGTCCATCTGAAAAGGAGGAGTATCCAGGATGCCACCAAGGATATTATCCCAGATTCTCTGCTGTTGCCAGATAACTAGTATTACTGTAACATTCAAGAGAAATCAATTGCCTAAAAAGAAAAAAATTGTCATTCCGGATATTGTAGGGCATCCTGCCTGCCAGCAGAACACATCTCTGATGTGTAAGAAAGTCACATCTGGCTGCCTTCTGCAGGCATGGCACATCTGTATTGGTTCAATTGAATCCTAGTCTTTTCAGAGCATTTGGAAATTAAATCGTGTTCCCCAAAGCATATAAAACTTGCATAGTCTTGTAAAAGCATAATTCCTTACACCTAAAGCTGTTAGTGCTGGTGAGGAAAATGAAGGTCCTTTCAAGGGAAAGAGTCTTGTCTACAGACAGAGAGATCACAAATGCTAAATTAGAGTGTCCATTAAATGGATGCTTTGAATAAAATGAGCAAAAAAGTGATGACTTGCAGCTGTACTAAATCTGCATAACCCCGATATTATTGATGACAACAGAGTTAAATTCAGCTCACCCTATTTTAGTAGGGTGCATTTCAAAAGAAAGTTTCAGCATAGCTAAGGAAGAAAAAAAGAAGTCTTTACAACCACAAAATGTTATCAGAAGACAAGCAATCAAGCATTTATATTCCTTTTCTTTGCTGTGTTCCTTGCAAATGAAACTTTCCTGTCTGGATATTGTGTTCCAACCTGTGAGCAGGATAGAGAAAATGATACTGATGCTGTAAAAAGACTGAAGTGGAAAAATCTATGGGAAGAACTGTCCCTAAGAAAGCTGTTTACCATGCTCCTTCTTGGGGAGAGACTTTGGGGAAGAATGAATATTCTGTATATGTTGTCTGCAAGCTCTTTGAAGAGCTCGGTAATGGGAACCCAATTAATGTATGTTTTTTGCTTATCACTGCTTATGACTATCATCTATAGAGTTTACCTTAAAAACCTACAGTACATTGTTTCCACGTTAAACTCTAGAGACCTTTTTCTATCTCAGCACTGTTAAGTAGTGATCTTGAATGCAAGGACACAAGGTTTCTGCTGTTGATGGAGAACAAATCCTGTCATCTCTCCATGGCTTGTAAATCTCTCCATGGCTTGTAATTATCCCTTTTCAGTGATTTTTCCTGACTACATGACCCTGTGAAAAATTACCCACCTGCAGCTCAGAAAGGTAATATTCATTTCATCCTCCAGAGGCAAAACATTTTAGAAGAGAACAGTACTCCGTCTCAGCTGGGGTTGCTTTGGCATCAATAAGAAACATGTGCCCTGTACATCTACTTGATCCACTCCAGCTAAAGAGGCACAAGTGTGAACAGCATTACACATAGTCGTAGATAAGCCATGCTTAGCACAAATATTGCAGTTTATGAGAAAAAAGGGACTTCTGATTTAGGTTTGATATTACATGAACCTGACAAATTTATTTCCAAGTGCCAAATAGAGTCATAACATATGATGCTGTCAAATCAACACTTTTTTTTTTTTTGTCCTGAATCTAACTGGGCCATAGGAATTAATTGCAGTGCGTACTGGACTGAGCCCCTCATTCAATGCTCAAATACCCTGGGTAGTTTGGGATGAGACAACAACTTCTAAGCCATAGAGATAGCTTATGTGAAATTCTTTTCCATAGGAAAAGTAACTTAGAAGTGCTTGACAGAATGTGCATGACTTACGGATTTGGAAGATGTGAGATATATGGTGAGTGACTTGGCGAGACCCAAGGAAAAACATGATAAGTGAACACCAAATACATGGAGATGCTGTGAATGTGAGTGGTAGCAATGTTTCAACATAATCCCTCTTGAGAATGGTGTCATACCCTCTCATATATACTGAACTGATGTTTGCCTTTGCTCTGTACTGCAGAAAATATGCAGGCAATAAGAAGAAATATAAGTGTGTGCATGCGCGTATGTGAGAGGTTGAGAAAGAGAAGGGATACAAACCAGTGACCTTTAATGGATGGAGTCAGAAACAATCTGCCTCACATCAAAAAAACAACGGAATGTCAGGAGCTTTCCAGGGTGGCAAAACTGTTGGAAAATCCCCTTTAGGTCACACTTTTGGCTTTATAAGTAGGAGGAATTCAGCACCAAATCAGTAACTCCCCAAAGCAATTGCAATTTTAACAAAAAGGATGTGTTTTTGGGGGGTGTTACTGAAATCCCATTCTCATTTTGAGGGAGCAAATTTTCTCCAGGTCACATTTTTAACATGTATCATGATTACTTTGGAATAGTGTGTTCCGAGTTGTTTCTTTTGATAAATCCACATACACACAAAAAAATCTGTCCATACTTGAATATCCACTCCTTCTGTTATATTTCACCTTGTTTCTCTTATTTTACTATTTTACCTTAAAGAACTTGTATTCCTGAGATATTTGTTGCATAGTACCTTCTCTTTTAGGCACTCTCTCTTTTTTTTTTTTTTTTTTTTTCTTTTTTTTTTTTGTCCTTTTTTTTTTTTTTTTTTTTTTACATAGAAGTCTGTGAGTAAATTATTTGAAATTCTAAACTAGACAACACCAACGCAGAACAAAACGGTATCACCTGCTTTCTTGCTCTTGCTTTGATGCTGGGCTCAATGTGTCTCTCAACCCCTTTGTCGTCGGAAGTGCCTTCAGTTCTGAGAAAACTGCAGCTGTGGGAGCATCTGGGAACTGTTTTCTGCTAGAAAAGTTTTCTACAAGAAAATGCTAATTTCACAGACAAGACTTGACTGTACAGATTTTTTCTGATGTTTAGTTCTGAAGCTCAGAAGTCAGAAGCTGTGTTTCAGTTTCCTAGTATAATATCACACCATTCAGTAAGCACAGTCTAATCTAATTCTTCACCAGCACTTTGTTTGATAAAGGCAATATAGTGTTTGCAAGGAGCCTGAAACTTGTTTTCTGGAAATCCTCAAAGTATCAGGGTTTTGGTCAATTTTGGAAAGAATCCAAATGTGGAAATGCTGTCATTTTCAGTAAGGGAGGGAATTCTGAGTTTTATTCAGTTGTAACAGAGGTGGATGGATCCCATACTGATATTAAATGAAATTCTGATGCCTTTTGAGATCTGTAGGATGCTGTGGTGTTTTTTTAATGCAGATTAAAAAAAAGTAAAGGACTTTAACAACCGGTCAGACTGATGTCTACCATCACGGCTGTCAGCCTATTAGTTTGCTGGCAACTGGAGAAACGTGGCAGAGATTATCAGTGGCTGGTGGATATTAAAGGTCTAACAGTACTCTGGGATTTCTTGCTCCTGCCTTGTGTTTGCCTCAGTTGTTGCCCACAGTTATTGCCTGTGAACTCTATATGGTGGGATGGAGAGTCTGTGCAGAGGGAATTGGAAAGACAAATTTGGAGCTAATGGCAAATTATCTTGCTCTGTTGCATCCAGTGATACTATGATCCTGTACACTACTAAGAAGTTCTTGGTTTCTGGCAGGGTTCTACTATCTCTGAGTTGGTTTTGGTGATGCTGGAAAACTTCTTTCTTCCCTTCCTCAACTCATTTATCTCTAGTTGAGGCAATAGTTCAGTAGACAGGTTTAGAAAGAAGCAAAGGTCCTTTCCCTGTGTTTTCTTAGTGTTTGTTCCATTAGAACCCTTCTGTGGAGGGTTGGGGAGAAAAGTTCAGTGTTAGTAATTTTTCTACTTGTTTGGGCTTCAAATTCAGCCTACCAAACACATTTGAGTTAAAGACATTCTAGGTGTGACCTGAGGGCAATGGCCAAGGTCCTGAGCTCCCTTTTTTATTTTATTTTTTTCTCTCCTCTAATAGGAATGATTTTGATCTTCCATGTTTCCTAGCCAAACTAGGCTGAGACCTGAACATGCGTCATCTCTTTACGATGATGTGCTGGTTCTCATGGGAAGAAAGTTCGCACATGGGAACTGGAAAGATGCCAGATGTATCTTTCATCCGCTCCCCTGTCTGGAACATCAAGGGACTGCGATCTCAGTGTGCCTGAGTTTCCTTTTAAACTAGACAGATTTTGATTTCTCAAAATTCACCTCAGAAATTGAAAACCTTTCACACACGCTTTTTAAAAATTATTATATTCAAATTAAGCAGAATAAAAACCCCATCACATGCACTGTGGTGTCCTTCTCCTTCTCTGCCCCGATGATGACTGTTTCTGTAACCTCTAAAGACCTCAGAGATTAGCACTATTTACATTACAGAACCTGCTTTTCCCCACATTAGTGCTGGACTAGTCCCTCCAGAAATCTGCTGGAGGTTCTGTCCAATAGGAGGTAGCTTCTGGCCAGAAAATGTTCCTTTTTAACACTCAGGTCATAAAGTGCCTATTAAAAGGACATTAAAGCCAAAGGAAATCTATCCAAAGGCTAAAATGGGTATTGGATAAGGCCCACACTAGAGAATATGCTATATAAGCATGCTCATAAATCATTAAAATTAAGATAGGATCTATCATTAATAAGTAAAGTTCAAGGACAGCCTTTATCTTGCTCAATTATCCAAATTTTGCTGTCTATTAGCATATCATTTAGAATGTAAGAATGGCTGTCGGTTTTTTTCTTCCTTTTTTTTTTTCTTTTCCATTCTCAGTAATGACATTATGCAGAGTCAGAAGCCTTAGCAACTGCTCTAAGATGCCATAATAATACTGGAATTATTCTTTGGGGGAGGTCGTTGCATTAAGCAGCAAGTAATTAATGCTAAATTGCACTGGAAAATCTTGGAAAAATGACAAATTACATACTCTCTTGTACGCCCACCCAACAAGTTCCGTGTAATTAACAATATTAAGATAAATATGAGTGGAATTATTAATGATGAGATTAACTTCACATTATAGTAGAAACATGTATTTCATCTATGCATGTGGTAGGAATTGAAAGTTAGTTGTAATTGCTAAAAATGCCTGACATTTTAGCTTCATGGAAATTTACTGCAGAACTATTGACTATTATAAAATGCATGATGCTTGTTGTGACTTCTGTCTGCACGGATCTTAAGTCACTTGACCAGCATCCTGAGTGGACGGAGGAGGGATTTTTGAAGTTAAACCTGCATGATAATAGGGAAAACTCTTTCTGGGTATATGGATTGTACACTTGGTAAGTGTAAAGCTCCAGTAACCTTCTAATATGTCTTAAATTGTTAGTGTTGAAGAGAGCTGACTAATTATTTCTTCATTCAGCCAAGGTTCAATTCACCACTAAAACACACATGTAAGCAGCTGGAATAGGCAGAGAAGCACATAATAACAGGAGGTAACTATTTCAAATAGCGGTGAAGAGGGTAGTACACCTAGCTGAAACTTCAAAGAGAGAGATGGAAGCAGCAAAGCAATTTCTTCTGAGTTTGTACTGCACAACAGAAGTACTTGCTCTGTGAGGGTGTTTTGTGGCTCTGGAAGCGATTGGTTGGAGGAGGCAATGTGTAGATAATTCCAAAATTTGGAAAACTTGATTTAAATTCCTAGTTCTGCTTTAATGTGCCTCATTTTCTCCACCTATATCAACTTCTCACCTCATGCTCAGGTATTTCAGTCTATTGATAATATGGAATTAGGTACATGTTTTTATTCTGGTTCCTATAGCAACATCAGATTTGATCTTGTCTGCTGAAGAGCCACTCTCTTGATGAAAGATCTGTGTCTTCCAAGTCAGTAACCATTTCTTCTATCACCTACCTGCTCCCTGAGTCTTCTGCTTCCCTACAAATCTGCTTGAATCCTGTTTAACTTCTGGGACCTGACAGGTTGAAGTAGGAAACTCCACCTGCACTTGTCTTGAAACAGGTCCTTTGGGCGGTGACTTTTAATTTGAATATGAACAGCAAATGTAGATTTCTGTGCCAATCAATCAAAAGTGTTTTGCATGGTAAAACCTTAACCATGAAGAAAAAAAAAAATTGTCTAACACAAAGGCATTTGGGGAATACTTTTAAATCCTGTCTCATTTGACCTTGCTAGCACATATAGAGGAGCAGTCACCAGAGCTTCTAGGATAATTAATCGAGGCTCTCAGAAATGCAGATTCTTAATGGTTTCAGATGCCTTTCACCTTTTCTGTAGGTCCTGGTGTGAATCCAGCTCAAATCAGTAGGGATAGAGGGATGCGAGTGGCTTTTGCCTGCCTTGTTCAGCAGTGACAAGAACCTGTGACCTTAGCTAAGTTTCCGTTTCATTGGGCACCCTCAGGTTCAATATCAGAGCTGTGATTAACCATCTCAGTGGGCAGGTTTGGACAGACTGTGTGTGGAAGCACAAAACTAGAGGGAGTCCCTTCAGGCGTGCTGGAGACGGGTCCATGATGGACCGGACACATAAGGTGTCACTGTGTGCTCTGTATCTGCTCTTATTTTCCATTGCTTTCTCTTTCATTTGCTACCTCTTTGAGGAAAAGGCTAATTAAAGGATATCATTTTCACTGTCAGTCACTTAAACTGGTGTCTCTCATGAGAACTCAACTGCACTCAAAGTCACTCAGCTTATTTTCTAGCCCTAAGAATAATAGAAGATGGTTTTACTCTTGAAATATATTCCCCTTTATTTTTTTTTGGTGAATATAAGGACACTTTGGTTCCTTTTTCAGGGGAAAATAGTTATCTCCTGAAATTAGAGGTCCCCAGTCTGTGTGGGTCTCCATGGATTTTTAAAGCCTTGCTTTTTGCTGTTTCTTCTGATATATCTATGCCATGTCTGTCTCAAAAGGAGGCTGTTCCTGGTTAGGGTCTGCAAGCTGGGGCTCAAGGAAATATAAGGGTGGTGTATAAAGGTAACTCTTTATATTTCCACACTGAAAAACTGTACTTCAGACAAATACACCCTTTTATTAAGATTAAAAAAAAATTCATGCAACCTCATCGAAGACAGATGAAGAAGGAGCCATTAGAAAAAATGGAGAAGACCATGGCAGGTAAGAGGCAGCAATAATTGGTGGTACTTAAGTTGTGTAAGCCTGTAACTCAAAGGTTATATGCAATCAAGCATGCTTTTGAAATTATTTAATGCAGTTTTTAAATTGGTTGATGTGGTAGCAGGACCATTTTTTCAGCTGTTTCTGATGGTTACCTCTTGCATTTTTTTGCTACCCAAAGTGCTTCTCTGATACTGTTGGATTTCCCTGAATATTTCTAGTTTCTAATGTAAAATTGAAGGCTTTGAGAGTCTATGCATAACTGACCCCTAACATTTTTATAGGAACCCAGAGGGCTTAGATACTAAAGCCCTCAGAAGATGCAGCATTATTCATGTAGACCTCCCCAGTCAGCTGAACTCTCAAGTGTTTACCTCAGTCAAGCCCTGGCTTGATTTTCTCATCACTAATGACTGAGAAGACTGGGAGAATAATGATTTTTTTTAACCACGTCTGTAGAAGTGCTGCTTTAGCAACTGTAGCTTCTGTTCTAAAAAAAGGATGTCATCAATGCAAAGGGCAAGTCCATATTTCTCTGTGACTAGAGCAGCACCATTATTGTCCAGAAAAATGATAGAGGAATGGATTTACTGTTTTAAGGGCTTCTCAATAAGTCATTGGTTTCAGTGGAGAAGCATTTTCCTAATTTATTTAGGAAGTGATCAGTCATCAGAAAATACATCCTATGTATGAAAGTAAGCCTTTGGGTCTCTGCCTGACTCAACCAATTGACCTGACAGGTCTCAGTAAGGTTAGTCTGCCATTGCTCATCCCTGACATTAGAGATTTTTGGTGACTTCAAAAGCCAGTGCAGAGAAAACACAAGAAAAGCCTTGAGACGTCTAAGAACCCCTTGCACAGAGAAAGGGAATGGATTAGTCTCTTGTGGAGAGGACAAGAAGTCCAGGACTTGAACTGCAGTGGGGGAGAATGAGGCTTTAGGAAAGGCAGCATCTTTAAAGTTTTGGAATGGATTATCTAAGTATAATACATATAGATTCTATTAAGTATAGTTGTATATTGGTGATGGTTAGTGGATTTAACCACAGGGAAGTGAGGAAACATTTACACCCATCAGTCCTGCTCTGTTATCCTTGCCCAGCATTGCCATAAGCTACCGGAGAGCTGTGCTCCCTGCCCCTTGTCAGAGGGCAATAAATACTACAGTTTCTACCAGGAAACTAACACACAGTGGTTGCCACAAATCCTCTCTCATGCCAAAGAACAAACATCTGTTGTAGACTGATTGGTTCTAGAGTGATTGTATTTTGGATGACCTCAGTTCTTAGAAGATCTATTTACTTCCCATTCAAAAGAAGTGACTTTCTAACTTGCACCGAAATGAGAGGTTACACAGTTTTATAAGCTATAATAGGAGTTTAATAAAATCATTTCCAAGCTTGAACATTACTGGTTTGTATGTGATCGATTTTATTGAATATCATGAGTTTATATGCTAATGGACAATATTAGAAGAGGGAAGAATGGTTAACATAAGCTTTCATTTTTTAAAAAGGTTGATTTTTTGACCATTCATATTTGCAGTAAAAAAGAGTGTGAAAGTGTAAGAAGCTTTTTTCTTCTTTTTTTTTTAAGGCTTCAATATATATATTTCTTTAAACTTACTCTTTTTAAATTCATGCAATGATTTTTGAGACACATGATTCCCTGCTACTGAAATCATTGCATTAAAAATACTGGGAGTGTCAGCAGGCAAAGAGATACAACTTCCAACAGTCAAGTTCACTCTGCAAGGGTGTTGCCGTACTATCGATTTCTTAAGTCTGTGTCTTCAATATTGACTTTCCTAGCAGTGGAGAAATTTCCTGTATTTTTGGTATCAGTCCTGGTGGGATCTGGAGCAGAAGCACAAACCCTTACACTTCTTATTTGTTTTGCAAATGTTATATAGCTGCTACAGCTGGTTGGACAAATTCTGTAGGAAGTGGAAAGAGGTCTTTTTTTTTTTTTTTTGTACTAAAAAATCATTTTCAATTAAAGTCTACATTCATGCAATAAGACATGTATTCCAGCTTTGAAAATTGTAATCTTTTGACTAAAACACTATAATTCCGAAGCGTGAAAAAATTAAATCAAGAAACTGTTGCTTTGAGTGTAGACTGTCCAAGCTCTCATTTTTTCCGTGATGTGCAGCTCCACTGTTTGCGGCATCTCCTGCAATATCTCTGCTCTCATGAGCACCACAATACATAGACAGACTCATTTCCAGAGAAGCACTAAATCAAGTACCTCAGGGAAGTGCATTGATCTCAAAGTGCTTTATTTACAAAAGCATTTAAGACAGTTAGCTACAAGTCCCATTGGGTATTATGAAAGAGCTTAATATCCTTCCCATATCTTCTTTAATGGTTACACTGAATGCACTATTTTTTCTAAACAGGTATCTTCAGTCCTGGCATTTTCTTTTCCATTCTGTTGACTTGAGAAAGTTGTATGGTATGTTTTTTTAATTTTATTTATTTTATTTATTTATTTGGTAAAGATTTTCTGACGTATTATAAACCTTATCTACTCATTCAGGCTTTTGCTATTGGCCTGTAGTTTGAGAAGGTTTAATTTTGTTCTCCAAGTGTGAGAGTTCAGTCAGGCTGGTTCTTATTCAATTTTATGTCTTGATGTTTTATCACTTTTTGTACATGCAACTGGAGGGAATCTACACTGGATCCATTTCTCATGGTATGAAAAATAAATAGAATTATAAACAGTCCCTGAGGAAGCCTTCATCCTGCACACCTGTAGAGCTCTCCATAAGGACTGGTGCAGATTCTGGATCCAATTGTTCCAGAGATGTGGTGGAGGAACCTCAACTCTTCAGAGAGGTCATACCTTACTTTGCCCAGGAGTACATATTCTGGAAAGTCTGATATATATTTGATATTGTCTGTTAATGCCAAACATAAGTGTACAGAAATAGGACTGGGAGAGACAGTCTAAGAACTTCTTTTCTTGGAAATGGCAAAATGATGTTGGCCGTGGAGCATGGGCCTTGCAGTATTTGAAATTTTTCTTGCATGGTGTCAGTTGTGTTGCAAAACTATGGATTTGTCATAGCCAGCAGGTTCAATTAACATGATTTTGCTTTTAGTTGAACCACTTAACTGTAAAGGAATTGAGCCTCCATAAATATGGATAAAAATTAAGTGACTAATGTTGATAAAAGCAGGCATCTTTCAGGCACGTTCTTCATTCTCTTAAATTACACTCAATTCATATCATACATGCATCTACATGTTGTGATAGCTCTTAAGTATTTTAGGGAGAAGAGACATTAAAATTGATAGTGGCTGCTACTGCCAATGTTTTACTAAGTATTTCAATGAGCTCATTCTATTCCTTCCAGAAGTATTAATGCTTACTGTTAGTTGTCATTCTTATTACTATTATACAATTTTTAATGTGGGTGTGGGGAGAAACTTAGTATGGGCTTTTCCCTTGATAGTTCTTTCAGGGACTCTTTAAGAAATAATGTGTACATACAGGGTAATTTGGTATGCACAGTTTAAGCTAATATTAAACTTCACTCCTCTTAACCAGTCAATTGAGAAAAGAATTTTGCCTAGATTTAGCAGATAACCAAAGGTTTTCTCTCCACTGTAAATCATCTTCCTTTTTCAACTCCATTTTCTATTTTATTTACTGGAACATAGTTGTCCAGTCAAATGTTAGTGAGGGTACGGTAATCTTTTGCTGATTCCCCAGAGAGCCGATTGATGTGAAGATGCTTTTGTCTGAATAAAACATCATGTGTAAAATAAAAGCTTTTAGAAGTAATTTTCCTCTGTGATTCTAGTTCGTATAACCAACACAACCTCATATATAGCACTTTGTGAACATTTCTGAGAATTTTTACAATATCCTTCATTTTAATGTATCCAGGGTTTACCATTTTTGATCTATTTCTCATTTTCCTCTAAATGGTTTGTCTCCTGATTTTTCTCTCCAAGTTCTTTTCTTTCCCATGTTGTTAGAGGCTCTTTACAAATTTATATTTATTTTTCTTTTCTCTCCTCCCTTCTGAATTTCTCTTCTCCTCTTTAGTTCTTTGATTGCTGCTGGAGGCTAAGGTTATAATTTAGTCAGTCTGCTCTACTCTGCTGCCTGTTTAAAAAAAAAAAAAAAAAAAAAAAAAGCCCTCCCTGGACGATAGATAACTCTGGAGCTTGCCTACCTTTTAGCTTACTGTTTTTATTATTACTATTCTTATCTATTCCTATTAGTTACTATTATCATTAATATGGAGTTTTGTTCTGCTGCTACACAGTGTGCTGTCATCATTCAATGGAAATGTTTTCCTTCCTCTGACTTTCCTACCTCCTGTTTCTTACTCTTCATTATGCTGCATGTGACAGAGTCAAATGTTCTTAAGGATTGGTGGTAAGAGTTCATCAACCCCAGGGGCAATCTCTTTAACAGAGATTTAGGCAGTGATATCCCCTCTACCTGACTATGGTTTGAACGTCTATATTAGTATTTAAATCTCCAAGACATTGTGTTGTATTGATATATTTTAATGAAATATGAGTTCATGTATTTTAATGAAATACAACTGAGAGCAAGTAATGCCTTAAGAAGACCATAGGAGTGGATGTAATGGATGTGATCAGTAAAGGGACCATCTAAACATGGGGAGTCTGGGCCATCTGAAAGTCTGCGGATGCACTGAGTTCGACTGAGCCTTTGATCAGGTGACTTAATGCACTTTTTTATGGAGAATCACCACCTAGTAAATTTGTTTTCAAGATAGCAATGAGAGAGGAGCTTTTATAAGTGGTTTTGCAAATCAGGGCATCAGAAGGCCAGTGCTCAATTTCTGAGTCTAAAATAGACACCTTGAAGGATGTCGGGAAGCTCATTTAATATCTTTATGCTTTCATACTGTAAAATGTCAATGGTGGTAATTTCTTTGCTAGCCTTGCCAATTTAGAATGTGAATGCTTAGAGTCTTGTTAAACAATATGTAGGACAGTAGACCTCCTGGGGCAGAAACAGTACAGAATATGAGGATTTAGCATCTGAATACCTCTTTTGACCCACAGCTTACAGTGCAATGAATCACTACCTCTAGTTCTGCACTCTTTTCATGCCCTGAAACTTAGCTGAAATTCAAATCTGGGTTTTAATTTTGCAGGTGTGATCTATCGTCGAGCCTCATGCTACAAATGACTTAACTGATATATCACAAGATAATGTTGAGGAGCAAGGATATGAGAGCAAATACAAATAATTTAGTCCCAAGATGTGAAAAATGTTAAGCAATTTTACACACTGAAAATTCTAAGATGTATCTTTTGTCCTCCTTGCTTATATACTTACCACATACTTACCACTGTGTGCCTTAATAGTTCCATTTGTCATCCCAAGGGTGACACTGCCAATTCACTAGTAAAGAAGCATCCTCAGCCCAGAAGCAGAGAGTAAAATAAAACTGGAAAGTTCAATGCACATATCAAAGAATACAGGAAAAAAACAACTCAGTAGATACCCAGGAAGTTGCAGATGAGTAGAAAGAACAAACATGAATAATGAGGCATCAGCCGCACCCTTTTTTAGGAATAATTTCAAGAATCTTAGACCTGTTTCTAGTAAAAAGAGATTTAGGCTTCCCAAACTGCACCTGGCAGTAGCTGGCTGTCAAATGTTGGTCGCAACTGGAAAATCAAGCTGTGAATGCTCAGGCACACCTGGAGAAACTATTGACTGGGACAATGTAGGCAATTTTTGTTCTCTTTGCTTTATCTGACCTAGCTGCTTCTCCAAAATTATAACTGTTTCATTCAATAAAGCACAGCAAAGGTATAAAGTGAGGTTTGTATGAACCAAATCTTCAGCAAAAAATCTGTATTCTCTCCAGCTTCACAGAAGAGAAAGCAATTTTTACCTCTCAGCTGTTAGTGAGAGTAAATACTACTCATTATTTCTCACAGTTCTTTGTGACCCAAAAAAGTTGTTTCCGTTCATTGTAACTGTTCCAATCTTATTAAGACACCAGCCTGTCTCTCTCTCTCTATTGATGTTTAGAAAAAGTACAACTTTTGCCAACAGTGGGCAGTGTATGTGACCTCCAGTTTGTTGCAATTCCATTTCAGGATAGGTAGTGATAGGAATTAAAAAAGGATTTTTCTATTGGTTCTGGGCAGCCTACTGTGTGAGCAATATACTGACTGACTTGAGAGTTTCTCTATACTGCTTTGCTTGTATGGTTCCATTCTTTCTCATTTCTACTTCTTCCTAGAGAATATTAGTGGTATCGAATGGGTAGAATGGAGGGGTGAATTGTTGGATATGCATCCAAGGACGGATAGTCAGCCCAACCTGCAAGCTTGAATGGGAAAAGATCTACAGCTGAGGAAGACAATTAATCCTTATTAGGAGCCTTCTCCTAGACAAGATATAAAAGACTGCTATGGAGCGCACTGCAGCACTGTGACCTTCCCAGAACCAAGGAGTGGGACAGAGCTGCTTAGGCTTCAAGACAAGGGACAAACAACCATTGAGCACTGGCCATTTTTGAGAGCAGGGCAGGAGTTTTAGATGACTCTGAGGTCTTGCGGTCATACTGCCAGAGAAGAAGGACTGATGAGTTTTCTTTCTGGCTTCTGAAAGAAGGGAAACAGAAGGAAGGCTGTTCTGGAAAGGGATTGTTTTGGAGGAAAGGAATTTTGTGAAATTTGCCACGTTTGATAGATAGGAGATAGAAAATTGATGGCTTCTGTCTCAGAAAATGGCAAAACAATCTTTTAAAGATCACGTCAGCCAGGTTGATCAGGGATGAACTGAAGAAACAAGAAAAGGAGAGCAGGAGGTGGAACGACCAAAGATTAATTTACCACAAAATCAAGATACTTAAGTGAATCAAAAAGAGAATCAGAAGGACTGAATTGGATAACTGTCCCCCCTCTAGTACTGTGAACTTTGTCAATAAACAAATATAACTTCTATTTATGAACTTTTTGGCAGATATTACTGAAGCCTAGAATGTTCATATGCTAAAATTATGAAAATCGCTGTTTAAGAAGGCTCAAATTGACAAAGTCAGCTTTGCCAAAAATATCATTCTTTGTTGCTGACATCTTTGAGAAGCATTTTGCATGCTTATGGGGCTTATTAAAATACAATATAGGATGGATATTTGTTGCTGCCATCAACTACTGGTCACTGAAGCATTAGGGAACACTTCCTTAGAGATCCCCCTGTAACGCATAGGGGAGAAGAATGGAACAGTATTATAGGACACTGGAATGTAAAAGTTTCAGGCTGTTAATACTAAAATGTCCTTTATAGCACACCATGAGCATGTTGCATTCAACACTGGAGATTTTGGTTTATGCTTTATATTCACAGCCACAGCAAAGCTGATATCAGGACTACCAATGAATACTTGCTTAGGTGTGCATGCATGAGCAGGAGTCTTTAATGCACACACTTTATGCAAACAACATAAATTCAGTAATATTTATACTTATACCTGATACTTTAAAAAGGTCAGATTTTCAGATAGAAAAATGATTGAGTTAAATATGGAGGGTTAAAACATTTAAATGAAAAAATGTTAAAAATAATTTGGTAAAAGAACATTGAATAAAATGTCAAAAAGTTACAATCACGTACTTTGAAAGAAGTATGCTGCTTAAAAAAATTCAATCCTGCTTAGAATGAAGACTAGAATGCTCAAATCTGTATCTGTATATATGAATGACAAATGAAAGAATTGAAAGATAGGAAGTATGAAAATTTGATAAGGGAAGCAAAAGGACACATGAAGAAATTTGTAGGCAGCAGATGTAGCTGATAAAACTAACATTTTAAGTATGTCATGGGAAACATAACAATAGGCTTTGTACATTACTGGGACTTGCCAAGAATTCAATAATATGGGCAGAAAGTTCAGTAAGTATTTCTGTTCCATACTTCAGAGTCAATAAATATTTAAAACAGATGATGACTACGATGAACAAAAATTTGAACTTTGACAACTTTGTGGCAAATTTTAAAACTAGCAGAGAACAATATCTTGAAACTTAAAAAAAAAAAAAAAAAAAAAAAGTGGTCAATAACTGTTAATATTGATTTTATTTACAGGGAGTACCCTAGAGAATTTGAATAAAAAAGTCTGATGCTCTACCGACTGAGCTATAAAATAAACGCGGTAGCAATATTTGAAAAATATAAACAGAGAAATTTATGTAATTAGAAGTTTGTCAGCCTACCCTCAATTCTAGGCAAGAGACAACCCCAGTAACAAAGAGTTAATGAGGGAGGAAATAACAAAGCCAAAATGGTTTTATGGAAAAAGAGTCTTGTTTAACTGGCTTGACACTATTTTTCAAAATGAAATTGCAAGTCTGTTTGATAAATGTAACATTATTGATATAATAGTCTTCTCTTGGACATTTGGAGTGATACCCACATGATGTATTGATTTGTAAGCCAGAGTGATAGAAAATCAATGGGATGTGCATTGAATGCATTTAAAACTGGTTAAACAAAAAATCTTAAAATCTAATTACAAACAGAAGAGTTTTTTTGTCAAATGTCCGTGTATCCCACAAAAGTCCACACTCAGCCCGACACTATTTAACAAATATGCAAACTTCTTGTAAATGAAATTAGAATGTAACTATGGATTAAGTCTATAAATAACACAGGCTCGGGTGGGCATGGAAGGGAACAGGTTTCTGAGCGATCTGGCGGTTTGAGGGTATCAAGCGAACAGGATGGTTTTCAGCTCAGCTGAATCTAATATTATAATTCTGGAAAATAAAAATATAGGATATGCACCTAGCATGGAAGACTCTCCTGAAATCAATGGCTGAGGGGGGAAGGAAAAAAGAAAAGTCATTGGGGTCATGGAGGGTCTTCATGCTCACCGAGCATGGCTCAAACTATGTAATCTTTGGGTGTTTAAAGGAGAGAACTGAGGGGGAGTAGGGCGGTTAAATTAACCCTGCATTTGGCATTGGTGAGATTGCTGCTGGAATACGCTTTGGTTCTGGTGTCTACACTTCAGATGGATATTGATGAATCAGAAAAGAGTTGGAGAAGAGCCACATGAATGCTCGCAGGCTTGGGAAACGTGCTTTGTTGTGAAAAATCTCAGGCAACTCTAGTTAGTTATCAAAGAAAGCTTAAGGGTGACCTGCCTGCAGTCAAAATATACCTGCAAGGGGAAGGGAAAGGGCAGAAAGAAAAAAAAATGATAAGGCTTTGTGGTGCAAGAAAGGTGAAGCAATGACTGTAAATTCAAGCAAGACAAATTCCACCTAAAAAAGAAGTAAAAATTTGAATGAGCAAATTAAGTACTGGAACAACTTGCTAAGGCCTGCAGTAACTTTCCTATCACTGCAAGGTGTAAAATCAACATTGTGTTTGTTGATCTATCCTGAAAGAAAAAGAGGAGGGAATGGAGGAAGGAAAGAGAAGGAAAAAAAAAAAAACCCAACCAACCAAAAAAGCCCCTCGCTTTGGTTTACAGATTTGATTCAAAANATGACTGTAAATTCAAGCAAGACAAATTCCACCTAAAAAAGAAGTAAAAATTTGAATGAGCAAATTAAGTACTGGAACAACTTGCTAAGGCCTGCAGTAACTTTCCTATCACTGCAAGGTGTAAAATCAACATTGTGTTTGTTGATCTATCCTGAAAGAAAAAGAGGAGGGAATGGAGGAAGGAAAGAGAAGGAAAAAAAAAAAAACCTCAACCAACCAAAAAAGCCCCTCGCCTTGGTTTACAGATTCGATTCAAAACGAGTAGCATGAGAACTGATGCCCTGTGTTGCCGTGTGTTATGCATGTCACACTACACAGTCACTGGAGTCTTCTCTGCCCTTAAAAAAATATATATATATGAATCTTTGTCTCTCTACTGACTCCTTCAGGGGATTATATTGAGCCAAGAGAAATAGACCCAGAATATCAAATAAAACCCTCTAGCAGTGACATCCATTAATTTTCGTAATGGTCTCTCAAGAGGAGAAGTTGCGGGGAGCCTTTTGGGGTAATTTAAAAGGAGAGTGGTAAATACAACAGAAAAAAATATCTCAGCTTGGGGATAGAGACTGGGGGAATCAGTTCAAGCATCTTTTCATACTCTGATTTTTATAGTGTTGGGCATTTAACTGAGCCACACCTCATAATGAAACGTGGTGTCTTCAAAACCTGCTTTATCCCCAGACCTTTGTCTATTTTGTTAGGAGAGGGGAAACCTGATTTTCCAGGTCCTCGCAGTGAGCTGCTCTCACCTCTCACCACTATTTTATACCTTGTACTGAGGACTGTAAGGAGGAGCAAGCAGTAACCCAGGTAGCTGTTGCAGAGACCTTAGGCATCAATCGGGTTCCTCTGCTGTGGGATGACACAGATGTGTTTGTTCGTCTCAACCCTATCCACACGTATTCCTCTTCCCATCTTTTTTTCTCATGTGCTGCCATCTCTTCCTTTCCAAGGAGAGCCTGTCTTTAAGAGGATATTAAAACAGCCTCACAGAAGAGTATTTCAAGGGGGTTGCTTTCTACTAACACTTCGGTGGGCACACTATGGAGGAAGACGGGCTGTTTAAGTTAAAAGCCAATATTCATGCAATTAGAAAGGGGTATATATTTTCTCCCAATAACTTTCTGCAATGGTCTTGCTGGAGCTTGGGGCAAGGCAAAATAAAAATACCTTAAAGGATGGGTGCCAGGGGATTGCCTGCAGTATTAAAGGATGGGTTGGGGTGAGATTCTGTCAAATCCAAGGTTTCTGTGAAGCCTTTTACCACTCCTACCTTTACATTACACATTCTTCTCCTTCAGGAGTTCTCCAGTGGCTCTGTATTTCATATACAATATAAATCCATCAGTGTAATGCTGTCTGTGATGCTTAGAAGTTGCTGTTTTCATATTCATAGCACGCAAGCATCTGTCATTCAAATCTGTTTAGAAATCCAAATTTGCTAATGGGCCTTCTGCATGTTTCTGTTTATTAAGAGTAGAATGGTGGCCCTGGATACGGCGGCAAGCAGCAGGAATGATTACAGTGGAGTGTGTGGAGTGGTAAAAATCTGTATATGCCAGAAAGCAGAAATTTCCAAAACTGATAAAAACAAAACTGCTAAAAGCTGCATGTTAAAAGTGGTCATTTGCAGTGAGAGGAAAATCGTACTTCCCTTAAAAAAAAAAAATCTTATTTCTCAAATCCAGTTTATGACAAGGAACTGGAAATGTCTTCTTTTTTTTTATGATCCCCTTAATATAAATTGCCAAACCTTTAGTTTTCTGTCTACTTGTTTTTCTCCCAGGGAAGAAGAAAAAAAAAACCAAAATTATGACTTAGAATAGAAGGCCATTTTTCACGGAAAAAGAGTCAATTCTTTTGTAATCCATGTTCAGGTTGTAACAGTTATTTTCTAAATTCCAGAGACTGAGTGTTGGTGGCTGCCTCCAAAAGCCATGGAATACTGTGAGCGGGGACTTGGGATTCTACCCAGGACCAAGATTCTTGAATGAAAGGTATTAAGGAAATGCTGAGCAAAATTTACTACAAGTCACAACTACTGATATTCTTTATTCCTGGTCTTTGGAGTTTGTGGAGCCCTGCTAGCAGGTGCTCCAGGGGAAATTATGGTGTTTTTAGCTGTGAGGCTAATTGGCTGAGGCTACTTGCTGCTGATTAGGTTTAATTGAAAGCGGAGGGTTTGATGCATTATCACCATGCTCAGAGCACAAGCAGAGTGTTCACCACAGATGACTAAATCGTGGGCAAATGCCAGCTCTGGTTCAATCCCAGGCCAAAAATACATGTTCTTTATGAGTAACGATAAAACCTGAATAGCACTGAGTAATCCAGAGAGATCTTTGGAGTGAGAGAGAAAAAAAAAAAGGCAGGGGGTAGGTGGGACGATGCTTACAGCATTTGTGTATTTTTGCATGTGTTGAGGTTGGAGGACTGTTTTTCCTCTCCCTTTCAGAGCATATTCCTGATCATTCTTTTGTTTTCTCTGGAGATGTGTCAGGATTTGGATACCTGCAGGTCTGTGCCAGTTAGTTTGGGAAAGATGCTGGTACCAAAGCTGCAGATCAGGTGCTCCATGGGGTTACATAGCCTGATAACTCTGTGTGTGAATGTACCATGTTTACTCCATTGTACCTCAGTAACTTCTGTCCTGCACAATTAAAATGTGATTTACGTCACCTCTGTAAAGGCAAAGCTCTTCAGGGAGTAGGATGTTGTAATGCCAAAATATTTTAAAAGTCTGGGCTTTAGCCAATTACTTTCAAGGGCAGGGTATTCTCAATTGCCTCCCAGTGTCTCTGCAGCAAGCACATCTCTGACTCATCAAAATCTTTGCAAAGCCAAATTGATTTCTTTTCCTCTTTTTTTTTTTTTTTTTTCCCCCCTCTCCCCAGCTTGGCCAGTGAAACAATCTTAACTGTAGGAATTACGTTATCCTGCTGGAAGGTGGTAAAGGCTGTGTGGTCTGTGCATGTGCTCTGTAGTCCATAGGGCAGCACTTCTCTAAGGCTGCTTTCCACTGTCCCACTTTGCAGTGGGATCAGCTTTGCGGATCTTCCCTGGAGCATCCCGGATGGTCACAGCTGGTTCATGCTTCAGATGATTAGGCTTCAAGGGGTCCTGTTGGTCACCCACCCCAGGGCTTTTATTGCTAAGAGCTTTGAGTAATGCACATGCATCCTGAGTCTTGGCCCTCATATTCTGGCACCTGTGGTGGTGCTTTTGGATAGACCTAAATATAGGTGTCTTGCACTTAATCCTCAGATTTGCTGGGGCGATAGGGTGAGAAGTTGACAGTTTCTGTACTGTATCTTATCACGCCTCATGCCTGCAAAGAAGAGGAAGTCACAGCATTGATCATTTCAGAGTTCACCAGAGTTGTGCGCCCTTCCCGTCGTCCTTGCTTACAGGGTGTCCTGCCAGTCTGTTCAGAAGCAGAGATCAATCTCGGAAGATGAATGGCGCTTGCAGAAATAGAAAGCCGTGTTGCTTTGGTATAAGTTTGACTTCTTAGAAGTTATTGTGTGGTTGAGTTTTGGACTTGGGTATGTTTAGAGGAGGGAGAGCTTCAGTCAAAGGCTATCTATAGCCCCAATGTTAAGGATGTAGGATGCTTTCCAAACATGGATTACAATTAGGGTCAGATTTAAAATGCTCCAAAATGTTGACTTGTTTCATTTTCTTTATATGCAGCCCCCTGTGCACTATGTAAAGGTATAGCAGACAATTTGCAGCTATGTATAACCCATTTTTAGTTCACAAAATCTTATGCTTCTGTTTTCCTGGTTGGTACCAGCACTGATTGCAAATCTGCTTCAAGACATGGTTAAAATGTTATTGTGATCCAGTTTTTGGACAGTAAAGTGCTGACAGCATGAACGCCACATAGATCTAGGGCCAAGGACTAGAAGGGTCGTGGAGATAAAACTTTATGGGTAGTCCTAAAAAGCAGGTCCCCTCCAAACAAGGCTGAAGAGCACTGGCAATGATAGAAAGTTACCCTCCCATTCTCTATCTATGCTACAGGCTGAAGAATCGTGGAGTTTTTCATCCTTCTGGCTGTAAATCTGAAATCATACACTAGCACATATTCAAGCAAAAAAAAAATCACTTAAAAGGGAATAATCCTATTTGCTGGATAATTAACAGTGAGCAATATCATTCTATGGTTTATATTTTCATTGAAATTCTTTATCTCATTGTCGTATGGACTGAAAATATATTTCAATTATATAGCTATGCATGTCTTTTATATTATGTGGAAATGTTTTAATAGATGTTTCAGTTATCCATTTATTGATCTTAATGTATTTTTAATATGCAGGCACAGGTCTATGCTAACTGAGATATATCTGCTTTTCCCTAGTTGAGTTCTACAAATTAAAAATAATTATTTCTCTTTTCTGTAAGTAGTATATGGTGGATTTCCATCTTGTGGGCAATATCTACCATGAGCTGCTTTTTAATTTATGAAGTTAATCTCTGCTCACAAAGGGAGATCTGAATTTGAGCTGCAGTTTCACTATAGACTTCAGGAAGAAAAACTGTTGGGACAGAGAAGCCAGGAGTGGAGAGATTTTTGCTAAACCTTGAGAGAAAAAGAATTAGTAGACAACCTAGGTTTTGTTGTTGTTCTTCCATGCACTGCTTTAACCATGGTTTTGGTAGGAAAGTCCAAAATGACAAACAGTCCATTTCAATAATGGGATTGTTCCCTGCTTATGTTGCAATTATTTGTAGCTACCTCCTAATTCCCCCTAATAAGATTTCCCAGGGTTTTTTGAAGAAACACAGGGAAAAAAAAAATCGAGAACACTGAGGTGCTAGGCTGAGGACCTCATTTACTGCAGTCAGTATAGGAATGAGTCATAATGAGCCATCCTGAGTGGCAAACTTCATGCCATAGGACTGTGCATTCTTGATAAAATAAAATGGGAAATAGTAAATTAGCCGTTTGAGATCCTTTTCTAGCTTTTCAGTCCTGGCACATCATGATCAGCACTGAAATTAATAATTTATGAAGTGTCAAAGAGCAGTGAGGAGAAAAATAAGAATTTCCTTCCTACAGAGAAATTCCAGTGTTTCAGCATTGTTTTGAGATAGAAAAGATGTTCTGCCAAAGCTTTCCAGAATAAAAAAAGATATATATATCTGAATATCCTTGTCTGTAACCAGTGACAGACTGTGTTTGGGATATATTGAATACCACAGTCCATTTCAGTGCCTGTGGCTATAAATACTTATTTTAGATGGTTGACGGTACAAGGGTTAGGTTTATGTCCATTCAAACTGCTCTGTTCCCCTGTGGTGATTCACTGATTTCCCAGTTTCAAAGTTTTGGTGACCTGGTAATATAGAGATGGCTTCCCACAATGACCTTAACATCTACATCTTACAAGCTTGTTTAGGCCTTCAACACCAGAGAAAAGTTTAAAAATTGGTGAGTAGTTCTCTCTTAATCTTCTGATGAAGGGAGACAACAAGTAAATTCTGCATTATTATATGGAGTAGTATTGTGGTCATTTGACCACTGAGATGTGTCCAGGACCTTCATTCAGGGATCATCTGGCTTACTCTAGCAATTACCTTTACATCTTCTGTCTTGTTCTTTATGTTGATCATAGGGAGTCATAATTCCTCTTTTGCAAACTGTTTTTAAATAACCATCTCTGTAAAAGACCTACAAATTAATCATGATTTTTTTTTTCTCAGCATATTAGAGCTGTTAAAGGAAATATGATTTCTCCTCTTGAAATTTGCTGGGAGTAAGGACTTGCTTCCAAGATTCCCAGCTTTGGACTGTTGCAACAAAAAGAGGAGATGTGACGAAATTTGATGCACACATGCAAAGGACTCGATAATAATTCCATCCAAAGAAGATGTTAACTTATTCACATGGAGTGAGAATCACAAGGACTAGCAACAGTAAGGAACATAGAGCAAGAAAGATGATAGTGTGTCTTGCACTTTCACCTTGGCAGACAGTGAGTGAGTGGAGCCAAGGAGGAAATGAAGGAAATTGTAGGTGCAAGTGACAAACTCAATTTCAGATAAAATATCCGAGCTGTTAGAAGTGCTGAGCATGAAGCCAGAGGGTGGTAAAAGACATGAAAGGCACTTTGAATGGCAGAGCAACCTATACAGCGGTAAGTGGGACAAATTTTTGAGTATAGTGTGTTTGCTTTAATTAGATGGAACTACTCTTTTACTGATATTCCTTCCGCCCCTGTCACTTTCCAGCATAATGGGGACAGAAAACAGGAAAATGAGAAAGGTGGTAACTCCCCTCCTCAACACAGGCCCAGGAGCCATCAGAGGATTCTACCCTAACAGAGTATCCGTCCAGGAGCCTGACAGAAAGAGTATGTATTTCACTGCATCAGTTCAGCACTGTTAGCTCCACAGAGCTGTTATCTATTGTAAGCAGGAGTATCTTGCAACCACTTTTTTTTTTTTTTTCTTAAACTTGTCTTTTTTGAGTTCTTATCAGTTTCAATCTTATGCTGATTATTATTGTAGGGCAGAGTTTGTTCTTCCCCACATTGATATTTTATGGAGCATTGCCATGCTTTGCCACCTCAGTGCAGGACTGGCTCATAAGGCAGAGTTAATGTCCTCATTTATACTTACGTGAAGCTGGGGAGAGATTTCTCTTCATGGAAATACGTCAGCAGGATGTAAAAAAGATCATTTTTCTCAGATGATATAAAAACAGTCTTTCGTTGTTCTGCGAACACAGGGTTCTGGGTACAGAATGTGTGAACATGTTCTCAAAAATTCACAAATTAAAAAAAAAAATCCTGAAAAAAAAAAGAATGTTCTCTCATCTTGCACCAGGAAGAAATAAGAGCTAATGACACTTGTATCATTAGTTGGCCCAGGAGTGCAAGGCAGGAGGTAGGAGCATCAATGTGTGCCTCTATGCAACAGACTGTTTTATTAGCAAACTGTCAGAGCAGCACTCATAAAGTTGCTAACAGAGGGAGAAGTGTGTGTTGTTCTTGGTAATACAGTAAATTAAGAACTGGGAAACCTGTAATCTATTCCTAATTCTTCCAGTTTCTGTGGATTTGGCAAACTGTCTTCATTTCTATTAACCTGTGATCCTTCTCCAGTGCTTGCTTTCTATGTGCGTGGACAGTCCTGGATAGATTTGAACAGTACCCAACACAAGAGACATAATTCTATAGGTAGACTCAACACTATGGTATCTTATACGTAATAATGCTATCGACAGCACTATCAAGCTTCTTTTGTTAACCTTCTTGTAAGAAAAACATGTAATTTCAGAGAACAGAAAATGTAGGCTCTTAACTTGTTCCTACACCAAGCTTTTGAGAGCAGACCATAGAGCATTATCAAAAAGATATATTTCTTATGACTTTGTGATGAGTTTTCCCAAACTTACTAAAAATATATCTGTATGAGCAAAGGCAAAACTGTTAAAACGATAAAATTTTCTGATCTATAAAAATGACATCTATAATTGAATATTTCTAGGGAAATTTCTCCTTTATTAATCTAGATATTATTAAAATGACATGATACAATGTCTGTATATAGTGGCATGAGCATTTGTCTCTCTTTCAGTGTGTGTGTTAAGTGTACTTGTATGTTTCTGGAGGATGACAATATATGTTATTTCCAGTAACTAGCGGGAGGGGAGGCCTTAGAAATTTTGTAAGTGATTTTTGTAACTTTGAAAGTGATTCATTTGCAGAATACAGAAAGATCAAAAAATTTGCAAGATTCAGCTTATTATAAACAGATAAATACAAGTTACAGGGAGAGGAAAGAGGTAAAGTGTTCAGGAAGATCTCAGAAATGCAGGGAGATGCCAGCTGGAGAGGCAGAGACTGTTACTGCAGTAAGTGGTAATGTGGGACCTGGTGCTGTCCTCTCCCTGGTGAATCTCTGCCCAGATGAAGGGGTTGGTGTGAATAAGGGAAACATCCTCTTCATGGCTGTGAATGTCAAGTGGGTTTGGTCCAAAGTTCCAAAGGAGGACACTATTTCAAATATATTGGAAGGCCTTTCCTATGAGAAGGTCAGAAGAAGATAGGAGGATACAAAAGGTAGGAGCTCTCTGATTGTAGAGGATAACCTTAACATAAGAAGCACTGGGTGCTGGAGTGGGAAGCAGGCAATAAGATACAAAAGTGTGTTGCAACGACGTGCATCTAATGCTTCAAAAGGGATCCCTTCCAATCAGGTTGCCAAGTTTGTGGCCTAAAGACCTGTTCTGCAGCCTGGGCAGTTTTCTTTGTCATCCTAGACTACTTGCTAGGTCATGGGCAAAACAAACAGATATTATTAAAATATAAGCAATCTTGGGAAATGAACACACGTGGATCTACTGAGAAGGAAGGTGGCAATGTTTATTAAGCAAGTTCTGCATTTTGGTACAAATATTGGTAGCCTAGGAATTAAAATGGTTCTTAAAGATGCAGTTGCACTGACATTTCTTTGGCAGTCTTAGTAACTTCTGTTGTTTTCCAGTTGTATCAGTTTTCCAGCTTCAGCGTGTGTCCTCAGACTCTCATGCTGGTGCCATGAATGGTGCACAGCAGTGATAAGAATGAGCAGCCAGGGATGAAGAAGGGCCGTCAAAACCTATTTATGCTGTACTGGCAGCAGCTTCTAACCACTGCTCTGTTAGGAATTGGAAAGGCCTCTTCTGACACAGACAGTACCTGCCAGAAGGATACTGCATTTCTGAGCAATTAAAAGTTACTCTTTTGCCAAAGATGGGGAAAAATCTTGAAGAGATATTGGGAGGGAAAAGTAAGAGATTGAAAGTAAGGATCCTTGATTTGTATTTTCACAGTACTAGCAAAGTCAGCCCCTGTATTTTGAATCCCAGTTGTTCACTGTGCGTTCATCTTAACACCAGGGTCCCTTCTACCACGAGTTCCTTACCTTTGGGACAGTGCTAAAAACCAAACTGCCTGCTTCTAGCATTTCTTTTACAATATGATATTCTCTTCTCCTGAAAGGGAAATTAGTATTTTATTTTCCCAGATATACGCATGTCAAACTGTGAACTTAAGAGAAGTCCATCAGAGTCTCTCCTAAACATGTGTCTTTGCAGTTAATGGCATTTGGAAGAATGTCACCTTGCTAAAACTGGCACTGAGCCTTCTTTTTCCTTTCTACTGGGAATGGGCTGCATTCTAATTTAACAACCTCTGTAATTTCCTTAGCTGTCATCCCAAATGGTCTCTTTCAAATACTACAATCAATGTGTGAACCTCTACTCTTCTCCTTCCAATAAAGGAAGTTCTGAACTCAAGAGTGCTGAGCAGAAATGATTAGAAAGAAATCACAAAGCACATAAAGACAAACGAAGCCAGAAGCAGAAAACAAAGGAAAAACCCATGTCATTATATAGCTACACTAATCTGTGGCATATGTGGTCCCTTCTAATTGCTAACTAACATTGAAGGTTGCTTATGGATAGAAGGGAGATAGCAATTCTGTACTGTCACTGCCTTAGCAATTGTAAAACTAATTATACCCCTCCTTAAATGTAAATAATTAACAGCAAATATTGTCTGTCTTTTATTCATCTGTTTATCATTTTTGGAAACAACTGGTTAGGCTGGGCATAGGCACGTCTGAGCAGGAACAACAAGCAATAATTACAGAAATCACAGATGTTCCAAACAGTCTGTGCCAGGGGAATTTCTCCCTGGAAGTCTGCAGAGGCTTTGCCCCTATTTTTACAGCATCTGTTAGAATATGGAGGTTTCCCAGGCATGACATCCATTCTAAATTCTCTGAAAGTATCCTGCTTCTGGGATGGGATTTAATCCCAGAGTAAGATACGCTGATCCAGATATCTGGATGTCTAAATATTCATTGGGTGTCCCCACAGTCAGTGCAGACCTAGTCAGTACAAAGTGGGGTCTGGAAAGCTGTTCAGGTCACTGAGGGTGACTGAAGGTAGGTGCGCATTTCAGAGTGGGCGGGCTGGAGATGCTCTCCTTATATTACTGACTACATGTCCATTAATTGCGATGGGAATTTAAGCACCTTGTTAATGCATCAGTATGGTTCTGTTGCTTGCATTTAGGTATTTTAGACACTAGAATCCAAGTGTCTAATCCAAGACATCCCCTGGTTGCTCTGGAGTCCTTGGATAAACATGAATACTTTGAGAATGTTTCACCTATTTTCACCATATTTTCACTAATATTCATCATATTTTGGAATATTATCTCAAAATGAAAGATATAATTCTTACTCTGAATGGACTTATTTGTTTTTCTAGTTTGCAAAGAAAACCTGCTTAACTATCTCAAAAGTAGGTAAATACCAGTTGGAAACCAAAGATGAAATTTATCTTGCCAGCTTTATGGAGAGCTAATATCTGCACACAGTACTCAGGTTCCTAGTAGACCAGTGGAGCTCTTATCAGTGCAGTGAACAGAATCAGCGTGTGATTCATCACATCATCCATAAGTATCTCCTATGGTTCACTGGGAATCCCATCCCAAACGCAGGGGTGTTATTGATCATGTCTCTTTTCTTGTAAAGAGAGAAGGTGGCTTTGAGTAAACTTTCTTGAGTCTAATGAGTTTTGTGTAAAGTTGCACAAAGCAGATTGGAACCTAACATCTTGAGCAAATAATTTTCACTCATGTCATGATCATTTTTATTGCTTTTAAGCAGGTGTTAGGAGACTAAATACTTCCATGCTATGAAGAGCTGAATGTGGCTTCTGCAGGGTCTATCATTAATCACGAAACTGCAATTGTTTAGCAAATTAATCCCTTTGTTTAGGGAGGACATTGGAGTTAATATGTAGAATTAGGAAATAGTCCGTAACTGTCCTGTAAAATATTTACGTTTTTTTCTTATGTGTTTTTCAGGCTCCAAATATTCTTTGGAATTAGGGGCTTCAGGCAAGCCTCAGACTGAGAAATGACAAATTCTTTAACCTTCTAATGAGAGCACTTAAATCAGAAGAATTTTTCATTGTATGTTTTCCTGTGGAGAAACAAAAAAAACAGGCAAACATTTGCCGTGGTTCGTCAGGGCTGAACACATGATGGTTCGGTTTGCATTTCAGAGTAACGTGTGTCTGAGGGTATCATTCTAAGCAGCTCAGACAGGAGCCTTGGTAGGATTTCTGTTGATGAGGAAGGGCTGTCTGTGCCACTTGAGAAGGTGCTGCAGGATTTCCTTGCACTTTCTGTGTTGGAGAGGAGCCTCCAGTCTACTGGGCAGCCAGTTCACCCTGCTGTGCTCACCAAAATGCTGCAGTGAGAGAGTGCTGCAGGACGCCCTCAGGTGCTGCTGGGCCATGCTTGTTGCTAGCAAGAGCGCTTGGAAAACCCCTTAAAGCTGGAGAATTTATACAGTTCTCTCTCACTCTTCTGACTTTGCCTAACAGAAGCAAACTCTAAATTACAGTTTCCAAACCAACCCAGATGTATGGCCATTAAGGAGTAGAAAATGCATGAGCTCTGTCTGTCACGTAGGAAATCTGGAAAGAGAAAAAGATTGCTTTGGAAAATTATCCAACAGGACACTGGGGACCGTAACAGACAGAATATTCAAAAAATGCCAGTGCTTTCAAAAGGGGCTTGCATAGAAAACTGATTTTTTGAAAGAGCTGAACCACTTTCACATTGAAAAGGTTCAATGCTTTCAGTTCAAAAATATGTTAAGAATATGTTCAGATTCGTGATGTGTACTTGAACAATTTGCTCTGAAAAGCAGAAAATATCATGTGCAATAGTAAATTGTAACTATGATCCCTGCAAATTAACAATGACTCAGAACTCATCAGGTTTCCTTCAGTAATAGGTACCAATTCCATCCACTCCACCAGACAGTACCGTGTCATTTTTTTTCTTCCGATAATTTAGATTAATGCCTTTTATTGTTGATTGTCATCTTTGACAGATTTAACAGTACAGTTACATTTCATTTCCTCTCTTTTCATTATGGCAGTTTGTGAGGGAAAAATACCAATGAATTCGGATGTTTAATTGAAGCATGGAAACATTTATTGGCTCCAGCCTCAAGAACAAGCTTAGTAAGATGTGTAGATATCCTGGCTGAGTTACTGACTGGGTTAGTGTAAATTTGCTTCCTGCTTGTTCTCTTTGTCTGTGGTACATAGTTCAGACAAAAGTAATTTTTATTTCCCAGTTTATCATTTTCTAGATTTCTATACGTATCTGCAGAAAGATAAATCGTATCCCCCAAACCAGATTTCCTCGACTATCTCCACTTCTGTTTTCTCTCTGGATTATTTTCCCTCTTCTCTGTAATTCTAATCTCACTCTCTCTCACCTACCCACAAGCAAAAGGAGAGAGCCTGAGAAAAGAGGGCAGATGTAAGAAATAAAAGTTAATTGGATACGATGCAGATTGCCAGTCCTAGGGTCTGATCAATCCATCAGTGCTGGCAAAAATCCTTATCAGCTTTTCATAAAGGATGAAAAATGGCAGCACAGAAATGTCCTTTCTACGTTTTATGTAGCTGGACAGGGAAAGAGTTTTACTCTTCTTCCTTGCACCTCAATGTGACATTATTATGCTCAAGGACACCAGTAGCGTTTGATCCAGTCAGTCACAGACTCCTGCGTGCTGCTGGAGCTGAGTTGGGTGGAAAAAAGAAAATGGCTAAACTGCGAGAAGTAATGAAGGAGCTTCAGATCATGAAACCTCCATCCATAGCACTGGGTTGTAGGTAAGTCTGTGTAAATTACTTGGAGTCTGAATGTATGTGTTCTAAAATTAATTAATTTATACCGAAGAGGGAATCTATCTAGTACCAGGCTTGTTTTATTTTAATTTTTTTTTCATTTTTCACCCTTTCTCAGTGCAAACAAACCTCCGGCAAGCCAAGTTATGGGTCACAATGCAAAACACAGGGATCTGGTGGGCTGAGCAGAATCATTCCCATTAAAGCTACTTTTTAAAAATGCTCTCAAAAGGTGCTCATGCCCTTATCTTCTTGAAATATTTGAGACCAGAATTAAGCTCCTAAATGACTATGCTAATCTAAAACTGAGTGTTGCAAAAAATCAAAAAAAAACCAACAACAAAAAAACTGTTTTCCAAGAAGGAATATGTGCTGCNATCAAAAAAAAAAAAAACAACAACAAAAAAACCTGTTTTCCAAGAAGGAATATGTGCTGTGCCTGCCTCATTTTCAGAAAGCATCAAATACTGCATCTGACCTGGCACCTAACTAGACCCTTACAGTGCTCCTAGTGTCGTTTGCCGTGTACTTCTTGAGAGCCCCTGTGCAAAGCACTCAGCCTCCCAAAGCTGAGTGCTTTGAAAGTCTTCTGCTTAACTCTCTATCCTATCAGTTCACTATTTTTCTCTACAATCACATCATTTTTGTTTCTGTTCTTGGTACTGGAATAAGACCCTACAGTCTTAGTCCCTTTTCCCCTTAAAAAGTGAGCTAGTGGTTTTGAAAGCAGACTTGCGTCTTTAAATTAGTACTTGGTTAAAAGTCAAGTGGCAAGAACATTCTGGAAAGTTTAGAGGTGGTAGTTACCTGTAAAGTTATTTTGTGAAGTCAGGATGATATGAGACAAATAATTCAGGAAAGGATTGGACACTTACATGAATATGAATAACATCAGCAATTGCACTGGCAAAGAGAAAAATTTACAAGTGTTATCAATCCTCATGCCTCAGAGCATGGGACCATTTCTGGGAAGAAATATTTTCTTGCCTATATAGTCCTCAATCCTGAGAGACCTCAGTGGATGACACCAGCCTCTAAAGCATCTCTGAGTGGCTCAGAATGAGAGGCACAACAAAATTAAGGGTGAGGTGAGAAGAGTTTTGTTAGGAGTTTAAAAACAAAGTATGAGTGGAGCAGGGTTTCCAATAGGAGGAATGGGCTGTTCCTACTTTTGTCAGAAGCAGAGACCCATCTGTTTAAGGGAACATCACTGAAATAAAGATTGTCATTGTGGCATGGAGGGGAATGCCTCTTTTCCTAGTGTAGTGAGGGGCACTGCCAATTTTTCCTGGATGTTGAACAGCAGAAGCTGTTCCACTCACCTTTGTCTTGGTGAACATTTGACTGCGTCATTAGTAAAGCAGGAAGCATTAGGATTGAAGTTATCCCATGCTCAGGCTGAATCCTCATCCATTTGAATTACGAGCTCCACATCCAGATACTGGCTCCTCCTGTCCTCTTCTTCCCCCGGCAAGGTTACAGTCCTCTGGGAAATGAGGAGTCACTAACACTTTGCACCACAACTATGATATTAAATCACTGCTGCAAAATTTATGGTGAGACTGAGGGAAGTGAATTTATGCTTTAATGACATTCTAAGTACTCATTTTCTTTTGCAAAGTAGAGGGATTTATCTCGAGTGTAACTCTGCCAAACTATAGAGATCCACTAGGAGTTTGTCCCTTGTGATGTCTCTCCTTGGTTGAGGGGGTCTTATCTTAAAATTGCTTCAAGTACTTGTTCCCTAGCCCCCATGATAAAAAGAGCTTTAGGCTCTGGATGTCATCCAAATTTTCCAATAGGAGTATTTCATTGCCAAAAATACAGTCCTCCCTTACACTTGCCAACCCTTATTTGCCTTGATATGTTTCATGCAATATCTTGGGTTTCATCAGGAGATTCCTATCCAATACGGGAGACAGTGAAGCCAAGGGAATTGTTTTGAACTCAAACTCTCTCAAGTATAGCATCACATCATGGTGAAGCCACTGGGTAAAATGAAGACTGACAGTTTAATTTCTTGAAGTACCGAAAAAGACAAGACATCTGCCATGATGGCCACTGGCTTGCACAAGCTGAAAGTAATAGACTGTGAGACCCTTTACACTTTTAGGAATTAATCCTATTTTTTTCCCTTGTCTACCTAGCCCACAAAAAAAAAGTAATTTTATAACCAGCTGTTTTCTTCTCTGACTCAATGAGCACTTCTTGAATCTAGGATCTGAGACTTGAGATGCAAAAAGAAGGGATGAAGTTTGGGATCTGAATAAACTAAGCAGGAATTTCACAGGCAGTAGAGAGAGAGCAGCCAAGTTGCATGTGACTCCGTGGTGCTTGTCTCCCACCTGAATAGCATCAATTTCCTTTGCCCATGCCAGTCCCCTGCGTGCCCGTGGCTATCCCAGCCTCTGCACATACTGATTTGCCAACTGGTAATTCCCGAGCAGGTTGTACAGCAGCTTTCCCTCTGCCTTTCTTCTGATGGATCCAGTCCTTCAGGTCTCACTTCTCTGTCCAGGCAGAGTTCTCAGTGAAACTTGTAAGGGTTTAACTGTCCCAGGGACTTATCTCTCTCTTTCAAATGTATTTGAAATTGGCAAGTATGTTCAGAAGTAATTAAGGGAAAAATGACAGACAGTTTGACAATGCACCTTATTTCCTTAGGAAATCAGGCTTAAAAAAAAAAAAAATGGATTGTCAAAAAATCATAAATTTTCCCAAAGCAAAGAACATCCTCTGTTCCCTTGAGCATCAAAAATTAACAAAAGCTGGGGGAATTTTAAACTATAATTTAAACTTCAGCATTTCTGCTTGTTGTTTACTATTCAATTGTCAATTATCTTGGTCTTTTTAATTAACTCTTCTCTTGGGCTCTAATACAATATTTATTTATTCAATTTTATGGAGGAAAAAAAAGGGGGGAACTTAACAGAAATAAAACTGGCATTCTATGGAGGGAAAAGAATGTAAATCTAAAATATAAATTCCTCTAGCATTTCAAAGTTATTCATTTAAAAATTCCTATTATTTTCCACAGTGTGCTCTGGCAAAAGATGGAGCGGTGATCATTTTCTAATATGTGCTCTAAACCCTTTCTGACTCATGTTGATTATTTGTCCCTCTCTAAATACATATGTATAGAGAGACGGAGGGGATAAGAAGGCTGTGAGCTGCAGGAGAGCTGAGAACCTTAGGATCCCTCTTCACCTGATTGCCCAGAGTGTGCGTGGGCTGGCTGGCACCTCGGGCATTGAACCGGGAGGCTGCAGAGCTGCAGACCCGTCTGGGAAGCCGAGGACCTGCACGTGGAGACTATCACCTTTTGTCAACTTTATGGCTGAAGAGCAGAGGAGTTTCACTCGCAGTAAAATCCTGGGCGACATTCAGGTTATTTAAATGTGGACCAAAAGATCATTATGAAACTAAACACAGAAAGAATTACATGTTGTGCTAAGTCAGGTCTGACCAAGATTTTCTTCCCTCTTACCAAACCAGGAAAAAGTTTGCCTGGAATATCAGAGACTTGAGTTCTCTCTTAGGAATTCCTTGTGAGTGTAGTGACACAATAAGAAAATATCTTCAAAATCCACCATTAAGAATGAGAGGTTGCAGAATCAAAGTCCAAAAATTGGAATTGTTTGAACTCCTGCTGCACCTCAGAACCCTTAAGATCCTACCTGTTTGAAATTTGATGGCTCTGGATGCCTAAAATTAGGATTTTATTTTTTCTCTTTTTGATTTCCACAATATTTAAAATATTCTGTCATTAAAAAACAGCAGCAGGAAAACATTTTGCATATACTAAATTTCAGGGGGTTTTTTAACTGCTTCTTCATTTTAGGAGTGTTCCTTGATATTGTTCTCTCTAAAGTTCCCAGGGATGAAAATATAACAGTCTCTTGAACTGTTTTAATAATATATGACAGATGACTAGACAGTTCTTGTTTCTTTTTTTTGTAGCTCTTTAATTGAATTTTTTTAATTAGACTAGGTCTTGAAACAGATGCAGTATTCAAAATCACAGTTTTAATCTTTATCAAGAGACAATTTCCTTTCCTTGCACTATGTTGGTGTTTTTTCTGCCATCGGTAATAAATAAATATCAATAGCTTTTTATCATCTTGAAGTGATGTGCTAAAACCAGGACATCCTAAACCATGCAGCTGCATTTGTTGATCAGTGGCCATCTGCAGAGAGCAACCAGGTGACAGTCCTTTATTCTGTGTCTCCTCCCTTCCATGAAATTGATCTATTAAAAAGCTGCCTCCAACGTAATTTTGTAATGAAACAGATAAGTCAAACCCATATCTATGGGGAAGGTAATGGCTCTTCGTCTGTGTAAATCAGGCTTTGAAACGTGATTAGCAGTCTAGTGCCACGAGGCACAAATGATCCATGTCCTGTTCTTGCTAATGCAGTAGCCTGTGGTAAAAACCGGTAAGAAGTGCCAGTGTGTCCCCCCTCGCCTTAGCCCCAAGTCCCAGCTTAACCAGAGCACCAGGCTGACGGAGTACCAATGTGGCTGGGGTCTGCTTGGCAGCTTGGGAAAATATCTCACTTTTCTCATCTGTAAAATGATGTTCAATTTCAAGTGTTCTGAGAGTGACTGATAGAAATTGAGATGTGCTTCTTGGGACTTTCATTACAAAGAGGGTGGAAGGAGTAAATCTTATTTTTTTTCATAATGAACACATATTGGATCATAAACAAAATATAAATTCAAGATCTTCAGCTATGACATTAGAGGTATAATTAAGGTGGAACTAGCTGTAAAGTTGCACATGTATCTTATATAGACTAAGCCCCGGGAAGGTCAAATGCTTCATGCTCACTCAAATCTACCCATTTTCAATTGCTCCCAGCGATTTCCTGTTATCAGGAAAAAAAAGTGATGATAATGCTGAAAAAAACCTGAGAACTAGGAAGTCATTAATATATAAATATTTTGTATATTGAACATGTACAGAGTGTCTATATTTACATCAATAAATATCTGTAAATATGTATATATGTATATTTATGTATATATGTATCTTTATACAGGGCCCCCAAAATAATAGCTGTTTTGCTATGGACATTAAGGGTTCTAGGTATGAAGCTTATATCTTCAGACAGATCAATGAGATTTCACATCCTAGTTCATTTTGATGTCTTTGTTTATGTATAACAGGACTTGTATTGCATGAAGGTGTATTTTCCTGAGCTGGGGAACAACTGGTACCCTGTTCATAAATGCTCATGACACATATCTGATATACAGCAGGGGAGAAAAAATCTGGGGAAGAGAACGTTCAAAAGCAGGGTGGTTAGAGCTGTATTTCTTTCCGTTTTTCAAAGGTCAGGCTGGTGAGACAGGACAGGGACAAAGAAGAAAATTGTGAAATGCCTTCTTAGGTATGCACATTGCATATGTGCATGATTCTCTGATTTCTGTCTGTAATCTTTGCTCACTCTGAACTAAACTGTAGAATGGTTAATTGCTCCAGTCTCCTTGCGGAGCTGTAAAATAAGGTGACACTGTTTCTGTCCTTAGGAAATAGAACTGAAAGAAATGAAATCGCTTAAAGTGAGAATTGAACGCAATCATTATAGTGTGGTGTTCAGCTGCAATAACAGCAAAATCTTTCTCTAGAATAGCTGGTTCTTAAGCATTTCACAGAATCACAGAAAAGCTGAGGCTGGGAGACACCTCTGGTGACCATCTAGTCCAGATTTCTACTCAAGCAGGATCCCTAGAGCATGTTGATTTTTTTTGAATATCTCCTAGGATGGAGACTCCACAGCTTCTCTAGGCAATGTCTTCTGATGCTTAATCATTCTCACAGGGAAGTGTTTTCTTGTATTTTAGTGAACTGTCTTGTGTTTCAGTTTGTGCCCATTACCTATTGTCCTTTCACTGACACCACTGAAATTATGATTCCATCTTTCTTTATCTGCTTCCTTCAGATATGTATTCACATCGATAAGGTCCCCCTGATCATTCTTGTCTCTTCATTTTTCTGTGATGCCTTCCTAACTCTCTTTCCAATTTTTGAAGCTAAGTGTTATGTGACTCTTAAGAGCTGTACTGGGTTTGAACTGATTTGGTAACAATCACTGGAACTGGATTCAGCTGCCCTGCTTCAGGATGAGCAGGCTCATCCTTAAAGAACTTCTATTATAGTTGCTGATTTTCTCTGAGAAAACTATTTCCATGTCTGTGCTTCCACTTAGAATTGTTGAGCATCCAGGTCTGCTTTCAATCAGGCTGAGATCAATATGTGATTTCATCCGCTTTTGGCTGGTCTTGGTGAAACTAAGACTTATCACCTCTCTTACTCTATTAGTTATTTAAATCGCCTCCTTTTTCAGATAAGTGGAGCTGAGGGAAGCTTGTGGTGGTAGAGGGGGACTCTATTGAAATCTGCTGGCTAAGGATTAAATGTTTGTCTGTCCCCTGTCGCAGCACATTATCTGTGTTCCTCCTCCCTTGTTCAGATCTGCAGTGTTCTTGTAGCATGTGAAGAGTTGCTTTGAGGCCTGGCAGTCCCCAGAATGGGTCCCTGTGCACTGAATTTTGGCATTATTATGTAGTAAAGCAGGTACTTTCTCCTACTCTCCTACTCTCCTCTCTCTTGTTATGTCTTCTTTTTACATAGCATCTGCCTCTTAGACCAGATGAATATAGCCCAAATATCTAGGCAGAGTGAAGTACACCCAGAAATAGAGTTTGCTCTTGAGGCAACCCTTACTGAGTGCATCTGTCTTTTGATACATTAACCATGTTATATCCTGAGCACATATCAAATGCAAAGAGTGGCTCCTGGATTATTGCTATCGGTTATCCTTCAAACTTAGTTAGGCTGTGAAGCAGAGCCGGTGCTCGGCAGCTGCAGGAGGTAGGCAGGGGGAGCAAAAGCAATGTGAGGTAGAGGTTAAATCCAGTAACTAAACACTAATGAAAAATTCCCTTAGCTTGTCAGTGAATAAGCCCCTGGACTGCAATATTAATTTGTCAGTTTGGAGACACTTCTCCAGACAGCAAGGTTTATTCAATCCACTTATTTCTTTCTCTAAAGCTTAGATCTGGATTTTGGGCTCAGGTATTGCTAATTTCTTGTAACAAACCCACTGTCTTTATACTACTATTTTATTTCTGTTGGGCCAACCTCTTCCATGCTCAGAGAGACCACCTAACCTGGGCAAAAACCAAAACTGTCCTATAATATTTTACATTATTTTTACAACTTACAATTTACATTTTTTTTACTTTTTTTTTACAATTTACATATTTTACAATATTTATGGATATGCTGTGAAGCTACAAGGTGATTAGTCATCAACAAGGTTATTAGTCATCACAAAGTTATCCCTTGTGGTTGGCTCAGGCTTGTAATGTCCTTTCGCTCCACAACCTAATAACTCTCATGTTTGTGAATCCAGCAGCTGTTTCTTCAACGCTGTAACCCTGCTGGCTGCCTTTCCATATTACATCAAGAGTGGTCAGTCGCTAGTCACTCTGCTGAGGTGCGCTTACCTGGAAAAACCTTTTAGGAATAAAAATTCTGAAAAGGATGAGGGCAGAAAAATGCCTATGAAAAGCATGAATGCATTAACTCTCCCTATTTTTCATCTTGGGATGTTGTATAGCACTTGCATAGGAGCATCTACTGGTATATCCCTGTACACCACTCTGGTTTCAGTGCCTAGAAGACTGCTCCAGAGCTCACAGAGAAGCCAACAGAGAAACTCCCACTGACTTCATTATGTCAAGAATCAGGTTGCTCTGGATAGCTGTGTTGATGCAGTTTACCTGCTAATACTTGGGGAAGGTGGAGACAGTGTAATTCGCTCCATTTTAAGAATAAAATTTTTCTCCTTCATAAAAATCCTGTTTGTTGTTTTGCAATTGCTTCTGGCATGCACCAACAAACTGGTGGAATTAGTGGGATGTTCTGGCAAGTTACCATCCTTCTTCAGTTCTCCCACCCCTCATCTGTTCATTTCAGCAAGTTTTGCAAAGCTGGCAGCACCTAAAAATAATAATTAAAAAAAAAGGAAAAAATACTATTCAGAAGCAGACAAACAGAAATCTGAAATACAATGGCTATTTCTTTTTTATTGTTTTTAAGATCTATTTTCAAGACACAAACTGTGACTGTCTAAAGAAGTGAGGGAAAAAGGACAAAAGTCGATAAAGGAAAAGACTTTCCTCATTTTAATGTGCTTGTGTCAATCTTCCAACTTGTAAATTAAGAGTTAGGTTGCTTAGGAGTAACAGAAGGGGCCAGCTAAAGGGAATAACAGATACAAAACTTTTATGTGGTCTACACAATACAGGTATGCGGACCCGTGGGGCATGGGCAGGGACATGAGATACACTGTTTTAAAACAGATGCACAAATTCCTGGTGAGAAATAATCTCCAGTGTAAGTGTTCCTGCTGTCCTGCTGTCCTGCTGTCTTTTCTTGTCTCCCCAGTCCTTCCTAGAGGAGCGGTAGACAAGTGTTACAAAGCTTCAAGCTGCTGAAGTGGTGGGAAACCTTAAAAAGCCAAACCATGCCAGAGTCCCTGACCTGCAGCAATCCCAAGTCCAGCCTCACAGTCTGCAGCAGCTCGAAAAAGGGCTTGACACAGCTCTTGGTCTGGAGGGGGGATCTCTGACAGCATGAAAGACAAAGCAAGTGATGGATCCCAAACAAAGTCCTGTATCCAAAGCCTCTAATTCATACTGAGAATATTCCCCGATCAAGAAGTTCAGTTCCATTTTGAGGAAGAAAACAACTTGCCAGTAAAATAGGTCAGCGAGATCATTCATTTTGATCACGCGTTTTTCATGGTGGCACTCAGATGTCACCAGCCTGGGCATCGGGGCAAAATATCAGCCTGACGCTGTAGCCTACTTCCTCATTTCATCCTGATAACGTTGCTCCATTTATCTGCAAAAATAGATGGTTTCTTCATCCTCTGCCCTTTCAGTATGTGATGACTATACACCACTGATCACAAAGCCTGAGCATTTCAGAATCTACTGACATTTAAGGAAAAAGATTCCCAAGCTTCTTGAAAGAAATACAGCACTGAAATACACAAAGAAGCAAGTGCAACTTCCTCGCTGCTAAAGTGATAAAGAAATTAACGACACATCGGGTTCCAAAATCCCACAGCTGTTTGGAGATATCTCCCTTTTTTTTTCTTATTTTTTAAGCCCTTCTCTCCCTCCACAAAGTATAAAGGTGTCTGCAGTTAAAGGGATGGCAAGACGCAGAAAAGATATTGCTTCCCCTGAGTTTTATGAAGCTGATATCAATCTTTTATTTCATAAACTTCAGGCCTGTTATTACCCTAAAAGCGTGTTCCACGGCATTTAATGTGACACTGATGAGAATACAAATAAGAGGAAGTGAGGGAGGTGGAGGACAGAGGGAGAAGAATCAAATGATGTTAAATGCGAGGACCTGAACAACACTTCCATATCCATTGCCATTGAGGAGAGTTTAAAAGGGCCGTGAAACTGCAGAGCATCTGAATTGTGTTTGGGGGCAGTAAATCAATTTAAGCTTCAGCAGTGAGGAAAAAAATACCATCTGAGGCAGGTAAGAAAAGAAATTCAGGTTGTGGAGGCATGAAGGCTTGCCTGTGAGCTAATGAGCCATGCTTTAGCTAAGTGTTGTGTGGAAACTCAGAGCATAAATGCCCTTGAAATTGGGATGATTTGCAGAGTGGGGGAAAAAAAATCAGATTTTCTAAACTTTCACCTGGAAGTATGTGAAATGCTGATTAGTTTTTATGACTTTTTTATCCAGTGCTTGGCTAGATTCTAGTAGACGTGCTTAACTTCGAGTATATAAATGTTCTTGCTCTTGAGTAGTGAGAAAAAGCTGGAGAAGATTCACTTGTTTTGTGTCTTTTCAGATATATGAATAGCTAAAAATTGGCACACCTTCAGCAAACAAAAGGAAATCGTTTCTTTATACCACACACAGCTATGGAACTCCTTGCTGTGGGTTATGCACATAGATGAGCCATATTCAGTTTGGGAAGTCTTTGAGTTGCAAATTGCCAGAGGCTGGAGAATATTTTGAAGAGGTAATCCTGCACATCTGCCCAATGCTCATGTTCTTTCCTTAACATCTGCTTTTGGTCACTCTCAGAAGTGCAGTCCTGGGTGGCCCTGGCTCGCTATGTTCATTCCTAGGGTGACTGGACGCAAGAGCAGGTTCACTATGAATTCGGGCATGGTTGGAGAGAGTTCTGCAGAGCATAAGGGACCCTAGTTGTTTAATCAGCTACCATGCACACTTGACAGCCCTTTGAGACTTCCTTTGTGGTCCATAAATATATTAATTTTTAGAATGAATTGTAGCCTGTGTGATATGTAGTATCAGTTCATAGTTTCAGCTCAGCTACCCTGCACCAAATTTACATAGATGAGTGTATGAGGGGAAAAGTGCCTTTTATTTTCATACTATTATTCTAAATAAGGATTTGGAATATGCTTTTGAAGATGATACATAGATTTCCACAGGCATAAAACTTTCGACTTAGTTCTATCTACATTTGGATCTGAAATGAACCATTACAGTAACTCAAGGTTTGTCAAAAAAAAGCCAAAATATTGACTAGCAAAGAAAAAATACCAATAAAATTTGTAGTAGTTAGAGTATCTTGTTTTTGAATTGATGAGATGCATAACTGTCTGAAAGTTTTTCAAATTTCTGCAAAAGTAGACTACCTTGAAATGTCAGTTTTAATGAGAGTTTTCAATGAGCTCTTCATGTGACGTAAAGTACTCTTATGTCAACCTTAGAAATTCCAAGCTATTTAGATTTCCTACATAAGGAATTTCTTTCACAGAGACATTTCATACCTGAGGATCAAAACAGTTCTTCAGGATGTTTAGAAGAAAATTAAAATAAATCAAGAAAATAAAAAAGTTCCAGGTGAGACCACAAGTCTGAAAAGCAGTATCTTTCTCATTTTTTACTGACTCACTGCTTATTGGAACAAGAGTCTTTTTGTTCTGATTGGAAAACAGCTGACACATTATAATCAAAAGATTAGATTATAATATATATTCAAGAAATTGTAACCCTACAGCTTCTCGGGGCGATGTTTTGTCATGACCATTTAATTCCCACAGATTTAGTCTGTGACAGGTTTTAACTCGCAACACAGGTTGTGATTATTTGGGGCTCAGGGTAGGGAAGCCGCTTACTGGCCTCAAACCCAGTCTGTGTCTTTGGCTTTATATCTACTACCTGTGTTACCTGTTGTGCCGCAGATGCCTGTTACATATAGGCTTAATTATACAGCTAATGAGAATTAGTTCTATTCTGTGCACAGCACTGCATGATTGGGAAGCCCCCGTGGATTTTCACTGATGGGGAAACTTGTCATAACTAGGTATTTACTATATCAGCGGGTTATTTATGATAAATGAAATTTCAGCTTCAGCTGTAGTTGTAGCAATGGGGTCTGTGGTGCAGTTCAGTAGGAACAGGAGTGAAACTGCAGGCTGAGACTTCACATATTTGTTATTTAGCCAGTGTGTTCACACGGACAGGAGCTGATCTGAGTCTTCAAAGCCAAGCAGGAAACCCGCTTGCGTCTGGGAGAGCCCTGCTTGATGGGGCTCACAGGCGGCAGGGCGGCTGTCACCCAACCAAATTAGTATATTTAAAAAAGGTCCTTCAGGAAAAGGAAAACAATTTTATGTTATTACTTAAAACTTGATTCTGCTGAATACTAAAAGACCTATCTAATAGCAATACATTTTTAAAGTGATAAAATATTTACAGCTGGAGCCTTCAGCAGAGGAACAGTAGTGTGTGTTTATTTAGCAGTTCAGTAAATTATATATATACACCAAAAATCAAATTGATGCTTTCAGCTGATTGTGTTAATCCAAACAAGCTTTCTTTATGCTTTTTAATCTGGAGAATTTGTTTTTCATTCCTATGCATCTAATTATCAAAGCATCTATTAGAAACTATAAATAAATCCTAAAATTTGTTTCCAGACTCTAAATACATAGTCTGACTGTGGGGCATATCATTTCTCAGCAGAAACTAGTGGTTTTGTCACTCTCCCTGGGCCCTTGCTAGATCCTTCAAGGAAAACTGGGTGATAGCTAAATAAATATTTGCAAAATGAGAACATATATATTGAAATTCATGCAAAACAATGTTTAGAAATATCTGGCAATATTTCTATCTCTGTGCTACCATAAAGAGTGCTTACATATTTCCATAAACTTTGCCAAGTTGTTGTTTTTCTACCAACTTAAGATTTGCAATAATTTACCTCTGCTCCAGCTCCCTGGTGACGCCTGACTGGTGGCGGGGGAGTGGGACAGCCTGTGTGCACCCAGCCAGGAGCCTGTGATTCCTGCCCTGCTCCGCTGATGTAGCACACAGCATTAGAGAACATCTTTTTTAAGGAAAAAGAACATGCTCAGCAGGACTTCCAGGAGCGTCAAGGCACCTAATTCCCAGAGTTTTCAAGTCCCTCTAAGTGCAGCATCTTGGTGGCTCCACCATGAAAAGTTGAGGTTGCATTTCTCTCCTGACCTTGGAAGATTGCATGGGGAAGCGCTGGAGCAGCATGACAAGGGACTGGGAGGTTGTGGCCTGATGAGCAGGTTCTTGGAATAGCAATATAATGAGGGAAATGTGAAGGACCAAATCTTTCAACTAATACCCCTCTTTTGATGGAGTCCAAGGCAGACTTTCATTTTTTGCTTTTAAAAGTGATTTTTTTGTTTGTTTTTTTGTTTTTTTTTGCTCAGACCTGTTTTGTAACTCAAATAACTCAAATGCCCTCAGATTGTATTTGGACTGTTTCACCCATGTGTGGGATGAGTTAGCCAAACCCAGAAGGGGTGAGAGCAGAGTTCAGTTTTGATGATTTTTTTCCATAACTTGCACACAGGGGAAGGACNGTCCAAGGCAGACTTTCATTTTTTGCTTATAGAAGTGATTCTTTTTTTTTTTTTTTGGCTCAGACCTGTTTTGTAACTCAAATGCCCTCAGACTGTATTTGGGCTGTTTCACCCATGTGTGAGATGAGTTAGCCAAACTCAGAAGGGGTGAGAGCAGGGTTCAGTTTTGATTATTTTTTTTTCCATGACTTGCACATGGGGGCAAGATCCACTGTGGACCTTCCTCTGTCAGATTCCCCTGAATGCTTTGGAGCAGAGGCACGAGTGGTATATAAAGGCAGGGGATGCTTTTGGTTAGATAAGATCTGTTGTTGCTTATCTCAGCAGATTTCACCCTGCACAAGGCCTAGCTGATCATTTGAAAGGAACGACTTGCAAGAGAAGGGATTTCAGATCCAAAATTAGAAAAGTACTAAAAAAAAAAATCTGTTTCTCTGTGTGTGCATGTGTTTGTGTGCTTACCTTTGTGCACACATATTTACTTGGAAATGTGCCATCCCCTCTCCTTCCCATAGGCTTCCTCTTTGCCACCGCTCCTTGCTGCGTGACCATGACGTGACCTGCAGAATCTAGTGTCCCCTGGGTCTCCCTGGAGATCCAGGGGCACGACTCTGAGCTGCCTGATGGATTTGTGCTGAAGGCTGTTGCTGGTGGCGTTGCTTAGATGTCATTCATTACGAAGTCACTCAGGAGTACTTGAAGGTGGCCAGCTGTACTGCTGTCACTTTGTTTTGCTATTGCAACTGGGAGCCTCTAGTGTGATAAGCCAAGAGATCACTCTGGTCATGCTGCATGTAATAAACAAATGACGTGGATATTATGACACAAAAAAAATACAAAAAGGGGCAAGAAAAAAGCAACGCACCCAAAGTCAGGCAATGGTCAGCAGCAATCCCCCTTTAATGGGAGACCTGCTCCGATTACCTTTTACTATAAGGCAGCATCGTCCAATTCTATATTCAGACAGTTTTTGACTCTCAGCTTCCCTCCAGCACTGAAACAAGCACAGCCTTCACTAGCTGAATATGGATTTTCCTTAGCATGAAAGGTTGTGTTCCCGCCAGGGTTATTTCACAGTCACTCCATCGGAGCCTATGGCAAGTTAATTCCCATCAGCCAAGGAAATGGCCTAGGTTGCTATTAGTCTTTTTTTTTTTTTTAAAGAAGGTAAGAAAGAAAAAATCACTAGAAAAAGTGGAGAAAACCAAAAACCTTCATACTGCTTAGCTGGTTCTTTCCAGCTGGACTGTTCTCTAATGCTGAATGTTATTTGGAAAATAACAGCATTCCTGCCTGCTTTTAGAAAATCGATATGCATTTTTCTCTCTCCTTCTTCCAGTTCAGTTTAATTAATTACCGGGATGTTTCTGGACAACTGAATACATAAAAACAACTTCTTTCCAGTCAAAAATTAATAACTATAACCAGCCAGAAAAAGCTCCCCAGTGCAGATCTTTCCCTTCCCTCAGTGCCCCGTCAGTGCCAACTGCTTGTTCCGAATCATATGCCTTTCTACAAAAAATGGATGTGCATCCTCTGTTCTTCTGAACTGGCACAAGCAGAGGATCAATGTCTCATTTTGGCACAGGTTGAGCTGCTGGATGCTTTGCAGCAGGGTCGGCTTTGTGCTGTTGCCTCCGTGCGTGGATGTTAGCACAGGCTCACCAGCCCCATCAGCCAAGCGAAAGAGCAAGGTGGGAGAAAGTGAGGACAAAATTGGAAACGCAAGGAGGTGATATCGTATTTCAAATAAGATGTCACACAACAGAAGCAAATGATAATTCTAGCACCACTTTTTTTTTGGTCTTTTTTTAATACACAGTCCTGTTCGAATCCCCCTGGATCTAATTAAAACTTTGTTGACCACCCACCAATCAAAATAATTACACTGGATGGCAAAAAAACAGCAACAAAGACAAAATAAAATTATGCAAAGAGATGTACCTATGTGGCTAAAAAAAAAGACCCCAAAAAAGCCAGCCAAACAAGATACCCAAACTGGAAAATGTCCAGGGTCCATGCTATAATTATTTCTTTTTGCCTCTCTTGGAAGAAAAAAAAAAAAAAAAACATGGTTATATAAAAGGCTTTTTTTTTTTAATTCTCCTCCAAGAGTCCTGCAGCAGATATTCAAGGCAGCAAAATGCCCAGAGTGTGTCAATGAGGATTCAAAATCAGGAGGAGGGAATCCTGCAGCACCAAATTAAATATTAAGATGAGCTGTCTGCTGGGAAGGTCTGAATTGGAAAAGAAGCTCGTGCCACACTGACACTCAAGATATGTTATATACAGTAGTCTCTATTAATAAAACAGCACTTGTTCCTGAGCAAAATCTGCTATCCTGGGCTTATTTTCTGTACTTAGAAGAGGCACTTACTGTAGTCCCTTGGATGTTACTGCTGTGAAAGTTGACTTATTTCACACTAGCAAACATATGTAAGTCATGTATCATGTAAACTGATCCAAATCCCATTGAAATCAATAAAAGGCTTCCCACTGACTGCAATCAGACCTAAATGAACAAACCTAAATGTACACAGAGCCTTGGCCAGACTGGGAAACTGAAGCGATCTTAAGGCAGGATCTCAAGCAATCTTGTTAAAAAAACTTATAGATGACATTTCATTGAATGAAGACAGAAGTAAAGCAGACAGCATCATTTGAACTAAGATTGTTTCAAAGGGAGGAAAAAATCAGAGCAATTCAGACTTGGAATAATATCTGCAATTGGATGGCTCCAAAATCTGCCAGGCACTGTTTTGGCATAAGCAAAACACAAACTCCAAATTATTATTAATTGTATGAAAATATATCCAAACGGACTTCCTCCCTCATGCTTTGTGGTTACAAGAATAGATCTTGAACACACACATCATGCATACACAAATGCTGGTAGAGATATACAACATCTCAGGGCAATGAAATCATTACAAGATGAATTTGTGATTTTTTTTCCACTGCTTGGGCTATTTATTGAGCTCTGTGTGTATACATGTATTGAACAGTCAGTTTTATCCACTTGTCATCAGTTGTATTCCATGAATCTAATTCTTCTTAAGGAAAGGCTTTTGATTGAGTATGAAGGAATTTCTCTTTCCTTCCTTGCATCCTCCCATCCATCTTTATTTCTTGGGCTTCATTAGAAACTGAAATCATTTCAGTTCATATTGGATTTCATAGATTCCCTTTATATAGTCTCAAATTTTCTCCTAAAATAAGTTATCATTGTTAGAGTCCTATTTACTAAAACAAATACTTGTATGCAAGCTTTACATAGTTCCATCCTCCAGGTGCTACACCCACAAATGCCCCAGATAAATTTCTAAGAGCTCTGGGCAAGAAATGAACATAGTAGCAAACCCACAGGAAGGAATTTTTATGTTGCAAGGTGTTGTGGAAAACATCTTACATAATTAGAGCCACACGGATAAGTGATTTTCTTATTTTGCTGCCCAAACTGAGTGAAAAAATCTGAAAGAAGTTTCAGAAATAAATGATTAATTTCAAGCTGAATGGAATGTCTTTTTAACTTTAAACAAAATATTTTCTTTATTTTTATGTGTACGTATATATTAATATTAATATTTAGAATGTACATATTTTAAAAAATCTTAAATCTAGGGGAAAAAAGGAAATAATTTCAAGATCTCAGCATAGATTTTTTAATTTTGACTATTTTGACTTCATATTTTGACTTGAGGCATTTTCACAGATTTATCAGGATTTCACAAATTAAGGTGAGGGTATGGCAGAAGGGTTCCATGATTGTTTTGTTTGTAACTATTCCCAAATGTGTCTTTAGGCAGTAACCATGATGGTTACATATGCATCCTTCACGAGTCTGATTGCATACAGACTTATTTTTTTGTGTAAAACAGCTCTAACAAAAAAAAGCAGCATTACCATTTCATCCTATTCTCATAGTTGAAGACCATTTATTTTTATATAATATACAGCAGACTGTATGAAAGCATTAACCATCCAAACAGCTGCGGTGATGGAAGAGACCACAGCAATGTTCAGATTGTGGATGGCTGCTGGAAACGCTCACAGTGCTCAGCAGCTGGCGGAACAGCTCACGCGAGTGCCTCCTAGCCCATTTCAGGGAAAATGAGCTGCATAAATGTAAATAGTTTTAACCAAGAGCCAAATTTGTCTCACCTGGTTTTGCACCATGGGAGTGCGCCCATGAAGCGCTCTGCGGGTTGATCACCGAGTGATGAAGCTGCCTTCGACTGTGGCTTTAGAAATGATGCATCAGTGGAGCAGGACAGAGCTGGTGCTGAAGTGCCTCTTTGTTGCCTCACGGAAATTTTGCCTGGCCACTTTTTCAATCCTGAAATAAAATACTGTCAATGAGAAAGCTCACATCTTCAATCAGCCTCAAGGGTTCTTGTTTTTCCATTCTTTTTTTTCTTTCTTGAAATAAAAAGGTCAGATGGAAGAATAATCTTTTTTCTTCTTCTTTTTTTTTCTTTTACTTCCAGTAGAAATTTTATCTTTAGCTGTACCTAGAACCACTACCTTTTCAACACTTCTGGCTATGAGAGATAAAGCTAAGAGCACAAGCAAGAAAATACCATCTGTAATAATGACAAACCATAAACAGCATTCACAGGCCATTACATTTGTAATCTTTTTCTCTTCATCATTAGTCTCTTACCTACACTGAATTTTTCCACAACCAAGTGAAGACCTAAAGGAGACAACGATAGCCATAAATAAGAATTTTTATTGTCCTGTCGATACAAATAAACTCAGAGCTGATATCAGGCTAGCTTCTGCAGCAATGACTGAAGTTCAGTAAACTCTGAAAAATGGAGAAAATACAGATGACTTTATGGCCATTAGGCTTTCAAGACGATTTATGTTATTGAAGCACTCTGTGTCTATAGAAGATGGTATGAATGATATTTATTATTGCAGGAAACTATTACGAGCACTTGATCGGTGTGCTTCAAATTGCAGATTTGCAAAGTTGCAAGGCAACCAGAGGAATCACATTGCTATGAGTCTCTTGAGAGAGGCGAAAAGCAAGAGATCTAGAAGGTCAGGGAATGAAAAAGACTCAGTGGACAAAGCTAAGCAACTCACTTGGGATTCATAAGACCCCTTGCCGGTTATGGAAAAGAGATTTTGCCTCTCCTGCCAAGGAAAAGAAGAGAAAGGGCCACTCTGAGTGCCAGATAGAGAACAGATACATGTCCAGTTGGACACAAGGTAAATTCCCAGTTTCTGAGCAGGGTCAGCTCTACGATGGCACAATCATCTCTGAATTTTAAGCAGTCAGTTACACACAGTATTAGAACCACCCTAGGGCTGAACTCCAGCTTATCCCCCTCTCAAATAAATGCTGTGTGTCTTGTGGAGCTCAGCAGAGGGTGGAGGACAGTATGGAGTGAACCCAGGGACAATGAAACTGAGAGTCGCCCTTTTTTTGTAAACTGCTATTGGGGATAGTGACAGTCAGTGAAAGAAGGACTGGACTGGTCTCTGGAGAAATCTGAATTTCATCCCAAGATGGTATCACACACTGCTGCTGTCCCTGGAACCCCCATCACTGGAACATGCTACTGAACTTGCCCTGGGGAGAGATAGGGTTTATTCCTGCCTTTAATTGCAGATATTTTGTCTCCAAGAGTTTTTTCTTATGTAATGGAATAAAAGATTTAAAGAAATGTTTTGGGAAGAGATCAACCTCTCACTAGAAGCATCAACACTAGATCAGGTCAGCCATAGTATCACCTTCCTGAGTCTTGAAAATGCCCACAGACGGAGATGTTACAATGGCTCTAGATAACCTGTCTTGGTGCTGTATTATTTTCCTGGGCAAGTTTTTTTCTAATTTTCAGTTTCAACTCTCAAACCATAATTTGTGGCTTATCTTATTTTACCACGTGCCACAACCAAAAAGAATTTTTCTTCTTCACCTTTGTAACTCTTGCCCAAGAACTTGTAGGCTGGTGTTAGTTTGCTCTGCAGCATCCACTTCTCCAGACTAAACCAGCCCAACTGTCTAGTTCTCCCTGTAGGTCGTGTGCTTACCAGCTTGGTTGCCCTCCACTTTGTAGCCTTCCTCAATTTCTTCATGTCGCGTTGGAACTGGTGATTAAAAAACTATGACCAGTATTTCATGGTTAGCTCCGCCTGTGCTAAATAAAGTGGGGGCGGAAGGTTATAGCTGTGCTTTTTTTAATTTTCTTTCTTTTTTTTTTCTCTCCTGATGATACTCTTCCAAACACCATTTGCCTTATTTGCAAAGGGATGACACTGTCAGCTCATGTTTGACTTGGCACCCGCTGCAGGTCCAGGATGGCTGCTATCCAGCCGGGTGATTCTCAGCCTTTTACTCTAGTGATCCAGCCCTTTTTCAAACCTTTAGCAGTTCATTTGCCCAGCCCACATTTCCTTACTTTACAGCAATACTGCTGTGGGAGATGGTGTTAAAATAGACAGCTATTTAGTAGCAGGAGACAATCAGGTTGGTCCAGCATTATTTGCTTTGCTAAAGCCATGTTGATTTTTCATAGTTACTTGCTTGCCCTTTGTGTGCTGGGAGATGTCCATTGTGCACGTTTCAGTTATTAATGGCAAGATCCTTCAGGGTATTATGAGACTGCTTTAAAACAGCCAGAATAAAATGTGACAGCGGCTGGGTCATCGCATGGATTCGACCCCAAGAGGCACTTGAGGCTCCTTCTTTCTGCCCATGTTCACTAGGTTGAAAACTGTTATAACAAAAGCTCACTGTGTCTGTGCATACCAAGTACAGGCGTAAGCGCCATCCTTGCCTTATGCTTTACACCCAACTGGACTAGACCTATTTTGGGGATGCCTGGAGCCAGGTGTAGGTGCTGAGCACCCTCTGCACTTACAGGCCGTAGCCACCCCGCTCTCCTTGCCTCCTGCATTGCCATCTGAAATCCCCAGATTTAGCTAAGGAAATCTCTGGGGATTTAGCAAAACTCCGTGGCTCTTTAAACCATAAGTGACAAACTTTTGAACTCTTTTGCGATTACTTTAAACTTCAGTCTTTGCAACAGGCTGCAGCAAGAGGGAGTAAAAGAACAAAAAGCCCTTACTGTTAATATTTATGGCAACTAAAGCAAAATCACATCACATTTGCAGATGAATGGGAGTCCCTGTTGAAAGCTGCAGCAGCCTAATTTGGGGATAGCACTGGCTTGGAAGCTGGTTGTCTGGAATAACAAAAGGGAGCTTTCATGTTAATTAATTTAGAGCAATTATTAGTGTTAAAAAATAAATATTTTGGTCACCTCTCCAGAAATAATTTGAAGTAAATTAAATTTTGTAGCATAAAGATTTAAAGGTATATTGGCTTCATAATTTGTCTGAAAACATTTTTGTATATCAAATGTATTACCCCTATTTGAAATCCCAGAACCTATTTCAGAAAATACCTGCGTACCAACTATATATAAAAATCTTTTCACAAAACACACCATGTAAGTAAATAATTTCCATCTGTTCAGTGAAATAAGAGGCACTTGGAAATAGTTGCTGTGATGTATGTAATTAGTCCCTCCTTCATTTAGAGAAAAAAAAGCACCCAGAACCTATTTAGTATAAAAAAATCTTTGTGATATTTACAGTCGAGACCAAACATTTTTTTTGCTATGAGAAACTGCAACAAGTCCTGTTGTAGCCTGATTTGTAATTTTTTTTTTTCAAACAGGGATTCCTTTTGGAGGAATTATGTGTAATAGCCAAGCACAGTATTCATCACCCACCGTAGCTTGATAGGAATCAATGGAGCAGTGTTTTTCTTGGGCTCCCTTCACTTCCCAGTCTTTACAGAGAAAGCTCATGTTTTAAAATGACCGAAGATTCACAACATCTCAATTATACAAATATTTACTACAGAGGACTCTTACTGCTTAGTCTAAAAGATCTGAGAGGAGGGGAAACTATATCCCTGCCCTACACCGAAAACTCATCTGGCCAAAGCCACCCATTTCTCTTTCTTTCGTTCTTCCCCCACTTGCTTTCTAACCCATCAGAGTTCAGGTGGTGTTGGCATAATCACCAAGGTACTTCCAGCAATGTTCAGAATATAGGCTCTTCTGGATATGGGAAGTGCCTTAGGACCCCACTTTCACACATAGTCTCTGATTGTGAGTGTGAAACACTCCAGGAAAAAGGATGATTGCACATGCTGAATTATTATAATCACTATGAGAAGCATTTATGCCCCTGACCAAGCTGATATTCCCATCTCTTTCTGAAACTGCGCAGTCTCAAGCAAAGATTTTTGTACTCAGCTGCATTTCCTTCTGTTTCCTTCCTCTTCTGAAGGCTACATCAATCCATAGGGAGATGTTTGCTCCATCATACCCAGCTGTGGTACCTACTCATTTCACTAGGTTCCTGCTTGTGCTTCCTCACCCCAACGTGAGATTTCCCCAAACCCTCTCATGTCTGTGCAGGTCTCTGCGGTGGTCCTCTCTGCTGCTGTTGCTTACCTTGGTAAAGGCTTGGCTGATGGGGCCAGCTGAGACCTGTATTTTTCATTTGTTCTCATAGCATCTTATTTTATAGTGCCAACAACTGTCTCGTGTTCCACAGCTGCAAAGAGACTACTCCATTTGCAGGATCCCCTCCCCTGCCCTCCCTTGGGGGAATACTGGAATGTTGCATGGAACAGAATGGCGATCTCCTGATCAGGCTAGTGCAGGAGATCTCGTGGAAAACAGGCCCCATCAGCAGATGGAGTGAATACGTGGTGTGATCCCTGCCATCCCACCATCTGACCAGGTATATCTGTGGATCAGCATCCCCATAAACGCAGTCTTTCCACGTGTGTAGGCCATGGAGGCCATGGAGAGCACCCCGGAGTCCAGCCAAAACACTCCAGCCCTTCCTTTTCCTGAGTGTTTGAACTCAGCCCCTCTAATGACAGTGTAGGAGCTTACTACAGCTCCCCACTCAGGAAAGCTATTTCTTACTTCAAATGACAGGGGATTATTCCTTCTGTGCCACAGACTCAGGGTTGAGACTTTTGATAGCTCAATCATCACATCATCTGTGGCAGAAAGACGGCTGGCACAGGATTAGATTATGGCGATTTAAAATGTCTCTCACATAAAAACAGACCATGAGTATTCAAAAGCACACATAATCAGATTGTAAAACTGACTAGCACAGCATGCCTTGTGGACCAAGAATATAAATAAGGATTAGACAAATTCAGGAAAGAGAAGTCCATCAGTAGCTATTAGGCACAAGGGACTAGATGCAATTGCTGCTGCTGAAATCTCCTGTACTGATGACTTCCAGAGACAGGGATCAGGGATTGTACCATACATCTATGTTTTACATCCAGCAACAACACGGAGAACCTGGGCTAGGTGGTCCTTGGATCTAATCCAATATTTTCTCACCATGCCTGACTCTTGTGTGCAATTGCTGAAGAGCTCTTAAACTGTCGTATGTTCACGGTATATAGGGTGTAAGAGACACATCCATATCACTCACTGGTTGCTCATCACATTTGAGGTACAACCACCTGTCTAATGAGACAGCTAGATTGTTTTTGTCATTAGCCTTACACACTCCTTGGGGTGTAAATCTCTATTGCAAGCAAAGATAATTCTGGGAGAAATTTCCTCTGGCTTCTTATTCCTCCTCTGCCTTTTAAGATTTTTCTCTATTTGAATTTTGTTCTTTTAAGTAAAACCCTCTTAAGACTTACTGTCCTAGCAAGGTTTTGCAATGCGTCTAATACATGCGTTGGGATAGATACATTGTGTGAATCTGTTATATGGAAGAAAATGTATTGGGTTGATAATGAGCTTTCCGATCCTTACTGCATTGCTGCTGTCACGGTGACTCAGTTTCCCTCGCTGGTACAAGAACGGCAAAATTCACTGGTCTCTGTGAAAGACTTCAGGCTCAATAAAGGAAAAGAGCTAAGTGCAACATGTTAATTACTATGGAAGCAGATATGAAGTAGATTTAGCTGAGGTCTGATGGTTATATCACAGATAATCCACCACTATTGCAAGCAGCAGGAAGGTCTTCTTGGTCGCAGTCACTGTGAGTCGTCTTTCTCTTGTAATCTTGAGCTAACACTTTGAGATGTGTAACCAGTGAGCATCCGAGTGAAACCTCTAAATGAATGTGGAACAAATCTGTAAATCTCCTTCTGCAGTGCTCTGCCAAAGGAAATAAAATAAAGCTTTCCATGTCAGGAAGCAAATGTTAAAATCATTAATTAAAAAATAAACTCTCGTGGAAATCAGATGAAAATGAGTGAGAGCAGGCAGATGAGGTGAAATAAAGTTTCAGTGGCAGAACTTTTAATTTCTTTAGTCTTGAAGCATGTGGGCACGTAAAGCCTTGTCTGCAAAACCATGGGCCCCTATCCTGCAGAATGGGCCATCACTGCTGCCTGGAACAGGGGACATGTGGCTCGTGTAGGGTGGACAGAGCAGCCTCTGCACCTGGAAGCTGGAGATCTGCTCTGCCCAAGGGTAGCAAAAACCGGTGGGCAGGGATGTGGAGAGACAAGGAGCGTGCAGCTCCTGCGGAGAGAAATTGCTGATCCTTGAGAGGCGAGAGCAGGGGGGAGCAGGGAGGGTTTTCCTCTAGTGATAAACCACTGGTGGGGAATCCCTCCTTTCCCCCTCCCTGTCCCCCCATTGCTGTCATTGTTTCCAAAAGCAGGTCCCTGTCTCCACACACGTTTATCTGAGGAAATTTCTGTCATGCGAGTGATTTATCTAAACATCGCCAGCAAAGCAAAGGCGGAGGAGGGAACTGAGGGGTGGAAATGTGACTTCGCCTCTGTGAAATCAAGTACAGATTTCTACAGAGGGACTGACTCTTCACTTTCTTCCTTTTGCATCCCCTTCAGCACCAGTGCATTTGCATAAGTCTTTGGGGAGCGAAAGAAGGGGACACTGCAGAGCCCGTTTGGACAATTAAGCCCATTTGCTTAACCAAGTTAAAGCATTTTCCCCTGGAAATGCTGTCCACCGACACATGCATGCATGCATTGCTCCTCCACTTGTCCCATTCGCTCCCAGTTCTCCTGTGCCAGCTGTAGCATCTGGGGACTGGGGAGCAGCTCTTAGGGGTCCGAGTGCCTGGGAAGCACAGGGAGGGGAGGGAGCAGATGCGTGAGCGCGCCTAAAAGTTGGACTGAGTCCTTGTGGAGAGGGAGCGAGCAAGGCCCCCCTGGCAGCCCGGGGGTGCTGGCACCGCCGCGGCGCAGCGGGGAGGAAGCGCCCGCCACGATTTGCTCCTTTCCTTCTCCCTCTCCCTCGCTGACTTCAGTTCAGCTCCTCCCCCGTGTGGTTGTGGCTTTCCCTTCCATCAAAAGCCCGATCAGCAACGCCAGTCTCGGGGAGCGAAAAAAAAAAAAAAGAAAGAAAAAAAAAAAGAAAAAAAAAGAGGAAAAGAAAAAAAGTGCAAAAGAAGGAAAAGAAAACGGGGGGAGGGGGGGAAGAAAAACAGAAGGGGAAGGAAAACCGTTTCCCCTCCTCCCCGGCTGCATCAAACACAGCAGAGTCTGAAACTTTATGGAGTTGTGCTTGTGTTTACCCCGCGGCGGGTAAATCGGCAGCGCGCCGCTCTCGCTCCTTCCCTCCTTCCTTCTCCTTCTCTCTGCTTCTCATCAGCAGTCAGCAGCAATGGAAAAAGTTGCTGGCTGGTACCCAGCCTGGCACGTCGCTCTCCTGTACTGGACATGGCTTTTCCTCTTCACTTTTGGCTTTACGGGTGCAGAAATAACTTGCAGGTCCTGCCAGTCGCAGGTGAAGCCGCAGCAGCCGCCGCCGCAGCGGGGACTCCTCATGCACTGGAGGAGCGAGCGCGCAGCCGGGGAGCAGGGCAGGAGCCCGGCGGGGAGGCGAGGCGAGCGCGGCGGCGCCGAGCAGNGCGGCGGCGGCGGGGCGGGAGCCGGGGGGCGCCGCCCGCTTCGGGCTGGACGAGCTGCGCCTGGGCAGCAGCACCTTCGCCCTGGCCGGCGACTCGGCGCATAACCAAGCCATGGTGCACTGGTCGGGGCACAACAGCAGCGTGAGTACCGCCGCGCGGGCGTCCTTCTGCCCTTTTCCTCCTTTTTTTCTCCTTTTTTTTTTTTTTT